>JANHMN010000006.1:80442114-80455936 GCA_030674055.1 Rhabdomys pumilio | reverse complement strand
TGTGTGTGTGTGTGTGTGTGTGTGTGTGTGTGTGTGTGTGTGTGTGTTTATATGATTGGTGTATGTATGTTTATGTGTATATGTATGTATAGTGGCACATGTATACAGAGGTCAGTGATAGGTGCCTTCCTTCCTCAATTGCTTGCCACAATAGTTTTAGATACACAGTCTCTCACAGAACTGAGTCTTGAAGTCTAGCTAGATGACCGGCCAACAGGTCAAGGAATCTGCTTTTCTTCACTTCCTTGGCATTAAGATTACAGGTTTATGAGACCCCACTTGGCTTTTACATGGGTGCTGGGGAATCTAATCAAGTACCAACACCATAGCCTTCGTCTTGAGTTTTGAACAAGGGTTAAATGAGTTAATGCAAGTTGTACTACTTGCATTAGACACGTTATCTAATATATTTTAAGTATGCAGTTCTATCTTTAAAAAAAAAATCTGTTTGTATAAAAACCCTTTGTGCGTCTAATTTATACAGCTGCTTTTTAGAAAGGACTCTGGGTAGCTAATGCAAGCCTGATTCCTTTCTTGACATGAAACAGTATCCTCGGCTGGCAAAGGGTAACTTTAGAGAGTCTATATAGAAACCCTATTTGTCAGAGCACGTGGCATTTTGTTTGGTGGTTTGTTGTATAGTCACAAGAATTGTCAAAGAAGTTAGCTCAGCAATTATAGGAAGTGTTCCTAACTGAGAGGAGCTTAATCGTGACTTATGGAAAGTCATCACCACGGCGTGCTTGCCGCCATTAAAATACACGTGTTTGGCCTGAATGACAGTGACAGGGACTTGGGGGCAATTGAGAAGGAAACTGGGCAAGGCTGTGTTCTAGTGATGTGGTGAGTATTGAGGACGGGGTGAGAGGGGCCCTTGCTCTAGTGTATTTGTGAATGTGTAAACACCTGTGACCAGAGCTTAGATGGCTGGTGATTCTGTAGACACAGACCCAGCACTGTCCTCCTCTACAGGAAAAGAGACCAGAGTCTCTACAGTGACATACGTGTGTGCATTTTGTTGACACGGAGACTCTTGCATGTCCTATAAGGAGACCACCTCTCCTGCCACTGTAGGGGCATGCAGCACAGAAGACAGTGGTTTGAGACCTAAGAAGGGCTTTAGAGTGTTCTGTTGCATTTGTGTGAATGAATGCCCAGACATTCTTGCACAAAGCAGCTCAAATTCTGGGGTGTTTTGTTTTGTTTTGTTTTGTTGGGTTTTTTTTGTTTGTTTTTTGAGTTTTGGTTTGTTTTTCTCTTTTGCTTAAAGGAACCCATGACCGAGTTCTTATTTTATTAATGAAATGCTGTTTGCAAGCCCAAGAAATAAGTTAGTGATTTCCATACTATAGTCTGGTTTATTCTAAGAGATAGCAAAGTGTGCGGTTCAAAGAGATAGATATTGTTTCTGTGTTACTTTCTGTTACGTTTTTTGACAGTAACAGAAGACTAAGCATGGGTGGGACCATTTTGAATGATTGCTTCCTCTGTCTGAACTTGGAGTGAGTCATCATATAGCTTCATAGGTCAGCTCTTGCAGCTAGTGTTTGGTCTTACTGACCTGAGGGCAAGGTTCCCGTTGGTTGTGCTCATGCCTTTCCTCTTGCAGCCGCCTGTCCTTGCATAGTTTGAAGAGGGTTGCTTAAATAGGAAACTTTCATTTCAGAGGCAAGAATTTAGATAAAAAATAACTTGGTCACAATCAAAGAAAGTAAAAGGAGATAGAACTTTCCAATTCCAACGTGGAAAACAAACCAAACCGAGGAACACTAAGAAACAAAGGCAAGCTCCGCCTTTATACATGTAAGACCCCCACGAAGGGAGGACCTCACCCAAGTCTCAGGAATTCTCGGCCACCCACCCATTAACTCACAAGACACTGAACTTGATGTAATCAGCAAGAGGTATATTTCAATCAACATGTTGAGGTCAAGACCTGTAGCCCACACAGGGGCAATGGGGTCTGACCCGGAGATTTTGGAGAGAGAGAGAATTTAAAGCCAAAAACCAAACTCAGGGGGGCAACCACAACCCAAGGGGAGTAAAGAAGGGCTATTAGAGAGTACCTGTGGAAAGTCCCAGCCCATTATTCAGTTTGTGACAGGATCTAAGGAACAGTCATGGGGAACATTTTGTATAGGCTATTCTCTAAGAGCCTATTCGTAACCAACCATCTATCTTGTGGTCAGCCAAGTTCCTAAAACACAGAGCTCATGACCAAGCTGACCTGCACTCTTGGTTCTGCCTAGCCTGTTAGGAGATTTTGAAAATTTTTAACCCTTTCACACACAGCTGCTGAGTGCTTGCATCTCTTCACCAAAACCACCCCCACTTTCCCCACTCTCTAGCCTTTTCAGCTACAAAATGAACAAATTCTGTAGAACTAAAATGTGGGTACGGTGAATATTGTTAGCAATAAGACAAGCTTGAAATTTGCTCAGAGAGTAGAGCATAAGTGTACATATACACACATGCATATACATGCACACACGCGTGCACACACATACAGACACACACACATCAGATAGATCAGAGATTCTCAACCTGTGAGTCTCAGCTCCTTTGGGCATCAAAAGACCCTTTCACAAGCATTACCCAAGACCATTGTATGTATCAGATATTTACATTATAATCCACAACAGTAGCAAAATTACAGTCATGAAGTAGCAATAAAAATTTTATGCTTGGGAGTCACCACAACATGAGGAATTGTATTGAAGAATTACAGCATTGGAAATGTTGAGAACCACTGAGATAGTCATACATGAGGGGGATGGATGAGTTAACAAGCTTGCTGGTGATGAACATTTTACACTGCTACAAAGAGACTAGCATTTGGTGGTTTGCTGTTATCAAAATATCATACAGTATATCTTAAATATATGCAATTGTATTGGCCAATTCTAGATTATTAAAGCTGAAGGGGACAATGGTGTCTCTAAAAAATGGATAACAAAAGCCATCTTTGGGGAAAGAGGTGAGGCACTCACTATGATTTCCCCACACCTTTTAGGGAACAGAGGTGTTCCTTTGAACATATACTTGTTCTTGAATATATAAGAAGGGTGAAGTTGTAGACGTGAAGGGAACAGGCACTGTTCAAAAAGGAATGTTCTGTGTTACCATGGCAGCCCAGGAAAAGGCACCTGGGCTGGGCTGAAGCACCATCCTGCTCCGCCCAGAGCAGCACATCTGGGAGAACTAACGTTCAGGAGCCGGAGCTGCTGGAACACACTCCCTATGAATTTATGACTTAATATATAAAAAGAAAGAAAGGACCTAGATTGGGGGTGGAGCAAACAGCTGGCTTCCTTAAACTTAAAACATAAAGTTAGAGAAAATAAACTAAGCACAGCTGCTAAATGTCACGTTTCAGGCTGACCTTGGATTGACATCTTCTCTAATGTTGGTTCAAAGCAAGAAGCAAGTGTCCCCCATTCAGTCTGTGTTTGGTAGGAAAGATGAAGTTCATTCCTCTCTGGGCTCTGATGCTTGGTGGTCATTGGGGTATACTACCCAAATTTCTCTACATGGCTGACCCACCCCTCACTGCTGTAGAGATTGCTACTGGCAGAGACAGATGGCATCTCTTTGGTGATCCCCCTTTGCTCAGCAGAGTCATCTGGCTGATAGATACAAGTTTTTCCAGAGTCTTTCACATTTGATGGCTGGTCCAAGAGGTAATATCAAGGTTGAGGACCCTGGTAAAAGATAGGAGAAATGACATTTTGGGACAGAATGCCTCTTAGGGCAGCCAAGTTCTCCAAAGAGACTGAGCCTAGGTCAACCTCTCTCTGTTCCGTTCTTTATCTTCTCATCCACAGGTATTGCTCCCAGTACCAACCCTTATTAAAACCTTCTGTTGTGTACTCAGGCTGATATAACAAAGCACATGAGACTGGACAGCTTATAAACAACAGAAGTCTCTTTCTCACAACTCTGATCAAGGGACTCAGACACTTGGCATTTGTCTCTCATAGCTGGCCATATTCTAGCAATATCCTCAGACAGCAGAAGAGGCAAGCAGCCCATTCATGAGAGCTCCACCCCATCACCTAATCAAAGGTTGTTTCAGATCTACTATGGGAATTAGTAGGGCTTGGGATATAAATATTGGATAGACACAAACACTCAGACATGCAGCCTCCTCCACCTTACATTTCTCTTGGACTTCTGTCTGTTTTTTTTTCTGTGCAGTCAGGGAGACATCAGAGAATTAAGGGGCTTGCAATGCTCATATTCCCACCCAGAACCTGGTCTTGGATTTACATAAGTGTATTCCTCTGGCCCATGGAAGATTCCATCCCATTAGAGAAATCTGGCTTATAGGTCATTTTTTTTCTTCAAATTGTATGAATAAGTTCATTAGTCATTGAAAATTTTATTCCCAGAGATTGATATGTCCCAGAAATTTTATGCTGCCCCTTCAATTAGCACATATATTCCCTAGACATATTTGTTAAGCCTCCTACTAAATTAAGAATGGCAGGGTTTATTTTTGTAAGATGACAAAAAATCATTCCAATTGATTGTTTCATTTCTTCATTGACTTCATTCATTCATCCACTCAACAAATACAATTTGAGTGTCTATTAGCATAATAGGTACTCGGAACCAAGAACATGCTCTCTTTAAGTTTGCATTACAGACATGGAGGAGTCAGAAAATAAATACAAACATGAGATGGTGTCAGTTAGTAAGCAATGCCACGAAGACAATAATAATAATAAAAAAGTAATGTGAGAGAAAATGGTTCTTCCCAATGAAGGATGCGCTGCCAAAGAGGATGAGAGAGGTACCATGTGCAGACATTCAAAAATAAAACTTCGGATGAGGAAGAGATATTTTTAAAAAGTCCTACACAAGATCTGCATGGAGGCAATTAGAAGTAAAAAGGCCCCAAGTGGAAATGAACTCAGGAAAAAAAGAACAAAAGCCCCAATACTCTGCCTGATGTATGTTAAGAACCGGAGCAAAAGATAAGGCCAGCAAAGAGTGCAGAGTAGTTTTAATTATGACGTGTGTTCGTGTATGTATGTCTGGATGTGTGCACACATGTGTGTAGTGCCCTTAGAGGCGAGAAGAGGGCATCAGATCCCCTGAAGCTGCAGTTACAGTGACGTGAGCTGCCCAGTGTGGGTGCCATGAAATGAATTCTAGTCTGTGATCTTAACTGTTGATCTACCTCTCCAGCCCAAGGGTGGATGTACTAGAGTGCTGCGAGTCTATTAAGAAACTTCAGACTTTGTTTGAAGAACATTAGGAGAGAAGGGTCACCAGCAGAGGAGTGACTCCATTCCACTTACATTTAGATAGCCAGCATCCTTGAGGAAGACCACAGTAAACAGGACAGCATTCGTCCCAGCAATTAGGAGGTAAGAAATTGAGATGCTTGAACTATGGTGAGGATTGGAGATATGTGGGTGACTTAGGATGATGACAGAGACCAGAAGAGGAGTGCTAGTGGTTTGCATGGGATGCCTGGAGACTTAAAAGAAGACCTGAGTCAATCCCAACAAGGTTTCCATCCTATGTCTTCTCCTGGTTGGGTTTGCAGCTGAGAGAGCTAAGCTGCATTTGAGAACCCCTATTGATAAATGATTGATGTGTTTTGCCTTGAGCAGCCACTGGCTCTTCCTGACAGCACGGCTGTCAGACAGGCCTGGATTTTCATTCTTCTAGGAACCTTACCTGCTCCCCCGAAGCCTCACAGGATATTGTATAGACTGTGGAGAGCCATTCTGTGCACTTGCTAGCATCACTTCTTGAATTTGCCATGCTCCGCTGTGTCGGGACACTTTATTATAAATGAGTAGCTAAAGGCAAAGTGTAATTAGGGAGAAGGGCAGTGGGGCATGCAAAGCTGGCATCACCGTCAGCTCTGTACCCCCACCCACTTGCCAGTTCTGCACTATTACATTGCCACAGGGGCACTGCCTTCTGACGCCACTAACCGCCCCCACCATGCATCCTAATGGTTGGAGGCGGTCACAGGTAATAGTTATTGCACTATCGTGAGGCTGCCTTTCCTCGGGCATTAATAGAAAAACAAATTAACTGGTTTAACCAGGTTCATGCATTTCTTATAAGGACAGCAGAAAGCACATAGATGACTAAGAGGAACTTTCAGAGCCCTCTCTATTTATTTGACAATAAAGGCATTTTATTAAATGGCATTTTCTATTTTTAATGTGGAAAACTTCCAGTGGTTTTCTTGGCTGCTATTGTGTAGCTCGGATGGCTTTGTGTTTGGGCGACAGCAACCAGCTCTGTTCCCATCTTTTTGGGTTCTCATTATGTTCCCTCTTCTGTTGCTGTCAAACCACGACTTAGGTCATGGCACCCACGAGTCAGAGTCCTTGCTCACTGCTGGGTCTGTTATTACATTTTTACCACCTTCTCCTGATTTCCTTTCCAATTCTTGTTTGTTCTTGTTTTGTTATTTTTTCCTATCCTTTTTTCTTTTGCATGAGTATCTTTGGGAACCATGAAGAACAAGGCAGAGGATATATCCTGAATACACTGGTGCTCACTGGTACTTTCAGGCATGTGCGGGCAAGAATGCACTTTCTGTTTGGACTCCCAAGGAAGGTAGGTTGGTTGGGAATTATTCCAACACAAAGCTGAGCTCTGGAGCTGGAGTTCACATCAGCATTCAAATGAGAAAAAGTACAGCAAAACTTGAAGGCATAGGAAAACCAGGCATAGTTTGTGTCACTGTCCCTAATAATTTTGAGGACACTGTTGCATAGTAGGAGAAATTCTGTATCAAAATGAAAGGGTTTTCAAGAACTTTGAGACAGAATTATTAAAGCCCCTAGAAAAGAATCTCTCCCCCCTCCACCAACAAAATTCTTTTTTTGTTTGTTTGTTTTGTTCTGTTGAGACAGGGTTTCTTTGTGTAGTTTGACTGTTCTGGAACTTGCTCTGTACACCAGGCTGGTACTAAAATCACAGTGATCTGCTTGCTTCTGCTTCTCAGGGACTGGGATTAAAGGCACATGCCACCATCACCTGGTTCACAAGTTATTTTTAATTTATTAATTACTGTCTTCATGTTTATGTGCAGGTATATGCAGGTATGTGCATGTGTGTGCATGTGTGAGTGCATGCCTGTGTGTGTGTATGTGTGTGTGTGTGTGTGTTGGGAGGGGTTGCATACTTGTGAGCTTCCATTACTCTCAACATACTTCTGAGGGTCTGTTCATAAGCCTGAGGTTTATGTGGGGTCCTGTCTCCACTTATCTCGGACCTGCCATTGAAGGTATTACAGAGAGTCAAGGTTTGTCATATGAGAAGTTGAATCTGAACTCTGGTCCTCATGATGGCAGACTAAGGGCTCATAATTTCTGAACCATTCCCCAGACCCTTACTTAAATCCACTTACTTACAATGAGGCAGAACCTTCCTGATCTTAATAGACAGTCTCGAGCTGCCCTATACCACGGTGCAAGAGAATGATCTGGGCCAAGGCTGGTGCCATCCTTCAAGTTTAGGGCTTAGGGGTCTTCAGCAAGGATAGGGAATGGAGCAGATGCGAGGCTTTCAAGATCCCTCTAGAAGGAAGAGGTCATCACAAGTGACTTGTGTTCTAGCTGACCATAACTCTAAAATGAGCAGAGCAGAAAAGAAAGATCATCTGCAATAGAAGGATTTTAATAATTATGTACAGAAGTTACACAAAAAAGGAGAGGTTTTGTTTGTTTGTTTGTTTGTATTCTGCCATAAATCCCCTCTGAAACAGCTCAAGGGTGCGAGTAGATTGTTGTAAGAGTTGTACAGGTGAGCAGTGAGGACAGAAGAGCTAACAAAAGGCCGATAATTAAATTACCACAAGGGCAGCCAGTGACCTCACAAGGATTCTGTTAATTCATTCCTCAAAAACAAATAAACAAAGCAAAACAAAACAAAACAAAACAAAAACAAACAAACAAAACCCCCACATATTCCTGGAAAATGTTAGATTTGCAAAATTTAGTGGACCAAGCACTTGCAAAGGAAAAAGAGAAGGAAGCTAGGAGGTGTGGGTCCAGCTGGCCAGTTCCATTACAAATCTTATTCCTGTGAAGGACAGTGGGAAGGGAGGCTGGGGAGATGGCTTAGTCAGTAGGTGCTAGTTGCCCAAGAATGAGCAAATGTGTGTTTGGGTCCCTAGGATAGATTTTAGGCATGGTAGAGTATGCTTATAATCCTAATTCTGGGCCGACAGAGGCTGAAAGGTCTCTGAAGCTTGCTGGCCACCAGTCAAGCAGAATAGAAGAACTCCAGGCTCCCTGTGAAATCCTATCTCAAATAACAAGATGAAAAGCAACCAAGGAAGAAGCCATCAACTTCTAACTTCTGCATGCACTTCTATACATACAAATGTGTGCACATGAATACACCACACACATGAATGCATGTATGCATGCTCGAGCGCACTCACACATACATGTTTAAATGTAATAAAACAAAAAGAGAAGAGTTAATAGGTGTGCTTCTCAGACTATGGTGTAGTTCCATGAAAATTTAGACCTCAACAGTAAAGAGCCTGAGGCAAAGCTGCAGGTCAGAGGACACTGGCATACCTCAGGAACATGCTTGCCTTAATTTCTTTCTCATTCCAGTCATTGGTAGAAAAATGACTTGTCTGCATTATAACCTTTTAAATAAATGCAAGCTTTAATTCTTGGTTACCCCACCCCCTCCACCACTGACAAATGTCTTTCAAGTTTGACCCAATCTTCATGTCTACCTCTGGAGGGACCTAATGAACTCAGGTAGTCCTGAGAGTTCTCAGAAAAGTAAAATAGGAATTTGGGACTGGCATCCTTGTCATTCATCAGGCAAAGAGGGTGTGTCCACCGTGACTGGGAGACATGGATAGCCCCTGACACAAGCTTTAGGTTATCTGCTAACAACTTCTCCTGTGGTAATGAGATCATGTCCTCTCAGACCTAAGGAGGTCATCTTTTACAAACAGTGTGATGATTCAAGTATGTGAAGAGGGTGAAGGAAAACTTCTTTATGGTCTGCAGAACTGACTGGGCTCTGCTAGATTGTACTGATCCGTTGAAGATGGATAATGAGAAACTGTGGGTCACTGACAACAAGCAGTTAAGGGTAAAGGAACGTCTATCTCCTTCAGTGGAGAGGCACGCACAGCTGGCCAGCACACTGAAGATCCAGACCCGGAGCTCAAAGGATACTGAATAATAAGCAAAAGCAGGCTGTCGTTTTAAAGCTAGAATTTTGGTCAGAAGAACTTTGGGATCCTAAGGGGTAAATTTGGGAAATTTGGGTGAACATTCTTGAAGACATTGTTTCTGAAGGTCCCCATAAACCATTTTTACTCTGCTGGTGAACACTGAAGGACCCCAAAAGGCATCAGTAAAAGGCATCAGCATCTTGCCAGGATCTTCCCTGACTCTAGTCCTAGGTATCAGGCTGATAACTGGGTTAAACTCCAGCATATAAACTCCAGTCTACTAGGACTTTGCTGAGTTTGATGACGACAGACAGAATTCCGTACTCAAGTCCTTTCATTGAGCAGCTGACATGTGCCCTAGGAACAAAGGCTGTAGTATTGGGAGTGGACTTCAAAGTCCTTACTCAGGAGGGCAAGACTGGACAGATAAGGCTTCACTGATCTGGGGTTTCTTTCTTGTGATGTGAGATTTACCACTCTGGCGAGAAGCCCAGAAGATGTGAAAATGTGTCCCAGGCATGGCTCTTAGAAGTTTGCCAAAGAATTAACCAATGCTAGATGAAGAGCTGGCTTCGTTTGTTAGGTCGCTTGGTTGGCTTTGTTTTTGTTTGTTTTGCTTGTTTGCTTTGTTTTTGTTTGTGTGTGTTTTTGTTTTTTGCTAGAGTAGAAGACTGGAGAAGGAAGCAGAGGATATATTTTTGTGAGACCAGAAGATGCACCAGAAAAGGATGCATCACAGAAGGAGCAGAGGCAAAGCCATTAGGACACCAGTAAACACCAGAAATGATGGTAGGAGATGCAGGGAAAGATGTAGTCCTCAGATAAGGGTCAGGTGCAATAAACCACCACCACTTTGCCATAATCATGGTGATAGACAAAATGGTTTGACACTGACAGAAATGGAAAAAAAAGTCATGTCATCTTCAGAATACAGTGGACACAAAGCTAGCAAAGGCTACCCACCCACAACCGATCAGAAGAAATGAGTGGAAAAGGAAGAAATTGACCAAGGGCACCTAGTCCTACAAAATGACCAATCCAAAGCTGAGACAAGTACCCAGGAGCAAAGACAAATGATTCTGACCAAAAATGTACTTCTGGAAATTACTTAGGTGGTTGTACTTTGTAGAAATTAAAATATTTAGACATATTGAGGGCTGTTGGACACAGTGTAAAATTAAGCTTTGGTTGGAGATTCAAAGTGTATCATGGCCCCTCCACACCTATGGGAGTCAGGTAATATGGAGTTCTGAATAAAATGTACTTCTCAAAACTATTAGTGGACTCAGCAACTTACCCAGTAAATAATAACCCAATTCCAGATTGGATAATTGAAATCAACGTACTTATATCCTTGGCTTATAGTGTAAAATTTGTCACAGTAGAGCATGCAAGCAGATACTTCTGAAACTGCTCCCAAGTTAGTAAGTCTGAACAGTGCCACATCCTGTGGGACATGCCGGAAGCTGGTACCACTCATAAAGATGAACAGCAGACAAAGTGGTGGTAATAATTATGTTAATGAGCACTTTATTAGTCTTGTGCTATAGCAGATGTATGCTGTAACCACAGAGTGTAGATGAGCCTTTGTAGCCACAATATGCTAATACTGATTTGACAGGTGAGTTGTTTTCCATTTCAATTAGAATTGAGGCATGACTGACAGCGTTTGTGTAGAGCTGACCAAAGCACTGAGACCATGTGGTTGGAGTCCGCACAGTTTGTCCACAGGATGGTGA
The DNA here is from genome assembly GCA_030674055.1 of Rhabdomys pumilio. Classification (NCBI taxonomy): domain Eukaryota; kingdom Metazoa; phylum Chordata; class Mammalia; order Rodentia; family Muridae; genus Rhabdomys; species Rhabdomys pumilio. Next base: position 80,445,010 of record JANHMN010000006.1, on the reverse strand, counting down.
CTACTCTCCTGTTACAATCAGGTAATTCATCAGGCAGCTGCATGGCCTCACTGTCCCACATAAGATCACTGGTGGGATGATCTTATACTGTTCACACAGGACAAACAATGGCTCCTGGTTTGTTCAAGGACTTGTAAGACACATGTAGAGAAGATAGGCCTTATGAAGATTCAGGAAAACTGTCACCTGGTTACTTTTTGGGGGGTGTTGGAGTCAAGCCCACTTAAATACTAGCTCCCACTTTAAAAGGCCCAGCTTTGTGGATAACAGTAATGTCGTGCCTCCCGATACAACCCCACAGCTCCCGGAGAGTTTTGTGGTACAAGGGAAATTGTGTTATAGAGTTTGAGAAGGGCTAGTATTGCACAGACACACATTGTTATCTGCAGAGTTGTAGGTAGCACCAGTAACAGGGTTTGCGTGATGTCTGGTCTCAGGCATGCGTTCCCACATGGCACAGCAGCCTATTGGGTGGTTGAGGTCTCTGTCATTGCAAGATGAAGGAACAAAGGGCTGAGGGCAGAATTTTCATGGAATTCTTAAGACCACCCCTGGGATTTGTCCCCTGAGGAAAGAAAGTTGGAGAATTACCCACCAGCTCCCGTTTCTCACTGGCTGCTCAGAGTTGCTTCTGAGGCCATGGCTCTGTCCCACCAGCTTTCAGGCAGGGCACATTCTGTGGCTGTTGGTACACTAGCCAAGAGACATGGGAAGCTAACCATATGCCTAGGCAGTCTCCCTGTGACTTCCAAAAAAGGCTGAAATGATATGAACAGGGATTCAAAGGTGCCTTCTATACATCCACAAAATCTCGAATTCATAGCAAATTGTGTTCAAGACAGATGTGGAAGGGGGAAAATGTCTCTTTTTATCTCATCTGGCCTCTCTCTGTGTCTCACTTCCTAGTGAGTAAGAATTATTGGTTGAATGTGTAATTTGATTTAATCCCAGTCTGACTCAGTAATGTCCACAGTACTTCCAAGTAGCAACCACTCCTGTCAGATAAAAGCAATCTCTCCCTAACCTTCTCAGGCATCCTCAGTCTACCGAGGACTGGCTGGGACTGCCCCTCACTCTCTCACTATGGCAACTGTCAATCAAAATTTACTATCTGCATCTTTTGCTCTCTTTTGAACCATTATCCTATTTAAACTCCATTCCCTTTTATCTCTGCCAGGAACCAAAGAAGTCTTTGGGTTCAGTTCTGATTTTAATTCAGTGCTTCACTCCTGTAATTTATCACACAGTCTGGCATGCAGGGCATGCTGAAACACTAATTAACAAATGGAACAATGTCAGGGGAGACAATCCAGTCATCTCTGAAGAGCTCACCGTGTCTCCTCTACCTGGGACTGCTCCATGGGAAAAATATGTTCTTAGAATACAAAAGTCCTTCTCTATGATGATGCCTCTGCCTCCTCTCTCCTGATGTCCTTCTGTAACTATGTCTGACAGAAACAGAGCTGTCCCTCTAAAGCAGCCATAACTGTCCTAGAAGAGTCTTTTAGAATATTACCCATGTTCATGCTTTGCTTTCTACTGGCTGATGAGCTGCAGAGAGAACCAAGAGAACCAATGTGAGAGGAGAATTTTGGATTCTACAGCAAGTGTCCATTAGATCTTAACCTGGAACCAGTGCCTCTTCACCTACGGGACGATGCATCAGAGTTGTGTACCTCTGAAGAGTAAGAATGCATAATAGCATAGTCATGGTGGAAGTTTACATAACCAAATCGGAGACCTAAATTAAAAACAAGTCTGGCCTTATGAATGACTGTCTGGCTGCACAGGCCTAGAAGACTCTGAAAGAGCACTCAGGTCTTCTTCCTGGTGGTTTCTCAATGCCTGTTAACACTGTTTGAAGATTAGTATGTTTAAATGCTCCAGGATCAGTGTTCATGATCAACTTTGATTGTGCGTGTATATGTGTGTGTATGTGTGTGTGTGTGTGTGTGTGTGTGTGTGTGTGTGTATGTGTGTGAGAAAGAGAGAGAGACAGAGAGACACAGAGAGACAGAGAAAGAGAGACAGGCAGACACACACACAGAAAGAGAGAGAGACAGAGAGAGACAAAGAGACAGAGACAGAAAGAGAGACACACACACACAGAGAAAGAGAGAGAGAGAGAGAGAGAGAGAGAGAGAGAGAGAGAGAGAGACTCTAGTAGCCCAAACTGACCTCAAACTCTCTTTATAGCTAGGAATAAGTTTGAACTTCTCATCCTCCGTCCTCAACCTCCTAAGTGCTAAGATTACCAGTGTACACCATCAGGTCCAGTTTATGCAGTGCTGGGATGAAACCCAAGGCAAGCACTCTACCGGCTTAGCCCAGCCACTGTAATTTCAATAGCAAGGATGGAGGTTTCATACAATAAGCACAAAAGAGGGTAGTTCTCCGACATGACTGGAGTCAGGAACCTGAACTTGGGTCCTCATTTCAGGTGTCAATTTAGGTGGATCCCTAAGCCTTAGTGTCTTCATTCATAAAATATTGAAAATAAACATTACTTCCTCATAAGGTTTTAAACTTTCTAGGTAATGAAAGTGAAAAATTATTTGTAAAATATAAAGGCTTCATTTATGATATAATAGTTCATGCTATATCGTGTATCCAGTAGTGCTACATAAAGATCTGAATGTATTTTTGTTATTGATAAGCCATGACCATTTGGGGAGATGGAATAAAAAGTGAGATGAGTCTGCAGCTGGTCAGAACCAAATGTGCAGACTCACTCTTACAACCCCAGCACTTGGGAAATCGAGATAGGGGGATTGCCTGGGCTTGCAAGGCTAGCTTTGTCTACATAGTCTGAGCCAACTTAGGCTACATAGTGAGACAGAAACAGAAGTGGGAGAGGGAGAGGGAGAGGGAGAGGGAGAGGGAGAGGGAGAGGGAG
>JANHMN010000006.1:80422021-80439208 GCA_030674055.1 Rhabdomys pumilio | reverse complement strand
GCATCTGTGTGTGCTGCAGTCTGAGCTCTCTCCATCTGAAGAAACAAAGCAGGCAGTGAGAAACAAGTTGCTTTTGTCTGGATGATGTCATCCAGGTCCACAGTGAAGGATGCTGTCTGCCAGCTCTGGTTTTCTCTGTACTAAAAAGCTATCTTGTTTTTTTTTTTTCTCCACAAGGATGCAGCAGGTCTGGGAGGGAGATAGAAGGGCCTGCACTCCCACTGACGATTCTAAGAGCACATGACAGAGTAAAACCAGGCTATTACTAAAACTGATCAGCTCAGAGGCAATGCAATCAAAGCCTTCAATTACACCTGGGTGATTTAATCAACTCCCTGTCAAACTCAGGCGGGGGCTCCTCCAGTACTGTACAAATACAGTAATTACCACACCAGCTTGCAATAAGATATCATTTCAGCAGATTAGAAAACACATTCCATCCTCAATTTCCAACAGCCAATTTATAGGCCCTGAAACAAGCAATATTTTTTAATTGCTGCCTTTGTGTCATTATCTCAAAATTACTTCTCTTATGAGCCATTGAATCATCTGAGCAATGTTGGGAGTGAGGGCAGAGGGGAGATTTAAAACCTTGTGCTCCATTCTTACAGATGAAATGGGAATAGAAGCATCAACCTCGTTCCCCACTGTGTTGGATTTTGAAATAAGGAAACAACCAAAACCCCAGAGACTCTCAACTACATAAATGATCATAAACAAAGCCAAGTGTTCCACCAGAGAATCAGAGACTAGGAATTCAGGAGTCAGATTTATTTTGACCTTGGCTTTTTCTCTTCTTTTAGCCAGATTTCTCCCCACTCCCTCCCCGTTCTCCCATCTTCCAAAGGTGTTCCTTTTGTAGGTGTTCCTTTTGTAGGTGTTCCTTTTGTCATTTACTTCTTTTAAGGGTGTGCTTTCAGCTCATGTCAGATTTGGCTACTGTCACTGGCGATCTGTAGAATTGAAAGATTTGAAATCTCCGTTTATTGCCTCCAGAGCTCAGGTACCTTTTCCAGAGTGACTTAGCTCCACTCAGCTGTCAAAGAGCACTTGTGATTCTTGACTTCCTGGTGCAGAGCAAAACACTCCTTGCTGACTTCCTCCATCCTCCCAGACTCAGCTTCGAGGCAATAGAGCTCGTTTTCACAGGAAATAATTTTGTTACTACAGAAAGAAATGTATTATTGTTATACTACAAACCTTTCATAGACCTTAGAATGTTGAACACGGTTGTAGTTTACAAATACCTTAGCATTCCTTGTTTCTTAGTCTCTCTAGGAGGGCTCAAGGAGAGACACAAGTTTCTCCCTGGGAAGGGGAAATAGAACAGGTTCTGCCAGTGGAGCGGGGCAGGTAGGTGGGGAGGGAACAAGAGGGATCAAGTTGGGGAGCAGGGATGGAGGGAGAATACAGGAAGGGATGACTAAAACTGGAGGACTCTGGGGAGAGGGGCAATGTGGAAACCTAGTGCAGTAAAAATTCCTAGGAATCTACTATGGTGACCCTAGTGAAGACTCCTAGAAACAGGAGTTATAGAGCCTGAACGGGGCCTTTTCTGTGACCAGGCAAGGCTTTTAGTGGTGGGACTGAGATACAAACCCAGTCAGAAAACCTTTGACCTACATTTTATTTTGTCCTGCCTGCAAGATGTGCTGGAGTAATGGTGGATCAGAGCTTGTGGGAGTCATTGGTTGGTCTAACTTGAGGCCCATGCCAAGAGTGGGAACCCATGCCTGGCACTGCCTGGATGGCCAGGAACCAGAGGCTGGATAGCCCAGCGACCTAGGACCAACCCAACTGGAAGAAGAAAAAAAAAAGTCAATGAAATGATCCCTAATGATATTCTGCTATCCTCATAGATCAGAATGTAGCCCAGTCATCTTCAGAGAACCTTCACAGCAACTGAGGTGAGCAGATGCAGAGACCCACAGCCACACATTAGGTGGAACTTGGGGAATCCTGTGAAAGAGGGGACAGGAGGACTGTAGGATCTAGAGGGGTCAAGAATATCACAAGAACATGGCCTTCAAAATCAACTAAGAAGCAGTCATGGGGGCTCACAGAGACTGAAGCGACAATCACGGAGCCTGCCTGAATCTGACCTAGGCCCTCTGCATATATGTTATGGCTGTGTAGGTTGGTTCTTTCGGGATTCCTAACAGTGGGAATGGGGGAGGGAGATTGTCTCTGACTCTTTTAACTGCTCTTGGGACCCTTTTCCTCCTACTAGGTTGCTCTGTCCAGCCTTGACATGAAGGTTTGTGCCTTGTCTTATTGTAGCTTATTATACCATGTTCAGTTGATATCCTGGGGAGGCCTGCACTTTTCTGAAGGGAAATGGAGGAGGAGTAGATCTGGAGGAGAGGGTAGATGGGGGACCTGGGAGGAGTGGAGAGAGGGGAAACTATGGTCAGTATTATTATATGTGAAAAGAATAAAAAATGAATAAAAATAAAACAATACTGTGGCAGTCGACCATAGCATCCGTCATTCTTACTTCCCAGGCACGGAGCCCAGGAATGGCTCAAGGTTCCGGATGTAGTGGTTGAGGTCATAGGACATTGGACAAAATCCAGAGAGAAGAGGTTCTGATCCTGACACTGGCACTTGGTAGCTAATTAACATCTTTAATAGCAATATTTATTCAGAGTGCCATGCACTTTTTAGGCATTTTGCATATACTGCCATATTTAATCTTTATAATGACTCCATTAGGTAAAAACTATAGTTACCTCCACTGAACAGAGCATGAAGTTGAGAGGGAGAGAAGCTACTTGTCCAGGGTAACTCTGCAAGGAAATGGCACTTCTGTGTTCCTGTTCTTAACTAACCATTACGAACCATTGCCTTTGTATTGGTGACCTCTCCCCAGACTGTGACAAAATGCCTGACAGAAGTAATGGCTTGACAATCTAGTCGTGGTGGTGAAGCCTTGAGGGAGTTCATAATGGCAGGAGAATGGGGTTAGGGCTTCTCACTTCTTGATGACCAGAAAGAGATGGATGAAGGGTATAGAACTCATAAACATCTGTTTTCCATTTTTGTTCAGTCTGGGACTCCAGCCCATGGGTGGTACCACGCTCATCCAGGGTGGATCTTCTATACTCAGTAAACAATCTTTGTAAATACCCACACTGACGCTTCTAAGAAATGTGTTTCATTGGTGAGTTCAACTCTAGTCAAGTTGACAATTGAGATGAACCCTCACTGTGTGATGACTCCTGTACTCTGCACTGTCTCTAGATGGAATCTCCCAAATCACTAATTTCCAAGCTCCACCATTTCCACATAGTATTTTGCTTATTTTTCAATCAAAAAACTTTGTGCCTCAGAAAAGAAATCTGCATGCAGGGTATGACAGTGCAGTGACACGCCGGAGATACTTGGGCAGGGTAGAATGAAGTGGTCTCAGCTTGGTCTTCCACAAGTGTGTGGATCTAGGTATATCCCCCAGCAATTATTTACATTAAAAATAACACCTTGCTTGTTCAGTCCCAACTACTGGAATTGAATCCGGTTGCTGGCTGTTTAGACAGTCTTGTCCAGTCATAATTTCATGCTATATGAGGGATCTGGCTAGAAGAAGCCACACCTCTCCTTGCCCTGAGATAATGCAGTCATATTTGCCATCATGGCTTCTGGCTAGTTCTGTGAAAGTTCCCCTGAGTATACTTCTCCCTGGAGAGAAGAAAGGAAGGCGATCGAAAACAAATAGCACTGGATGACTCATAAAACTTGTCCCAATGTTTGGAGCTTGGTATATTTGATTCATGGGGTTTACAAAGCATTACCGGATTAAAACAGGAATGCCCTACAGAGTTCCCTTTCTCTAGCAGGGAAGGCCTTGTAAGCATTATCGAATGGTGGGAGAGTGGGGCAAGAAACAGCACCACGTTGCCTCCAGAACCATCTTCAGCCTGCAGCACAATTGCACAAATCAGCAGAGCGGGAGCAGGAAAGGTTCTGGTTTTCCTTTGGTCTTCGCCCAGAGACAGAGAATTTATAAGCACTCTTTGGAAGCTTGTTGAAGGACAATTTGCTCCAATTTTTCTGCCTGTGGACGGGGCTCATCTTGAAGTCATAAGCAGGAAGGGAGGAAAGATTCATCAACCCACTCATTCTAAACCTCCAGTTTCAGAGAACACTGTAACGAGGGAGTTTTCTCCAGGCTCTTCTGTCATTTGAATGTTAACCCCTTCATTCACATGGAGTTGAAACTTGCTGCCTCTCAACCTGACATCCTCACTCAATGCAATACCTTTCTTTTGCCTTTCTAGTTGAAGACCAGGCCTTGCTCTTAATTAGCTGATGGAAAACAGCAGGACCTTCTCCCATCCTGGAGCCCAGTGGAGAAGACTCTAGGAGCAAACATGTAGTCAGTCCTCCATATCTAGACTGGTCACTAGGGCAGTGGTTTTCATCCTTCCTAGGGCTGCGACCCTTTAATATAGTTCCTCATGCTGTGGTGACCCCCTTCCCCAAACCATAAAATCATGTCATTGCTACTTCATAACTGTAATTTTGCTACTGTTCTGAATTGTAATAGAGATGTATGTTATGGCGCCCAACTGGGTCGCAACCTACAGGCTGAGAACCACTGCACGAGAGGAAGACTGTACAGAACATATCCCCTACAATCCAGTTCTTTCTCTTTAAAATAAACACTTCGGTGGAGATCTGCCTTGTATCAGGCACCAAAAATAAAACTATAAACAAGAGAGTCCTTGTCCTCAAGTATAGCCAGGAAAAGCAATTAAGGAGTCATAAACAGACATTTACAGACACTATGTGAGTGGGTCTAGGTTGGAGTGGGGATTGGGAGAAATTCTGAGAATGAAAGAATAGCTCAGCTGAGATCCAGAGAATGGTCTATTTATTAAGCAGAGGGAGAAAGTGTTTCTGGGAATGGGCCTGTGCAAAGGTCCTGTGGTTGTAGGGACAAAGTATCCATGGGGAGACTCAGGTGCATAGAGGAACAGAAGGACAGTCACAGATGTGGTTGTAGAGACAGTACAAGGCCTCAGGACATCTCCTGAAGATTCCAGTCTTACAGCATAATTAGTGCTCCATTGAAATGCTTTGGGTAACAGGAAACCACTCAATTCTTCAAGCTAAAATGTCCATTAAGTCAAATGCAAGCTCTAACTTACCAGTCTACGGAATGAACTTTACATAATTCACTGCTGCTAAAAAGCCTCTACACCTGGGTCCCAGCCCCAGGCCACCAACCTTTTCATGTTCCAGTTGCCCTATAATGGTGGATCTGCATTGCTAGTTTGGCTGGATTTAGATTCATGATAGATTCTGTGTGTGCCTGTGTGGGTATTTCCAGAAAGGTTTAGCTGAGTAGAGAAGAATTCCAGGGAACGTGGGTGGTGCCAATCTCTGGGTAGGTTCTTGACTGAATGAAAAGGAAAAAGCCAGCTCAGCACCAGGTCCCTTGCTCCTGTTTCCTGAGAGCAAGCTCGATGTGACCAGCCCTTCACACTTCTGCTCCCGTGTATCCCTGCATCATGAACTACACCTGCAAAGTTATCCAGAGTAAACCTCCCTTTTTCTCAAGTTTTTTTTGGGGGGCAGGCATTTTGCCATGACAATAAAAACAGTAGCTGACATACTCCATGTATAATAGAGTCCATCTCTGCCATGTTGTTTGCTCACCAAGCTTCATGTTGCCTGGGACTCCATATATTTGATCTTGTCAGACCTTTAGTCTGAAAGGAGCAGGCTGCATGCTCTGCAGAAACTGCAGTGATGTCCATCCATATGCACCCCAAACAGAGCCAGATACATAGTGGAATTGTGATAAATGTAAATGACTGACTGACCGAATGAATGTTTTAAAAACTTGAATCCAAATCCACTCTTTCTAGGCACTTTTTCTTGATTCTTCAAATTGATCCTGCTTTGCTGGTATCCTACAGTTTATTCTGATTATGAGACTGGAATTATTCAGTCTCATATTTAAGAAAAGGTACAGGAACACATAATCAGTATATCCTACCCAAGTCAAGGCTCCAGAAAGGACCATATTACCTCCCCTGTGGTCCCCACCACATGGTAAGAGCCCAGTCTTTCTTATCTCTTCCATCAGCTGTGTGCACTGCAGCAGGATGCAGGCCTTTCATGCACAAGGCCCACCTTAAGAATGTTGATGATGTCCCAGGCTTTTCCCTCCGTTTCTTCTCATATTGTCAATCACTGGAGTATTAAAGCCTTTCTGTAGGTGCCCCCACCCAACACACACACACACACACACACACACACACACACACACACATGGGTACTGATGGAGCTGAGATATGGTATGTGCCATTCAACTCAGTGTCATTCTTTGTACTCAGTTCTGCAATTTCTGTGCTTGGAGCCAACTGTGTGCACAAATGTCTCCTCAACAGATGACTAGCTGGTTTTGGATTGCTCTTTGCACGACAGGTAACCCAAACCACCCAATCAAAGTATAGCAAGCCCCTCTTCAGCAGCAGCTCCTAGACAGACAGACAGACAGACAGACAGACAGACAGACATACAGACAAAAGGACTGCCCTCTAGCATCTTTTCTTCAAGCTGCTTTTAAACAGAGCAATGACTCCTTGTCTTGCAACACAAGACGAGAAGAGATCTATGTGGTTGCATCCCTAGCAGGGATGTCTACAGCCAAATTATCAGAGTCTAACAGTAGAGCCATGACATTTGCCTTTAAACTGTGACCAATGCCCGCCTGTGTCCAGGCAAAGAACAAGATGCTCCTTGTGGGCCTCTTGGGCACCATTAAGATTTGGAGATTGGAATCTGAGGAGATTGCCCGGAGTCCTGCTCTGTCTATAGGTGTGCAGAAATTTGAACTGTGCAGGCTTCCATACTTTGCTGAGGGAATATATACAGTTTAGATCTGTAGCTTGTGTTCCTTAGGTCACTTTGGATGGCAGTAATCAAGTTTCTGTCAGACCTAGATAACAGAGAGTTTTAGTTCTAGTCCAAGAGTCGCTACTCCAAGAGTCGGTGTATTTGTGCTAGGCATTTATTTCTTAATGAATACACACATGTGTGGACACATACACACACACACACACACACACACACACACACACACACGATACAGGAAAGAAAGCAGGCCACACTCTAACCTCTATATTCCTTCCTGCTTGACCTGCTACCCTCACACGTCACAGGGCCAGCTAGGTCTCTTTTACTACATGTCCACACAAGTGGATACCAAGGAGCCTGTGCCTTGGGAGTTACACTCTTCAGTTCAGATCCACACCAGAGGCTGAGCACATCGGTGTGCTCGTGTGTGTGTGTGTGTGTGTGTGTGTGTGTGTGTGTGTGTGTGTGATGAATCATGAATTCCAGTAAGGTAAGGACTAGGATGACTAAGCATCTTGCAGATGGGGATCCATATGAGGCCAACTTTTTAGATCATAACACTTTTGTTCAGAGCTTTGGTTAACATATTCTACAGGGAAGAACCCGAAACATGGCCTGGTGGAGGGGGCAGACAGCCGGCCAACATCTTTCCTTTCTGCCTTTTGCTTTCTTAATTGTTTTTACTTCAAGGATTTGGGTTTTTTTTTTCCCTATAAGAAAAAAAAATACTCCTGCAGGGGGGGTAATCTGATATTAATTCACAGCTTGTTATACACCCACACTGCCCATGCTCTCCTCCTTGTTCTGAAATTTGCAGCCTATATCAAACAAAAATTAGAGCATCTTGGGTTAATAGGATTCTAGGAATCAGGATGAAACCAAGGAGCTATTCTGGGAAGAAGAGGTTCGTTTTCCACATTCTTCCACCCATGCACCGACAGAGAGCCTTCAGGGTAGATAATGGCTGTGTTTTATGTAAGCAGTCCACATGGGAACAGGCCCTGACAGCAGTGTGCAAGAGAACGTAGCTTAAAAGCATGTGACAGGAATCTTCCTTTTGAAGTTAATAAAAAGCTCGTCCTTCTTTCTCATTATGGGAAGTAATCTCAGAGCCCTTTCCATCTACTCAGCGCCAAGTGGAGAGAAGCACTGCTCAGAGTTCCTTTATTAATGGTTGAGAAGCCAAGATAAGGAATGATCACACTGCCTCTGGCTTCAACATATTCGACCAGTGAGCTTTCCTACCATCAGCTCAAGGCTGGAGTTTTTCTTAGAGAACTTTCGTATCCTCTGAGACATATTTGACAAGGTTTAAAGACAATCAATGTTACCAGCCTTCTCCAATATGCACCTATGGGAATAACCTCCCTCCCCTCTGTGTGTGTGTGTGTGTGTGTGTGTGTGTGTGTGTGTGTGTGTGTGCGCGTGCACACACCAAGGCACTCTTGTGGAGGTCAAAGGTCAACTTGCAGAATTTATTTCTCTCTCTTTCCCTGGATTCCCAGAATAAAATGCAGATTGTCAGGCTTGGTGGCAAATGCCTTTACTGGCTAGTCTATCTCATCAGCCCTTCACCTCATGTTTTAGTGATACAAAGTCTCTCGTTGGACCTGGAACTCATTGATTTGTCTAGGCTGCCTGGCTAATGGATTCTGAGCATCTGCCTATGTCCTCCCCAATCCCTGCCCCTTAACACAGGAGTTAACACCAGTAGGCTTGGTTTTTATCTGGATGCTGGCCATCCAAACTCATGTTTGTGTAGCAAAGAGTTTACTGACTAAGTTGTCTCCATAGCTCTCCCCATACTATAATTTATACCAGAAAATGTCTCATTAACTGTGGCTGCAGTGTGAATGTGTGGTCTCCAGTGGGCACACGTCAAGACAAGACCATTGAAAGGAGTAGAAAGGAAAACATAAAGAGGGCAAAGAAACAGACAATAACTTGTCCTATAATCACTTGTCTTATGAGGAGTCCAGAGGGGGATGGGAACCTGAGCCCACTTTGAAGGGAACCTAAAGACTTTTGAGCTAATGAGCAAATTAAAGTCATACAGATTGCTTTATATTGTTCTGCTTTCAGAAACTTCTGGGAAGCCCGTGTATGTGCTTAGTTCAGAGTCGGGGTTGAGTTAATTCTTGACAACCCTTGGAAAACCCTCAGTTTTCCCCGGGGCCATGGATGAGTCAAGCCAGCTATATCTAAGTTTCCCTCCCGAGTTATAACTGAGGCAAAGTCAGACTCAGTTTATGGTTCTGTGTTTGCCACACAGACATCTACATCTACAGCTCAACTCCTGCCTCTAAGGCTCAGGAATCCTTGTGGAAGAGAAGAGTGGAAAGATTGTAAGAGCCAAAGTAACAGAAACTTTGCTGTAAAAGTATGTCTTCTAGGAATTTCCAAGAAGTTACACCTATGAAGTCTTACCAGCATGGCTGCTTTAACAAGACTTGAACAAGATCAAACAGACTGACATGCTCATGTGGACGAGAGAAAGCTCAGAAGGCCTGAACCCTAGACAGAAAACCATGGCCGACTAAGGCATGCTGGGAGTGGGAGGGTCAGCCTTCTCCAGGGAAGGGCCTCCTGGGTCGTGTGTAACTTATGTGTAGGGTTGTCTGATATCGAGTGGTCATATCTGAAATCTTACATACAAGTAACATATGGACTGAGCAGGTTGTATTTATATATTCAGGAGTAGGTATGTGTGTATTGTAGAATTAAAGAAAAAGAGGCCATGAGTTCGAGAGAGAGCAAGGAAGGGATACATGGGAACAGTGGGAAGGAAGAAGGGGAGAGAGAAAAACTGACATAATTACAACTTCAAAAATAAAAGATTAGTATACATTTACATATATGATAAAATATTATATACATTTTGACATTAGCTCATTTCCTATGCACTGAAAAGAAGTGGCCCTGAGTGAATTTCTCCTGACTTTTTCCTTTAGTTCTTTTGCTTTCTGACTCCTTTAACTTTCTACATTGAACCATCAAAGCAGGGGTCATGCGTTAACCCACAAATCCTCCAGTGAAGACGCTGAAGGGAAGGAGAGCAGAAAGACAATGAAGATGGAAGCTGAAACTGCCTTGCCTTGCTCGGCTTCTGGAGGAAACACTGCTTGTCCCCAGAAACCCAGTGGGCAAACATGGGAAGAGAGGGAGGGAGGGAGGAGGAAGGAGAGAAGAAACAAAACTATTGGCACAAAGCTGTCCCTTAAGTGTCATACCACAGGATTTGATTCAATGCTGAAGAAACTTGAAGAAAGAAATCACCAGAGATTCCGTGGAATCTGAAGCCAAAAGCTGCCAACGCTTGTCTTTTCCATCCCTTGAGAGATCTGCACGTTGGCAGTTTTCAGACAGGGGAGGATACTCAGTAGTCCTTAATGAGTCACCCAGATGTGTCCGTCTAGCCAAAGTCCCTATGGCTATTTATAAACTCAAGTTCACTGTGTGAATATTGTAAGTCACCGCTATGATTTCAGAGAGTTGCTTATGACCCAAGAGTAATCCTAGAAATGACTGTGTGTGTCCTCATCCCCAGGTATGTCCTCAGTGGGGTATGTGGGTTATTGTTCATAGCAAAAGGCAAAGAAACAGTGGAATTTCAGATTTTAACAAAACTGAGGTTAGCTAGGCAGTAATTAAAGATCCCTAATGGTTTCTACCCAGAGATCATGCCATAAGGACCAAATGATCCAGAGGATACACATTGTTTTAAATATGTACTATATACTAGGCATTAACCAACAGACTCAAGACACATCAAACTTTTAAATAAAATGGTGACCCAATATGGCAGTACTTACCATTTCCTCAGTACAGAGAAAAGGAGACCATTAGGTTCAAGGTGTGGTGAGCTGGCCAGGGAGCCTGGGATGCAGATCGAGGAGCATCTGACTTGAGCATGATGCTATACTGCCTTACTGTGAGTACCCTGAACCATGTGTCTGTCAGGTGAGAATGGAAGCTAGAGATTAGCTGGAAGTAGAACCTCAGTAAAAGATAAAATCCCCGCAGACAGAAAGAACAATTCTCTACTCCTCAGAGGTTCCTCTTTGACCATGTGAACATTTCCACTTTTCTTCCACAGAATGATTTCCGTTAAAACTGGCTCTCAAGTAGGCATTTCATGTATTCAAACTACAAAAACTGGGATTTTAGAAAGTCATTGACCTGTTCTCCTGAGTGCACCAAAGGAGCCTAACCTGCAGCAGTAGGCTTTGCGGACTTTTCATACTTCAGTAGTAAAGGTGTTTTCAACTTGGAAAATGGGGAAGAAGTGCCCAACCTCATCAATTCAGTTCAGTGAGCTCTCCGTGTGCTGGAGGATGGAAACTTCTGAAGTGTGCTGGCATACCCATTCTGAATAGTCAGTAGGCCAACTTTCAAAATATATCCCCCCTTTTTGCCAAAAAGATATCAGATATATTGCTCAAGGCTTCTCTAAATCACCTCTGCAGCCTCTTGGGAAGTATAAAGAAATGTCCTTGGGGCATTAGCTCTGTACCATGAAGAATTCTTCCCAGACATTCTGGAAAGCAGTTCACCCACCCCCTCCTTTTCTATGGCCTGGCAATTCCAGCAGTCATGTTTGTTTCAGTTTCTTTTAAGCTCAGAAAACAAAAGAAAGAGACTGTTTTTAACCAAGTCCAACTCACTTCTCTGGACGCCTCACTGTCCCTTAAAAATAGTTCATCCGGTTCTTAAAGGCAGAGAAGGGGTAAGTGCCCCATGTTCGTGTTCCTTCCTCCAGCTTAATTCTGAGAAAAGCCCACAGCCTCAAAAGGAAGACTGGAAAGAGGGAGACCCATGGCAATATTCAAATGGCCTAAGCAAGATATGCCCACTACAACTGTTGGTCGATTTAAAACCCCAAATGCCATCAATTTCCCAATGCCACAGGCTTGCACTGAATAGCCTTAATCTTCTCTCAGTTGTTCCAAATTTGTCCTTGTTCTCCAAGGTCCCTTAATTCATGAATCATATAGTCATGGAGAAATGCAAATTTTTCAAAGCTGGGATTCAGATTGCCTGAGTCAAGCTGGTGAGGACTTCTTAGTTCCTTGTAGGAAAAACTGGACAAGAGTAGCTTAGTTTTTAGAGGGATGACAAGAAACTTGCACCAAGACTCTATTATGTATTGAGACTGTCACCAGTGCATTTAAAACTCAGTGCTGGTTCTGGGCATGGTGTGCATACTGAGATATGCAGGCAGACTATGAGCCTGAAGCCAGCCAGGGCTACAAAGTAAGTTCAATGCCAGTGTGGGCAAGGTAGTGAGACCTTGTCTTCAGAAAGAGAGGAAGGAAGGAAAGAAGGAAGGAAGGAAGGAAGGAAGGAAGGAAGGAAGGAAGGAAGGAAATGAAGAAAGGAAGGAAGGGAGGGAGGAAAGAGAGAAAGGAAGGAAGGAAAGAGAAAGGAAGAAAGAAGAAAAAAGAAATAAAATAAAATTTAGTCTTTTAGTATGACTCAGTGTGGTAAATAACACTATCTTCTTTTTTTACAGATAAGAAAATGAAGGTTTAGAGAGGGGAGGGATAATTATCCTACAGAAACGAAAGCAAAAATGTTAAGGTCAGGGTTGAACACAAGCATGCGCTCCTAAGTGTTATTCATCCTGACTCTGCTCTGCAGAGACTCAGGCAAAGACAGCTTTTGGAATAAATGAATCAGCTGGCCAGCCAGAGCCTCATATTTCTGCAAGACCTAACTAGCAAACCATGCCCAGAGCATGAGTGCACTGAACTCTGCCTCTGAGAGCCATTCCTGTGCTTATTTACAGTATGCGGTCAGTCCATGCTTGATTTATGAGCTGACCCTAGCGCTCGCCTTCCAGGCTGAGCTTCCTACCCCTGGCACTGCAGATCATTGCTTTCTCTTTCATCACATGGGCATGGCAGATACTGACGCCTTCCAAATGAAGCAATTAGTGAAGGCTATTAAAAGAAATTTCCAAACCCAGTGATTGCAAAACCCATTAGCTGAGCAAAATTTTAGGGGGGCGGGGGTTGTCCTCCCATTACCTGACTTGAGTTCAAGTAGTAAAGGCAAGGAATAATAAGCAAATTATAATAGCCAAAGCCAATCAGATCCAAAGTTCACAATAAACAAAAGAGAGTCAGCAACATAATCCTTAAGTCCCTGGCAGAGTGTCTCATAGGAACCTACGGAAGACGCTGTGAGGTCTTCAGCAGCTTGCAGCCTGGCCAGTGAGGTAGTGACACCATTAAAAGATCGCAGAGTTATTTTCAGCTCACACTGAGACTCAGCAGGTGACCAGGCAGAGGAGAGAGAATTGGGATCAGCTGTGTTCCTGTGGCGACCTGGGAATCACTCTTAAATTCTCATCACATTGGCTATTTCTAAAAGATGTAGACGTTGACAATACTCCATTATACAACTTATTCAAGGATATATCCAATCATGTAAACTTTCATTTGTATTATTTCTTCAGCTTGGAGAAAGCCTACTATTGACTTATTTTACAGAACCACACATTATCATGTGAGTCTTCTTACTGTTCATTCAGACATCTGAAGAGACCAAAATCAAAAATAGTCCCATGTCCCTGGAAGACAAAAGGCAATTAGGGAACAGACGAGAACTTAGCAGACAGAACTAATTCAGTATGCTCAGAAATACTCAAGACTATGTAAGCAAGTATCCAGCAGAAAGGTGAGATGAACACTAGAAAAGAACCATTGACAAGCAAAAGGGATGCTCTGAAACTTGAAAAAAGAGGCTGAGATTAAAAAATGACATATCCTTGGAAGATAAAATGTGAGCTGAGCTTAGGGAAGTTCTCAGATTACAGAGCCAAGTATAAGTAGAAAGAAGAGAGGGGGAGGCAGGGAGGGAAGGGGAGAAAGACAAACAGAGAGAGAGAGAGAGGCAGACAGGGAGAGACAGTGAGAGACAGAGAGACAGAGACAGAGAGGTGTGATGGAGAAAGGGCAATCCCAGGACAGCTAAACTTTATTAAAGAGAAATCTAGAGAGGAAAAAGATACCATAGGGCAGGGATGTATTTGAAAGGCAAAACACAGGAGAATTCCGAGAGGTGACTGGAGGGTATCCTTAAATACCAAGACCCCACACAGTGCCCAGCAAATTAGTCAAAAATAGACAAGCCTCAACACAGTAGGGGACAATTTGAGAACAGAAGAGATTAGGAAATGCCTTAGGACTTTTTCTGGGGTTGGGTGAAACAATAGAAGTGTCCTAGATTATAGTACAAAGCTAATAGCTAACCATTAGAAGTTTAGAAAGAAAAAAACAAAAGCAAAACAAAAAACTCCAGTAAGACAGCCAGTGTCTGAGGAACCAGAATCACAGAATCTGAAAGCAGAATTAACAACAAAATGTCAGCATCTGTAAATAGCTGACCAGGTGGAGAGGAAAAAGAACCACAAGCCACCAGCACTCTTACTATCCTTGCACAAGTATTACTTTCAAGGTGAAAATGCATGTGTGCATAAAAATTATTTGATAAAACTGGTTATAAAATTATGTATACACCTATGGTAAAATATATTATACTTATAAAATATTACAGGCAGGAATGAAACATGTCTTACTGTGTGCATATGTCTAGTAAAACAATATTTGTAGGCTATGTGATTTTTGCACACAGAGAGGAAACCTATTCTTTCCTGTGAGATTCATCCTAACACGGAGGCCAGGTGTTCCCCTGTGTATATGCATTACTCTGAATTCATGATTACTGATGAGTGTCCTACAGAGCCATAAAGTCATTTCCCATAAAGGTCTCCCAGTGGCCTGGAAAGTCAACAAGCCTCCTCCCTGTGTAGCTTCCAAGCAGGCTCGTGGTTAGGCTGAGCCAACAGGATATAAAAAACAGTTGGTTCAGACATGGAAACTTCAACTTGAAACAGTTGGGATTTTCTGATCTTAACTAAATGTTTTTTTTAGAAACTGAATTTCGTCAAACCTGTTTGTGTAAATGGGGAGCAAGCCATAGGCGCCCAAGGAGCCTTTGATTCTTCTTGCCGCTAAATACACTGGGAAAAAGAAACTTCCTGGTTATTTTGAGCCTTGACTAATTTCTTTAGGGAAAGAAAAATAGTTTTCTAATTGGTCCCTTTGTAGCACAAAGGGCTAATCTGAGTGGAACATGCCATCAGGTAATGGGGTAGAGTCCTCGCTTGGTACTGAAGACTAGAAACTCTGATTTGGGGGCTTTAAAAGCTCTTGACAAACACCACAGACCATGTGTAAAGAGGGGTAAGGGGGGATTAAATCCCTGCTTGGTGTGTGGGAGCTGCAGAAGCACTCCCCAGCACCAGGGACACAGAATTCATCAAACTGCACTGGCAGTTCTGTGGGGCTTAAGTTGTCTTTGATGGTATTTTTCTAAGCCGGGTACCTTTCCAGTTGACTATTAGAAAAACACCCCTCAGAGTTGGAGCACAGTGCAAACTGCAAGATCCAACTCACAGCTGATAATTTCCCCAGAGGCAGGCAAACCACAGGAAGGCAGCAAAAAACCAACCAAACAAACAAACACAAAAAAAAACCCAAGGTCTCACAAGAGAAATTGTTTTTGTGGAAAAATTCAAAGTGCACAGAGTCAAAGTAGGAGGAGCTGGCCAGTCATACAATAATTCAAGGACCATAGGTAGGAACAGTCCCTGGGGAGGGTGCAGTTTGGTCATACACTCACTCAAGGAGGAAAAACAAGAAGCCAGAAATCATGGCGAAATTGTTTGCCCGAAAGAGGGGTTGCTATAAATACAGATGTCTTGGGATAGAGGGGACAGGAGGAAAAACAGCAAGCCTGAAGTCAGAATGAGGTGCTCGGGCTCCACTGTGATGGGGATCTGCACGTCTTTGTATTCTAAAATGGTGATTTTTATGGAATTTAGACTTGGTGCTAACAGTGTCCCTTTGGACCTGGACTGGTTTTCTGGGGTGGAGTTGAAGAGTAACTTCAGGGGGAGGATATGGGGAAGCAGTCACCCAGACATAATCCTGAAGGTGTCCAGTCACCTAGTGTCCATACCCTACACAGTCCACTCCCCTTGAGAGTGACTGGAGTCCTATCCTACCTGTGACTGGCTTGCAGACAACTGACTGTGGGGATGGTCACAGAAGACCCGTCTAGGATGGCTGTATGATTTTTAAGACTGCATTACCAGATTAGAGCAAATAGTCCTACTTGGGTTTTGATGAAGTAGCCTTGTCTCTGTAGTGAGAACCTACAAGTGAGTTTGAAATGATAGGAAATGCTAGGACCTAAGTTTGGTTCCCGGCTGCAGCCAGACACAGGCTGGGAAACTGACTCATAGAGCCCTAAGGAAGTGAATTCTGTTCTCAGCCTATGTGAGCTTGACAGAGGGCCGTGTGAGACCTGGAGTAGAAGACTAACAATCCTGGACCTCTCTCCCACGGAACCTGAGATAGACTGTATGCTACGTTATAATATCTGTAGTTATTTGTCCTGCAGCAACAGGAGATGGTTTCTCAGGTTAGAGGCAGGAGAGTGGCCATGAAGGGTGAAGGTAGATGACTTTCAACAGGAAAAGGGGAAGTGGCACAGCTGCCCTACATTAGCTGCTCTCCTTTGCTATGACAAAGGGCCTGGAGAGGGCAGAGTAAGGAAGGAAAGGTTTACTTCAGCCTATGACTTTAGTCCAGCATGAAAGAGAAGAAGGCATGACAGCAGGAAAATGAGACCTGGGGCTCCCTGGGGCTCTTCCTACTCACTTCAGAACCCATTTCTGAACTCAGTTAAACCTCTCTGGAAACACTCTCATAGATACACCTAGAGATGTGCCTCCTGGGGAATCCTAGCTTTAGTTCAGTTGACAATCAGAATTAACTGATATTAGCCTCCATCGCCACAGGCTCCCTGCCGGGCACTGTCCACAGCACATGAACGGAAACTCTGCTCACCACTGATAGCAACTAGTCATGTTTTCTAGAAACCTAATTCAATAGAGAAAATTCTTCAATATTGGCCCTACAGGATGCCAGAAAGGGAAAGATTTGTTCTTCTGTTCTGTTCATAGTCTTTTGATTTGATGCAAACCCTTCTGGAAGAGTGAAGACGGAATTCCTTGCAGCTACCCCTCCCCTGGTTCATCTCACATACCAAGCTTTCTAAAATATATTCTTTCCATGAAACGTTGCCCCTCTGTATTTTTTCCCTTAGAGTCTGCTGGTATCCAAGTTGAGTCACCTTACCCTAGTAACATTTATAATATATATAATAAGATATATATATATTTATATATATATATAAATATATATATATATATTACACACATACACACTTGCATACACACTTGTTTAT
>JANHMN010000006.1:80402272-80421921 GCA_030674055.1 Rhabdomys pumilio | reverse complement strand
TGACTGAGTCATCTCTCCAGACTTCTTAACAGATGCTTTCATAACTTGAACAGTAAATTCAAGAAACACACAAATGTGTATACTGTCCAGTTGGGAGTTCTGGGCTCCTCAAACCATGGCATACAGCTGTACTGAGAAAAGAATATCAGCGAAGACTTCCAGCTTTCTCCAGAGCTTGCTTGGCTTTTCCTTTTTCTTGCTGGTTGCTGTCTGTCCTAAATGGCTATGATGTTTCTTCTTGGGGCCCTAACAGCAACGTCTGTGTCTGTGTAGTGTAGATAGATATCAGATCCTGCTCTCACCCTGAGGAGGAGAGGTTGGAGAGCTTGCACTGTGTAGGTCACAGCTGCCCACATCTGATTTTTCTTAGTCTTCGTTCTTACTGCTTATGCTTCCCTAGCCACAGAGTAGTGTGTGTTTTCTTCACAAGAGCAAAGGGAGAGAAGTCAACACACAGAATGCCACTATACCTGATGGGCTTCAGGAAGGGAGGAGTCTCCACATCACCGGAGGCTCCCTGATTCCTCCCACACAAAAGTCTCAGAGAAGATTCTGCACGAGGAAGACTGAGAGCAGCAATCCTTCAGTACAGTCTGTCTATTAGTGGTCTCCAAACCTTCTCACAGCCCACCCCCCTGCACCCTGCCTGCAATGCTCTTTCCTTCCCATGGGAACTCTAATGGAATTAGGCAGAGATACTGAAAATTCTGTCTTGCTGCAGCTTCGGGTGGTCAGGATGCTCTCGCTCAACATTCACAAGAGCTATGATAATAATAGTTACTGCTCTGCACAGCAATTGTCAGAACTGCCTGCCTCCCCTCTCCGACCAGTAAGCTTCTTGAAGATATGGCTTCTGTGATAGGTCCTTATCTATAGAGCCGTGTGTGTGTGTGTGTGTGTGTGTGTGTGTGTGTGTGTGTGTGACCACAGAGGTGGCTAGCAGATGAGAGAATTAAATTAATGGCCAGATAGGGACAGCAACTTAATCTCTTGACACTCCAAAATTAAGGAAAGAGGTTGAGAAGATAGCAAATTTCATAAAGTTTAGAGTTTTAAAATGTCATTTTATTAGGTGTTCCTTATTAAGATCAACCAGAAAGCTACCCATCCCACCCTGTTCCATGTAATTATGGGGCAGCAAAGTCATTTTATCACATTTTCCAAAAGGGTGGGTGTGAAAAACCAGTCAGCTGAGGGCAGGAGGCCAGGGCTTCCTTGTCAGCGGCACTGTGAGGAGGCAGCCTTTTGAAGTAGTAAAATACGTGGATCTTCCTTTTGTGCTAATTCCGGATTTCTTTTCTCCTTCTTCAACAGACAGGGCATGTTACAAACTTTTCTTTATTATGTTTATAATTTTATGCTGCTAAGATGTGGTTTCTTTCTCCATTTGATTTCTATCATCATGCATTCTTAGCCTTGTGCCAGCTATTTTAAACAACCAGTAAGGTTACAGTAAAATACACGTAAATAATTCTGCAGTATCTCAAAGCAGGAATCCTCACGCCTTTCCTGCCACTCCCTCACTGTCTTCCTTGCTTCACTTTCACTGCAAGTCTGACCTGAGAGCCTAGAGGAAGGTAACCAGGAAGCAAACCCAGCCACTGGTGAGGGCTTTTCCACACTCTTGCTTCTCTTCAGGACTCCCACTCCTTCATGCTGCTCACAGAACCCAAGCCTCTGCCACCCTAGGGTGCATGTCTGTCTCACCTCTTCTGGGGTGGCCATCTCACAGAGCCAGGCATGCTTGGAAGGGCAGTCAGTACCCACATTTACAATTAGGATCGTCTATGTTCGTTCCCCCAGATACTCAGGCCTCCCCTGCTAGCAACTTTAGAGCCAGCATGCCTGGATCAGAATCTTCCCAATTCCTGGAGAGCCCAGTGGGTGCAGGCTTTGGACTAGCCTCTCCTAAGCTGCCCATGTTTGGTTTCTGGTGATCCTTCTGGTTGATGCACAATTCTTTCTTGCTCTGAGCATCTGTCACCTGAGCCTGAGCCTTGTTTCCAGAGGCTGGCTTGCTCCCTGGCTAAATGCAGAAGTTTGGCAGTGTTGGGGGGGGTGGGTGGGGTCTCCTGATATTCTATACTCTCTCTTGCCCTTTCTATTCCTTTCAAGCATACTTCCACAGCATGGCCGTTGCATCAGTGGTTTCTTCTGTCTGGGCTTCTTTTCCTCAGACATCTCTGTAGTCAAGCTTGTCACCTCGAAGTTTTTCCTGCTTCAGCTTTTCTGGCAGTACACACTTCACCATTGATCACATCCTAAGCCGCTTTTTCTTTCTTTCTTTCTTTCTTTCTTTCTTTCTTTCTTTCTTTTTTCTTCTTTCTTTCTTCTTTCTTTCTTTCTTCCTTTCTTTTTTTTTTTTTTGCTTTGTTCTAATTCTTTGCTCACTATCTTTTAAGATGCAGGCGCTATTTTATCTTTTTCTTGCACTAAGTTCTCCTTCTAATCTTAAAACTATCTTGTCTATTATTTTTATGGACTTGATGTGCGTAAGGAGCTCATCATTTTGAGAACTGAGAAAACCCCCGAAGAAAATTATGTTAATTATGCAGATGTCTAAAGGAAGAACATCCTCAGAGACAAGAAACAGCTGTGCAAAGACTGTGGGGGCAGAAGTGAGGAGCCTAAGGTGACTCTCACTTGGCTAGAACAGAGTCTCTGGGGAGGTGCCAATAGAATGGGGTTTACAGAGATGCCCATAGAGCCAGGAGGCCATTTTGTAGACTAGACTTTCACCCTAAGGAGAACAGAAAGGCAGGAGTGGTGTGATACAAATTAATATTTCTAGAGGTAAGTCTGCCTGTTAAGAATAAGCAGGAAGAAGAAGGACCAGGGCCTAGCATGCATGAGGCCCTGGGGTTCAGTCTCAGCACCTCAGCACAGGAAGACAACACACACCCTTAATTCCAGCACATGATAGGCTGAGGCAGGAAGTCCATCTAGGCTTTCAAGGTTATCCTTAGCTATACAGTGAATTCAAGGCCAACCTGGGCTATGTGCAATGTATCTTCCCATTACTCTAACGGAGTGTGTGAAGGCCTGCACGGAATGTAGCCTCAAGTCTTAGTTGTTGATGAAAAAGGAAGGATGTTGTAGGTTACTTTTAAAATAAATTAAAAATCAGTTAGGTTTGATTGCAGGATGAGGAAATAGCATTTGCTCATCAGCTGTGAATTTCTCAAGCCCTGGCACTTTTAGTAACTCAGATGAACAGGGTCTTTCTGAGCCAGCTTGCAACCTGGCTAGCTGCGGGCACTCAGCTAGCAGCGTCTCAGGCCCACTTGGACTTGGACAAATTTCTTGTTTGATGTTATTGAGATCCCATCTGTAAGTCCAGGGTAGGCTGAGGTCCTTTCAGGAGGATGCTGTGGAATGCCAAGTTCTCATTAGAACTGACAAAGCTGATGTTAGCCACTTTCTGATTCATTGAGCCCCAGTTGCATGTGATAGACTTAAGGAGTCCCGGAGACAGCACATTATTTAAAAGACAATGAAGTCAGTGATTCTATAGCAATCAGTGTGCGTGCCCCAGGAGGGAGAGAGGTGCCTGCTGCAGGCACAGATTCCAAGAGATGACTCAGGCCACTAGGCTGAGCTCCCATCTCCCTTCAAGACCAAGCATTTCCTGGTTTGTAACATGGCTGGCAAAGCTTGCTTAGCTGCCAGCTGCTTGACCTTGAGGCAGGTGGTCTCAGCTGGAGTCCGTCCACCAGTTCAGGCCTCCTCGCAAGGGTCATGAATCTCCCAGAGAGGTGAGGTAATGGCTAGATCAGCACATGACACTTCCTGACATGACCCCAGACAGACAGAGGGCAGCCAGCACTAAAGAGCACTTGGGCCTGCTGACTGCTGACTCTTGAGCAGGAGGGATTCAGTTTCTTGCCTCATTCTTTCCATGGCTTCCCTGGCCAAGCTCTTGAAATTTTGTAAGCAGAGGAAACCAGCGCAGCTAATTACTCTGAGGAACTATCTCACACTCCCTGCTCAGGGAATTTCAAAGGTCAACACCACAAGCTCTGTAAGTTCTCATGTGGCCCCAGTGAGATTCCTGGAAGCCCTCTCCTGCGATGGAATCCAGGGCACGAGTTAGCTATCTCTGTTCTTCGGGAGGAAGACAGCATGGCGGTCAGATTGTGACTGAGTTGAAGGGTTCTTGGGAGCAACTTGTGTCGCGTGGGTCAGCACAGGGTCCTGCACATTGTCTCCTCATGCTCCCTCAGCATTACTGTGACTGCAGTGGAAATTGTTACTGTTTGAGTATTTATCTAAGGATGAAGAAAGAGCATAGAAGTGGGTGTCATGGGGAGATACTTAGACTGGATCTGATGGGAAAGACTTTTAACCATGATATGTGCTACTTTCCTGTTGCTATGACAAGACACCTGATAAGCAGTTTAAGGAGAGAAGAGTTTCTGTGGGTTCACAGGCTGAGGATCTAGTCCATTTGGTGGGGAAGTTGTCGCAGCAGGAGCTTGAGGCAGATAGTCACATGGCATCTGCAGCTAGGCAGCTGGGAGCGATAAATGTTGGTACTTAGCTCTCTTTCTCCTCTCTATCCAGTTTGGGATCCCAGCCCAGGGGAAGGTACTGCCCAGAGTTATCATAGGTCTTTCAACATCAGTGAGCATCATCTAGGAATTTCCTGTGTGGCTACTCAGAAGTCAGTTTCCATGGTAATTCTAAATCTGACCAAGTTGATAAAATGGACCATTGTACCATGTGATTGGCTGCTACTCCTGGTGAGCAAAATAGAGTTAAACTAGCTTTAATTCTAGTTTTTTTGTCTTTGAAGTACAAGGCAACAGCACCAGGCTTGTGAGATGGCAAGGTCTGGTTCAAACAGGCCCTCTGACAAGGAAGACAAGATATATGCAAAACTGTTGCGCACAGAGGTGACCCTTCAAAACTGGGTTTCTTATGCTGAAGTGGTCGGCACTGCTGGGTGCGGAGCACCGGAAATTTGAATGTCCCGCCTTGTGCATACACTCTTATGTTGAAATGTGCAGAATCTTCTGCGAGGTCATCCATCACACCCTGATATTCAGGTCATAACATCTATCCCCTTGCTCCCCAGAGGCAGAACTCTGAGTCACTGAACGACTATTTTTAGTATCTGCAGAGATCATGAGGAGGCTGCCCTACCTAACTGCACATCTTAGGCATTAGGTTCCTCTGCCCAACACAGTTTGCTCTTGAGGGATGCTTTGTGCTGTTCTCATCCTTCAGAAAGGTCTTTCCCCCCACTTTCTGAATATCTCCTTGTAATTAGGGATGCTCAGAACACAAAAGGAGGCAACCAGCTCCAGTGAATGAAGTACAAGCCTCAGG
Source organism: Rhabdomys pumilio (assembly GCA_030674055.1). Lineage (NCBI taxonomy): Eukaryota > Metazoa > Chordata > Mammalia > Rodentia > Muridae > Rhabdomys > Rhabdomys pumilio. The sequence continues at coordinate 80,416,590 of JANHMN010000006.1, read as the reverse complement.
CATTGTCATGAGGGGAGATTTAATTAACCAACAGGAGGCATTCTGTAGGCTGATGTGGAACAGTTGGAAGGAGCTAATGGCTTCTCCCTTGGATTACAGTCCTGCTCCAAGCTCCTAGTTGCTATGTGAAACCTCCAGACTATACCTGCTTTCCCAGAGCAAAGGCTTAGAAACTTACCCAAGAAGATATCCACTTTGCATGAGTCTCCTGCTGTGGAACAGTTGAAGGTCCCTTTAAAGCTCCCTTCCTCTCCGTTAACCCTGGTTCATACAGCTCTTGCTTCTGCCTTGTTTTCTGTGTGCTTGAATTGGTGCTTTTTTTTTTTTCTTTTCCTACTGGGTTCAAGCATCAAGTTCACCCAAAGATAGAATTTGGTCTGGAACATTTACAGTGGGTCAAATTCTCTGCTCCAAAGATCAGTGACTGAAGGGGTGCCTAGGGATTCACAACTGACTGGGAAAAACAGACTCAGACCCCACATTGTATCCTGAGAGAAACAACCATGTACAAATCAAAATATTGCTCCCTTTGGGTTAGTTATAAGGAGTTAGACCATATACATAAATAACAGCTCATGTAAACACATTGGAAGAATTCCTTCTGTGTGAGCTCTGCCTTCTCTGGAGTCTACATGTGGCATAAATATCTTCATAGAGTCAGCTTATTTATTCATAGTACCATAGGAGGAAAAAGTACTCTCACTTAAAACTAATCATTATAATTATATTACAGTCAAGCTCCAATGATCTGCCCGGCGATGTCTGAAGTTACAAACACAGAGATTGTTTTGTAGATGACAAGATCCTGTTTTCTACTGGCGGCTTTTTGGTTATTTTCCTTAATTGAATAAGTCAAGGTTCTTTTTAACCCGCTGGGTTGACTTGAAGTATTGGGAGTTTTTCTGTGCATGCACAGTGCCCATCATGGATGATGACAATAAACTGAGACCAGATTTGAGAAGCCATCAGCACCCTACAGAATCCTCAAGAATTAATCTCCATTTCACTCCTAGGTTTTGTAATCTCTCGTTCTTTAAAGTATCACGGAGCCATTTCTGTTCATCTTTCAGTCTCAACTTAAATCCTTGTTCAAATCCACGACCCGTCACTTACTGGCTCTGTGACGTTGAGCTTATTAATTAATATCTGTAGATTCTTGGTCTGTGAAATTGAAATATTAATAAATAGTAATCACCTTCCAAGGTATTCTTGGAGATTTTATGAGGAGATCTGAATGCCTAGCACATAGTATCATGACAATTCCTCAGAGCAGGCTTCCCTAACTCCCTGTTACAATCCCTGTCATCCTCTTCCTTCACAAACACAGTAAGGCTGGCATTGTTTTGCTTTGTATATTAGCTTAACCTCTGTCCTTATGGGAAATAACATGTTTTATTTGCTATTCTGTGTACCCATATAGTGTCTGTTTTATCTGCCATAACAAAAATGCCAGATAGTGCTGTCTTATAAAAATAAAATTTGTGGTGTCACCCTGGCATCCAAGTGTCTCAGGCTTGAGGACAGCCAGTGTAAGATTCACTGAAGTCATCTTTTCTCAGTGTCTACATTTGGCAGAAAGGGGCTGGGAGTCTACATGATAATTATGTCGTCAAAGATCCACACCCCTGTTGAGCATGGTCACAACAAGTATTGAGTTTCAACTTCTACATAGGGAATTCAGTCTAGAGCCTAATATTCATTGCTTTTCTTCTTAATATGACAAAACTCCAGATAAAAGCAACTTGAAGAAGGAAGGGCTTACTTTGGCTCATAGGTCCAGGGTTCAGGCCATCAGAGTAAGGAAGGCAGGTAGGCAGGACGTGAGGTGGCTGGTCACATTGTGTTCCCAGTCAGGAAGGGGAGTGCAACAGACGCTGGTACTGAGCTTACATTCTCCTTATTCAGTTCATGACACCAGCACTGTAAGTCAGCTCAACTAGTTCAATATGGAGGGTTCCTTGCAGACATGCCTAGAGGGTTGTCTGTTAGGTGATCTAGATCCAGTCAAGTTGGCAGTCAACATCAAACAACATAATCCCCTATCTATGCCATCTTCTGTCCATCCATCCATCCATCCATCCATCCATCCATCCATCCATCTATCCATAGCATAAATGAGCATAACACAAGGTAACCATTTAGTAAATGCTTGTTAAATAATGAATGAGAGAATGAATGGTCTGGGATGCTGGCTATACACAAAGTGAAGGGAGGATGGCTACTGTTACAACTAATGGCTCTTCCCAGTCAGAACTGAAACATGGAATTGGATCACACTTCCTTGCCCCTCTTGTCCCACTCAGCCATATCCCCAAGCAATGGCTCTGCTCTCCGGGCTTCTCCCACGACAGGATTAAGTAGGCTACAGTGCCTTTACCACATCAAGAGACAGTGGAAAGCAACACACTGGCTCCAGATGCTAGTTTGCTTTCCCCTCAGCCTTTACTAGAAAGGTGTGTACTTTGAAAATTACTGAGCAAGCTCAGCAAGGTTCGTCTCTCGAGCCTCTTGGTCTCTAGAAGTTTATGGATGTTGGGGGCAATGGTTTGGATAGTATAATCTGCCCTGTGAGGAAGACCAGAAGACAAGTAGCATTTTCTGTCTTCAGATTTCTTTTTAAGTGAGGTAGATGTAAGAAAGAAAAGTATATTCTGTTATAGACAGAGCTAGTTTGGGTGTCAGTGCTACAGAGGAGGTGGGCAGGGGAATGTACTAGGGTCCCTCAGGAGTCAGAGCAATAAATAAACAGCAAAACCAATACAGACAACCATCTAAGGGGGATGTGGGGATAACTGTATCACAGAACACATTCAGCCGCTGAGGACAGGCACTCTGCTTCAAAGTGAGGCAAACTGCATTCTTTCCCTGAAGGAGTGGGCTGGCTTTACACACTTGTGGCAACTGAGGGGCTTCTCAGCTCTCAGGAAATGTGCTCTTAAAGACACTCTGCAGTATGAGGATAAGGTTTATCTGAAATGAGCTGGGGGGTGGGGGGCACGTAAACAGGTGGAGAGCCCAGAGCTGGGAAATTTTGTCAAATCTGGTTGTAAATGTTAATACTTTTCTCACCCACCAGCTGGCGAAGCTGGAGAGATGTCAGTTGCTTGCTGATTGACTGAGCTGTGAGCCCATCCCCGTGGCCAGTGAACCATTCCATCTGGCATTTAGACTCTGGGATTGGGATGGTTTGGGAAGATGGCCAAGTGATCAGCTCCCTCTCTCTGCAGTCTGCCTCAGCAGCTGCAGTAAACCCAGCCCATGCCCCAAAACACATTAATCCAGGCAAAATAGATTTTTACTTAGGGTTTGATTTAGAAGAGATAAAATCAAAGATGGGAACATTTTCCATGAATGGGTGCACATAATCAGCGTGCTAAATTATGAAGTTCAGCGTATGCTATCTACTGGAAGACTCTGTAAAGTTACAGAAATTCCATATGTGGTCATATTTCAGAATTATCATACAAAAATATAAAACAAAACTGCAGTTCATGCACGAACACTGGGCTAAGCACAGAGGCCCGAAGGTCATGAGATTTTGGCTTTGCTTAAAAACGTGCCAAAGCTAAAATGACTGAGGTCTTCTTTTGTTTTGTCAAGGAAAAAAAAAGACCTTTTTTGGAGCCCAGGCTTTTCTTCCTGAATCCTAACAGTTAACATAGCATACTTAGTTAACATACTCCATCAGTTGGCTTCCTTTCCTCTCACTGAGCAAGAGCTTTAAGGCAAGCCTTTACAATCCTTTGTGAAGCACAGGTGCAAATCTTCATGTCTCCATGTGTCTCAGTGATGGACATCCCTGATGCTGGGGAGTAACCATGGAAGAACTGTTCTTTCTATCACAACTGCCATGAACTCTTCAGACATGCCACAATCCAATGCTTTGCCCCAGCTTCCATAAGGCTTAATTCAAAAATTCTGGAGCCTTAGGAGACAGTCTTAGGAATATGACCTGTCTGGGAGCTGTCTTCTTAGAGGAGTAGCCTCTGCAACTCCTTGATGTGAGTCTGACCCTGCCAAATCAGAGGTGTAGTAGTGGGAGAACAGGACAGGTAAGGAGGCTTCTAGTCTAGTCTTAAAGATGTCAGCTGTAGCCACCAGCACAACCACAGTGAATGTTGTGACTTCTTTGAAGGTAGGCTTTTTATTATGAGAGCCTTTTGGCATAGGCATGGTATCAGGTGACTGGCCATCCTGCGAATTATACATGTAATTTTCAACCAGTTGTCTTGATATCATAAACCAAGAGAGAGAGAGAGGAGGTAAGCAGGAGGGAGAGAGGGGGAGAGGACAGAGAGAGGGAGAGAGATGACACGCACTCATATTTCCTCAAAGCTGTGTGATTTGCTCTGTCAGTGGACTGGCTACCACTTTGCACGGAACAGACGAGCAGAAAGCACAGAGCTAAGCCTGACACCAGGCAGGTCCTTCTCTGATTGCCTCCAGATCACCTGGGATCTTGAAATACAATTCTTATTTAGGCTTTTCGGGCTGCAACCTGGGATGGATGTTTCTTTTTAATGAATCTCTAAGGGACACTGTTACCATCCAAGGACCTAGAGTCCAGTTAGCCATTTAACTAGACTTGCACACCTTGAGAGACATGAGAAGAACAAGGCAGCAGTCTGGGACAAAGGACTGTTTACATCTCAAATCAGTGACTTAATAACCAACTGACTTAAGTCCCAAGAGCCATACTATCCTTGTCTGTAATGCATGGCTAACTCGGCCCCTCTCAGAGAGCTGCTACTGTACAAAGCCAGTGTCTAAAGGGCATGCTGTATCCGGATCTCTGCATATAGCTGCACGATAAATGCATGCTGAGATTTTTACCCCTGTGGCAAAGCATGGTTGGGGCAGTCAAGATGTAACAGGGTGTCTTTGTCCACAGTGTCTAGCCTGAACTGACATTTCAACCCCAAATTAACAGTTCTGCTCCATGGTTTTTTTTTTTCACTGAATAGATGTAAATGTCTTAACACAGTCCTTTTTGTGGTCTTCAGTTGTTCACAAACCAGCGTGGTCACAAATGAAGAAGCTTTGGAGCATAGTACATGCTTACAGCAAATATACACGGTCCCATAAATTATTTTTTAGCAACTATGAGTTACTAAATACCATTTTATGGATAGCTTACACCCTGCTCCAAATAATAAAATAAAGCCTATACCTAGCACAATGTGTTGGTGGCCTACCTGTCACGTATGAACACATTGGTCCACTGTTTTCTATTGAGGCAGATTATCCATTCCACCCACTCAATTTCTTCTGCAGTTTGTCTGACCTGGTTGTACTCTACTGGTGCTGATGCTGACACCCCATGTCCTCCGGCTCCTCCACAGACACCCTGAGCTCTGGTGGTGCCATGGCTGATCTGAGCAGGAGTTGTTTGGGCACAGGAAGGAGAGTGTGAGTTGAGTCTCCATCTTCTGTGATATGACCTCTCCCTCTTTGGAGCAGCATGTCCATCTGAAGATGAGTTACACACACAGAGAGAAGATAGTTTCCACTTCTGTGCAGGCTCTCTGGGGGTACACGCATGTTGTGGAGATACATTAGGAAAACAAAATGGCATAGTTGTTAGCCACATCTATTTTGGTTCGGAACTCCATGCCCAGGAGCACCAGCCTTGCTCGCTGCTGTCTCTTCCCATGAGTGTTTCACACTCTTGGCACAGAGCTGGCTTCCTTCTCAAAGTATCTCACACTCAGGGATACGGCCAGTGTCACCAGCTTATGGAGCTACACAGGCTTTTCTGAACATCCTCTCCTTGGGGCTGCATTAATTTTTTTCTATTCTGAACATTGTCTTTTGTGTTAGTTATTGCAGTTCTCAGATGAACACAATTAAGGGGAAATGACACGTACCAACCCTTAATACACAAAAACTTACTACGAGAAAACCTTTCAAACAAATAAAAACACCACACAGCCAAGTTAACCAAACCCAGCTCAATAAAATTGTGTATGGTTAGAGCTGGCTTTGAAATGGAAACTGTGTTTAGAACTTAGTCTTTTTTAGTCATGTGTCCTCCACCAACCTCAAAAAAAAAAAAAAAAAAAAAAAAAAAAAAACCATGACAGAGTTAGCACTGGAGAAACAATTAGCTTTATATTCTCATTCATAACGCCTGCCCATCATCTGTACTTGTTCCCTGCTCATCCGTCTGTATCAGTGTTTCTTACTCTCTTTTCTTCATGCATAGCTTTTACCCATGGAACAAAAAACCTATTGTGACTTTCTAGCCTTGCCTAATAACTGAAGAAACCTCAGGTTACAGAAATCATCTATCCTGAATGGTCTTGTGAAGTCAGCACGTTCCTGTGTGGATTCTAGTCCAAGGTTGTCTTCAAAGAACAAACCCTTTTTACTGCACAGCAAAGTACAGGGAAGGGAGCAGAGAAGTGTCCACGGGATTGTCTATGACTGTGCTGCATGCAAACGAACAGTAGTCAGCTGATGGACATTGTCGGTGACATTCTTCCAGGAAAACGATCCTGCTTTTCAAGAAGTCTTTCCATTTATAGAGCATTTGAAAATAGCTTCATTGGGTCCTGTCTCCACGATTTATTAATCACGGTTTTTTTTTTGGTACAATGTTGCTGGTCACCAAAAATCAAGTAACATTCCATTTGCAAAATGGCTTACAACTAACTGGTTAGAAAGTAACATGATGAAGCCATTTATACTACTGTTTGCTACTGTTAACAGATGTATCACTTATAATTTTCAATAGAATTTACTGGGTTTTAAAAATTAAATAAGTGAGATCAACTGATTGGGATTGGCTTAGCATTTTAAATTCCAAGAACCCAGAGTCTTCTTAATTTGTAAGAAGTGTGTATGTAGACAAATATCCACATCAGTGGTCCTTTTACTCTTATAAAAAAGAAAAAAAGGAGCTCTTAAAATATTATTTCAAAAAACTCAAGCAGTACAACTAGATAATATGAGTACATTTAATCCACAGGGGGAAGGATACCAGGATATACATGTCAAAAGGCATAGAGTAGCAGACATGTAGAGAAAAAAGATTAAAATATGGTGTGAGCATTATACTCCAGACAGCTAATGACTCCTAAGATGAGGGTTAGCCTCTCCTTTACTGCATGTCCAGTGCAAAGTGGTCAGTGCTGAAACCAAATCCACACCACCAGCAAAAAGAGACTTCCCCCCCTCTCTCTATAAATATATATATATATCACATACACATATATACATATATATGTCTCTCTATATATATATCATATATACATATATATTTGATTATTATAATATATTATTGATATATATATATATGTGTATATATATATATATATAAAATAATCAAAGAAAAAGAGACTATCAACTTGAGGGAACACATGGCGTTTGAGACAAAGTAGTTGGGAGGGTCTGGAAGGAGGAAAGAGGAGTAGTAGAGGAGTAAAGTGATGTAATTCTGTTTTAATCAAAAACATTTTGGAAACAATGTTGTACTAGGAAACGAACTCAGGGTTTTGTATGTTCTAAGAATTCATTCTGCTGTGGAACTTCAGCCCAGACTGCACACACACACACACACACACACACACACACACACACACACATACACACACACACACACACACACACCTACATTTGCTTCCCCTAAAATGACCGCTTTGCTAGAAACGTGCATGCTGTCTTGTGGTATTCTTTAAGTATATACAAGGCAATTCAGTTTTGAAAATTACTTAGAGAAGATTATGAGACCATTAGCCTTCTGCTCACTGTCTACAGTCAGACTGTATTTGATAGGAAGCCCAAGAAGCTCCAGGACAGCATTCTTTTATGCACAAAGTCCACCTCTGGAGGATGCTCCAGATGAGCCTGCTGGAGAGCAGCCTCATCTTAACTATTCAAGTTCTGGTTCAGCGAAGTTAAAGAACTGGGGTGTGCGTCTGTTGCAGGCCACACCTTCTCCTCCCTACCACGACTGAAGGTGGTTTATGGGGTTTCAGACACTAATTGATTCTCTGCTTTATGAGATCTAATAACCTTGGGTGGGGGAGGGGTGCTTTAATAATCTTCTCTTTCCTAACCTGGTAATGTGATGGACACCATGAGCCATCCACACATGACTTCATGAAGTACCTACACTTACGAGATCTGCTGGGCAAGTTTCGTATGCCTAAGACCTCCAAATGTGAATAAAACACAGTCTTTGCCAAGCCTTGTTTAAGCATGTGTTGATTCCTGTTTGTCTCAACACTTTAGGAGAGATGCCAACACTTGGGAATCACTTTAAATTGTTTGCATCATCACAAAGAATACAGCAACACCTCCTGTCTTCTTTATTAATTTGCCAAGCACCTTCCCATTAATTATTCAAACTTTCTGGACTCTCTTTTCTTTAAATAGAAAACAATAGAGGTGAAGCAGCTCATAGACAGATGGCAACTAAATATCATACTTGTTGCTAAGTTATTCTCTTGGTAACAATGGCTTTAGAGCCTTAGAGAGGTAGAAAAATTAACTAGTTAGCTAAAAGTTAACTCTTTCTGTTGAGCATATGATACACACTGACAGTCTTGGAATTGACACACTGAATGCTTGGAGGAGAACCAGAGGCTGGAAGCCAGCCTGGGCTACAGGGAAATATTGTTTCAATATTGTTTCAAGCTAAAACAAAACAAAATCAACATATTATAGCCAGGAGCCACATTCCCTTAATCCTAGCATTCGGGGACTGATACAGGAAGATTGCTGAGTTTGAGTTCAGTTCTAGGCCAGCCTGGGCTAAAAAGTAAAACCTTGTCTCAAACTAACTTACTAACTGACTAACTAGCTAACTAACTAACAAAGTAGAAACAACTTTGTGTCTCTTCATCTGTACTCTGGAGTCATGTTGCTACCTGCCTATTCCTGGGCTGCCTAATGGGAAAGGAGCCAGGAGCAGCAAGCAAGGACAGGAAACATCTGTGCATGTGGTACCCCGTACTGAACCTGAAAGGCTCCCTTCAGCTCCAGCTATAATTCTAAGAAGAAATTAAAAAAAATAAACCCTATAAAGAAAATGTGTCCAGTTTTAAGTAGACAAAAGTTCCTAAGAAAGTATCTGACTATATCTGAACCAAAGCATCTAATTAAACAGACCTAAGGAGTGAACAATGGTCTTTTCCCGTTTCTTGGGTGCCACATAGATCACCAAGTAAAGAAAATAATAGAACATGTAATACAAATAATACAAGTAACATAAAAATACAATTTTCTGGTGACTAACATTCAAAAAATGAAGCAAAGGAAATGCTAATGTTTCAGACACTGTGATGTCAAAATAAAGATTAAAATCCCAAGATAACTAAACTTGGTCAAATCTAGACAGACTGTGCCAACCTCCAGGAGATTCTCCGGCTTTCAGCACAAGCTCTGACATCATCTCCTTCAAATTTAGTGTTTGACCTGCCTAAGAGCTTCTTAGTAAAAACACATAAAACTGAAATACTTTTGTTTCAATCTTCACCCTGTGGATTCTCCTGCACAGGGTTGTTTCAGTCTGGCTTAGCTCATTACTGATACAGAGTGAGGTGCTGATTGACAGCTCTCGGCCCCAGTGCATGATGCAAGCTTTTCAGGCTGCTGAGTGTGTGTTAACTAACTTAATGAATGTTTTATAGACACACTCTATGAAGCCATACACAGAGAGCTTTGGCTCAGATCTACAAATAAACTTTCTCCAAAACAATGGCAGACAAATCCAATCATAAAAGGACACCAGAAGTTAGCCCACTGGCTAGAGGATACCTGGGCATTTTTAACTACTGCTATTCTGAGATTGCAAACAAGATATCATAGCCAGAGGTGGTGGCACTTGCTTGTGAATGCATTACTCAGAGTGCAGAGCCCAAAGGGCTGTAGAGATCTCAACATTAGCCTAGACTGCATGGTAAGTGCCAGGCAGCTTAGCTGCTACATGAGAACCTGTGTCAGAAAAACAAAACAGGACTTGACACTGCTGATCTCCTTGGGGATTGTGAAAGTACAGGGAATTAGCCTTTTCCATGTAAAGTCACCTACTCCTGGTCTGCATAAGAATCCTCTGCATATTCATGACTTGATTTTCCCAAAGGAATGGGAGTTTGGGTTAGGCAATTACAGCAAGAACACTGGATATGGGACCAGGAAGTCTGAACTGACCCAAACATCTCCCTTTGGCAATTTACTTAATTGTCCGTAGTCTTGTTTCCTTTATAGCCCCCAAAGTCTCTGTGGTGTGCTACATTTTAAACAGGACATCCTGTAGAGATGACAGTATTCTCACAGTGGGTACTTCACTGGATGTGTGAAGCAACCCTAAAATAATCACCATAAACAGTGTGACATTGGAGTGCCCATGAGATTCTGATTTTTCTGGTTGTTGCTATTTGATAGTTATTGTCTTTTGTTTTACTAGTGTTCCAATATAGCAGGAGACTGTATACTAAAGCAATTTGCTGATGGGTGGATACTCATGCAGAAGTCTAGAAAAATAAAACTGTTGGAGACACCTCTCCATTGAAGATGCCCTGTAGACTCCCATGAGGAAAGTAGCCAGTGGCTACACTCAGAAAAATTCCAGAAGAATTTCCTACTGAAAGCAACACACAGTACTATAACCTCCTAAGAACCAGAGAGAGAAATGGAAACCAAGGACAAAACACTGACCTAACAAAGCAAGACACCACCTAGAATTACAGTTATCCCAAACCCAGTTGTCTAGATGCCTAAGCAAAAACACAATCAATAACAGCCAGGACAATATGTATCCACTAGCATCCAGCAACACTACCACAACAGGCCCTGAGATTTATAACATAGCTGAAGACAAAGACCTTAAAACAGTCTTTATGAATATGATGACAGAGGTCATTAAAGAGGAAATGAATGACTCCATTAAAGAAATCCAGGAAAAAAAATAAACAGTGAAAGGAAATGAATGAAAGAGTTCAAGACTTCAAAGTAGAAATAGAATCAATTAAAGAAAACCCAAACTGAGAGAAATACGGAAATGAAAAATGTAGGAACTCAAACAGAACACAAGAGATGGAGGAGAGAATATTGGGCACTGAAGACAAGATAAGAGAAATGGGTACATTGGTCAAAGAAAATGTTAAATCTAGAAAACTCCTGACACAAAGTATCCAGGAAATCTGGAACACTGTGAAAAGACAAAATCTAAGAATAATAGGAATAGAGGGAAGAAGCAACTGTCTATCAAGGGACTAGAAGTATATTGTACTGGACCAGAAAATAAAGTCCCTACAGTACATAATAATCAAAACAATAAATGTACAAAACAAAGGAAGAATATTAAAGTATGCAAAGGAAAATAATCAAGTAACATATAAAGGTAGACCTTATTAGAATAATATCCAACTTCTTAATGGAGACTCTAAGAGCCAAAAGGGTCTGGATAGATGTTCTACAGACTCTAAGAGACCACAGATGCTAGCCCAGACTACTATACCCAGCCAAAGTTTCATTACAACACATAAAAAATATAAGACATTCTATGATAAAACTAAATTTAAAAAATTGTTATTTATAAATCTAGCCCTACAGAGGATGCCAGAAGGAAAACTCAACTAAAAGAGTTTAAACATAACTAAGAAAACACAGGGAATAAATAATCCCAGACTAGCAAACCAAAAAAGGGGAAACACCCCCACACCCCATGCCCCCACACCCCCACACTCCCACACTCCCACACCCCCACGCCCCCACAAACACATAAAAAAAAATTTTTTTAAAGCACAGAGCCAGGTGACTTTAGTGCAGGATTCTACCAAACGTTTAAAGAAGCATTAATTCCAATACACTTCAGATTATTCCAGAAATGAGAAACAAAGAGAACATTGCCCAATGCATTTTATTCAGACACAATTACCCTGATACACAAACCACATAAAACTCAACAAAAGAAAAAAAATACAAACTAATTTCCCTTATAAACATAGATGCAAAAAATGCTCAACAAAATACTTGTAAACCATATCTAAGAAGACATCAAAGAGATCACCGATCACGATCGAATAGGCTCATCTCAGAGGTGCAAGCATGGTACAGCATACAAATGTCAGTAAATATAATCTATCATATAAACTGAAAGAAAAAAAACCCACATGACCATTTCATTAGGTGCAGAAAAGGTCACTGATAAAATTCATACCCCTTCACTCTAAAAGCTCTAGAAAGACTAGGAATACAAGGGATATACCTCAACATAATAAGGGCAGTTTACAATAAGACCACAGGCAACATCAACATAAATGGAGAAAAACTCTAGCAATTCTAGTCCAGTCAGGAATAAGAAAAGGCTGTCTACTCTCTCCATACCTATTCAATATAGAACTTGAAGTTTTAACTAGTTTAATGAGATAACTGAAGGAGATAAAGGGATACAGATAGGAAGGGAAGAAGTCAAAGTATCTTTATTTGCAGATGATATAATACTATGTACAAAAGACCCTAAAACTTCTAATGGAAACTTATACAACTAAAAAAACACTTTAAGTACAACAGCTGGATAGTAAATTAATTCACAAAATCAGTAACCTTTCTATATAAAATTACAGTCTGAGAAAGAAATCAGAGAAACACTGCCTTTTATGATAGCTTCAAATAACATAAAATACCTTGAGATAACTCAAACCAAGCAAGTGAAAGATTTGTATGATAAAAACTTTAAGACACTGAAGAAAATATCAAAAGATGGAGTGATCTCATGGACTCGTAGGGTTAATAGTAAAAATGAACAGCCTACCAAAAACAAAATACAAATTCAGTGCAATCCCCACCAAAGTTTTAACACAATTCTTCACAGACTAGAAAGGACAATTCTCAACCTAACATGGAAAAAACAAAACAAAACAAAAAAACCCAAAAAATCCCAGGAGAGCTAAAACAATCTTGAACAATACAAGAACTTTGGAGGTGTCGTCAAATGAGCTACACCATTTCAAACTAAACCATAAGGTAATAGTAATAAAGCAGCAGGGTATTGGTAAAACACACACACACACACACACACACACACACACACACACACACACACACAAGTTCCCAAATTCCCAAGACTTTCGTCAAAACTGTAAGTTGTTCTCTATAACCTGATGGCAAGGTCTTGTTACTGAAGACAACATGCACATCAAACATGGAGACAGTTGGGCTTATGCCTATGTATTCCTTTGTGATAGTGTCTTTGGCACAGGGAGGTGGTCTGCACACTACCAAAAGAGAAATATAAACACAAGCCCAGCTACAAACCCGTAGATCTCAGTGGTGTCCTGCCTGCATGACCTGCTGGTGCAGTGGTGGCACAGACCTTGTGGGAATAATCAAGCAATATTTGATTTGACTTAAGGCATGTTTCATGAGATAGAATTTATACAGAGCACTGCTTGAGTAACCAAGAACCTGAGACTAGAAAGCCCAGGAACATAAGGTAAAACAAAAATACTAGTGTTCTACATGAAGAACAAAGCAATAATATAACCCCCGATGGCATTCCAAAGCCCAGCCATCCTCAGAGAAACTTCCTCCTGGAGAAGAAAGGAACAAGCACAGAGACCCACAGCCAAACAACAGCCAGAGAGTGGAAGACTATGGAACCCTCACTCTTAAGCAGGATGTCTCCATCAAATCCCTCCCCTCAGGGTGTTGGAAGAGGAGGCAGAAAGAGTAGAAACAAGGCCTTCTAAATCAACAGAATCCACGCACCTATAAACTCACGAAGATGCAAGCAGTGTGCATGGCGCCTGCATGGCTCTGTGCCACGTAGGGTCCTAGAGCTGAAAGTAGATGTGGAAACATGGCCTCACCCTTAACCCAGAAGTTTTCTCCAATTGATAACCACTTGCAGTTTAATTTCCTCCAAGAAAGTCTCACTAGGGAAACTAATTATCACTAAGGCAGGCTGCGTGCCCAGTGGTAGATGTCTAACAGATGAACTCAGTGGCGTCTTTGGAGGTTCCTTGTCGAACAGTGTCACGTTAGGGTGGGTTTTTTGTTTGTTTTTTGTTTTGTTATTTTTTGTATTAATTATCTTATTTTTTTAATCTTAATTTAATTTTTTATGTTTTTTTTTCTTTTTATCATATGGGTCTTTTTTATATATACTATGGCTTCCAGTTTAAGGTTTTTATGGAATTTCTGAGCTTGCAGATGAACAAGTCTCATTATTCTATTTTATTATTGTCCCTTAGGAATATGTTTGTTTCCTAATGAGAGGCAGAAATGGGTTGGATCCTGATGGGAAAAGAGGTAGAGAGAAGTTGGGAGGAGTAGAGGGAGGAGGAACTGGGAGGAGTAGAGGGAGGAGG
>JANHMN010000006.1:80335199-80397346 GCA_030674055.1 Rhabdomys pumilio | reverse complement strand
GAGGTGCTCTCTCTCACAGAGGTGCTCTCTCTCACAGAGGTGCTCTCACAGAGGTGCTTTTACAGAGATGCTCTTACATAGGACCAAAATTCAGTTCTCACCTGTGTCAAGAACAGCCGTGACTCTAGCTCCAGGGCACTAGCTCCTCTTCTGTCTTCTGTAAGTAACTGCACACACATATATACACATACAGGAAAAATAAAATATTGTTTTCAAGTGAGAAGTGAGTTTACAAACTAGAACATACATCTTCAATAAGATACTTGTCAAAGTTTGGTCTGGTTCTTCCTCCCAGCCCCATGTTCCCAGAAATAAGACTCAGACTCAAAATATTATTTACAAATACCTCGGCCATGTAGTTAGGCTCTACTCTGACTACATCATAACTTAAAACAACCCATTTGTGTTAACCTACATTCTGCCGTGTGGCTGGTAACCTGTGCTCAGGTACCATATAGCTATCTGTCTTATCACATCTTCCCAGGTGAATCTCCCACACCTGGCTCCATCCCAGATTTTTTTTTTTTGCCTCCTGGATGTCCCATTTTCCATTCAACCCTTTCCTATAGACCATAGGTTTTTTAAATTGACAGGTGATATATTCATATAATACACAAAATATTCTTTCTACAAATACCCAGAGAAATTTCTGTTATCAAAGGCATACAGATAACTGAACTCAGAGCAGAATAAAACATCTAACCTGATGAGACCTGGGTACATACACACAGAGGAGGAAATGGGTGGTAAATACACATGAATACCTGATTGCTCTCATTAAAAAGATGACACCTAGGTGTCACTCTGGAAATTCCTAGAAGCCTGGCAGTGCATCGCTGGTGAATTAAGAGACACTGGCATCGCCTGTCCGTTGTTGGAAAATAGATCATCAGGGCCTAAACACCATCTGGCATTCTCTAGTGAAGTTAATGTGTCCTACTTTAAAGATGAGCTATTTTATTACGTGGACCAAAACTTAGAGAAACTGCTGCCCTTGTACAGCAGAAGGCATGGACAATGATCTTCCAAACTCACATGGAAATGTAGAGGCACACGTGGAGAATGACCCAGATTTTCACACGAGAATCGTTAGCACACTGCAGTGTGTTCATACAACACAGCGCTCTACCTTTGAGTCTGTGTGGGGCAGATCACATGAACTCATGTGGGCAAACTTTATCCATGCAAACTGAAACTAACAAGCAGCCAGTGGAACACAGCACACTCAGCATGAGGTGAGTCCGCTTAGAACAGGTCTCAGGTGTTGTTTACTGAACACAGCTTGCCCCCAAACCCTTAAAGAGATAAATGTAGTGACAGCAGAGGTTGACTCTAGGGAGGAAGGGGGTGGCCTGAAGGACTTCATGGGCCTTCAGAGAGCCCAGGGAGGACCAGTTCTGTCTTCTCAGGGTACCAAGTGCAAAGATGTACACTTTGGGTTTTTTCTTTTCTTTTTTTTTTTTAAGTTGTATTTTTATGTGTGTGTGTGTGTGTGTGTGTGTGTGTGTGTGTGTGTGTGTGTGTGTGTAGGTACATAGTTAGGTACTTATGGAGGTCAAAAGACAGAATCAGACCCCTTGAAACTGGAGTTACAGGTAGCTAAGGACCTACTGATGTAGGTGGGTGCTTCGAATCAAGCTCAACTCTTCCTCAAAAGAGCATCAAACATGTTTAGCTGCTAAAACATCACTTTAGCCACAGGTTTGTCTTTTTCTTTCTACTTCTTCTTCTTTTTTTAGCACTTTACTCACATGGTGTAAATATTCTTTTTTTGTGTGTATATAATATCTCATTTAAATACTCTTGAGGTTTTTTTCTTTTCTATGTTTACTAAGCACTAGAGAATTAAGAGAAGTCATTTGGCTCCTGCTCATAGCATTACAATAAAAACAACGTATTCCTTTCAACATACCTCCTTGGTTATTAAATTTCTTTTTCCTCTGCTGTGGCAAAAGATAAAACAAATGTCCTTTAGGGACAACAAGATCTTTTTAGATCACTTCTGCATTTGCAGATACATTTGCTCTTTATTTAAATGACAAACAGCCATATCTACTGGGCATTTCTCCAAAGTTAAAAAGAAAAAAGAAAAAAGTGATCAAGAGAAAGATCAGGTTCCAGCTACTGAAAACACAAAAGCAGCCATACACAAAACGTCTCTTCCTCGGAGGGAGGGAGGGATTGCACCATCCGACCCCGCCTCTGTGCATATTTATCGAGCAGGCTTAGGAGAAGCCCAGAAGACACGTGCGTTGGACAGAGTTGACAATTTTTCATGAGAGAATGGAGGCATGAATTCAAATTTCTGATTCCTACTCTTGTAAGTGCTTTTAGAAAATTAATTTGAACGTAAAGGATGAATGCGCCAATGGGTAAACAATTAGGCAGCCGAGAGGCCGATGAGAGTTTTGAGTGAGGCATTTTTGCCGAGCTCCACATGTGTGACCCACCCCATTGCTCTCCCACCCTCCTCTCCTCTCTCTCCCACTCCTCCGTGTGTTTCCTTACACACAGACACACAGCAGAAACCTCTCTCTCACCACACGATTCTACCTCATAAAGACTAGAACCTTAACTAAACACAGTTGTTTTCATCTAAAGGACGGCGTTAGGATGGGCATAATCCCTGCCAGGAGATT
This sequence comes from Rhabdomys pumilio, assembly GCA_030674055.1. Taxonomy (NCBI): domain Eukaryota; kingdom Metazoa; phylum Chordata; class Mammalia; order Rodentia; family Muridae; genus Rhabdomys; species Rhabdomys pumilio. Next base: position 80,394,707 of record JANHMN010000006.1, on the reverse strand, counting down.
ACGCTACCCTAGCTCCAAACCGTTTTCCAACAGAGTCTCGGGCTACTGGCTTCCCAGGCTCATATATTTCTCTACCTCCTTAGAAAAACAGTGGAATGTGGCCCCCATTTTTATCTTGTAGAAAATAAACATATTCTGTACTGATATCGGAAGTTTGTTTTAAAAGTGTGTTGAGTGTTCCTGAAAAAATCTAAAACTTAAAAATAAGAGATTAGGGCCAGCAATATGGCTCAGTAGGTAAAGGGACTTTCTACCAATTTGAGTTTTATCTTCAGCCTCACATAGTGGAGGGAGAGCATTGACTCCCACAAGTTTTCCTCTGATTTCCATGTGTGTGTCATGGAGTATGAATATACACATGTGCACACACAACACACATGCACACACAGCACATGCATGCACATACAACACACATGCACACACAACACATGCATGCACACACAACACACATAGAACACATATACATATACACACAACACACACATACAACACATGCATGCACATGTAACATACACAACACATACACACAATACCCACAACACACACACATAGACAACACATATGATGTACACAGAACACATATACACACAACACACATATAACATACAGACAACACACACAGTACATACAACACATACATACAACATGTACAAACATAAATAAATATAAAAATATAAATTACAGCTAAGTAAAATTGATCACAAAGAGCACTCCTTTATTTATGGCAGACATCTCTGGCCCCTGCTCTGATACCCGGTGCTCTAAGAAGCAGCAGAACTGATATAGGGAGCTTACACTCCGAGGTCCATGTCTCTTCTCCTCCCTACTGTCTACCTAAAGAGAGTTGGGGAAGGAAGAGAAGGAGGGGAAAAATAAGATTAGAGTTGAAGTTTGTGACTTTGTATGTCATCGGTGGTAAATTCCAGAAATGGTAGAGATGTGTCCCACAGCCCTGCTCTAGCCAAGGGCAATGTTGACATTCTACCAGCATCTATCATGACGGGTGTGTGTGTGTGTGTGTGTGTGTGTGTGTGTGTGTGTGTGTGGTGGGGTGGCTCAGAGGTTCTTGCTGGCACATAGAATCTGCAAGTCCATATTGAAGAAGGGCTTGATGCGGAAGTTCTTGGAAGGCTCTGCCAGGTCTACTCTGAAGTGCTGAAATGTAAATAAACATGGAGACTTATACCACTTGTTTCTGAAATCTGTGAAAGAGGAAGGCTTATATGGAGCCTGTTCTCACGGCGTAAGAGGAGACCCTGGAAAAAATATGGAAATGATACCCATGTATTCAGTCCCATTGGGCTTTGGAGTGTGAGAAAAGAAACTTTGGCATCCACATGAGGTTCTGGAAGGAACTCATGTCTTAGAGAAGGACGTACAGTAGCCAGATGAAGCAAAGCCTATAGGGTAGACTTCTCAGAAGGGTAGTCCATGACACAGCGAAGGTGAAAAGTATTCACACTGCCCTATCTCACCTTCAGGTTACATAACAGTTACCAGGAGCAGATAGCATTTAATCAAACCACCACGGGGCCTGGGACACTGTGCCATAAACACTTACAGAAAATTGCACCTCCATTTCCCATGCCCCCCCCCCCCATTTCCTACAGGAAGGACTAGTGCCTGCGGAGGAGGTGAGGAGAAAGCCTCTCAGAGCCTGGCCCTTCCACTTACCCTAACTTCCCAGGCAGCACATATTGAAGAAAGAGAAAGTAGGCTTGTAACTCAAGTTTGAATGGAAATTTTTATAATAACCTCAACTGACCAGATACAGCCTGTACCCAAAATGCCACTCAGAAGTTGAAGTGACAGTTGACACAGACCAGGGACCTGTAAGAGACAGAGAAGATAGGCCTGGGGAGTTGTTCTCTGGTCCTGTGTACACCATGGTAGGTACTTGTATTCCTCCTCCCATGAACCCATGTCACGCTCACATAATAAATAATATTTATGGTCTTAGAAATGATTTCTTTCATTTTAATAGTTTCAGAACTTATTTTTAATTTTTTTTTTTTTGCTCATGAGTTTGAAACTCACTCACCCTTCCACCTATTTATCAACTGTTTATCGACTATCTAGTGTGCTCTAAACAGCAAGAAGGAACAATGCACTCTTCTCAGGGAGTCTAGTACTGCCTGGCACACAGTCCTTAAGAGCTTCAGCTGTAACCCTCCTGCACTTCTCAGACTCCACCCACCCCTCTTCCAATCCTGCCTCTGGGAATCCTTCTAAACCACTGTTCTCTCCCCAATAAAATTCTCCCTTTTGTCAGTGAAACAATCCTAACCACTTTAAACAATGCTTTAGACACATAAATCTTCTCCTGTGTGTAGGAAAGGCTGTTTCAAGTCAGTAGGGTTCTGAGTTCCTGTCCCAGCTCCACCTTTTCCTGGATGAATGTCTTGACTGTGTTCATCTTCCCTGGGAACCTCAGTGCTCTGGGGAGAAGAGTATACATGCCCCTGAGGGGATGCTGCGAGAATCGTGTGAGCTAATGTATATAAAATACTAAGAATTCTGTAATGATGCTCAATATTTTTTACAATTCGGGTGAATTTGAGCAGACTGCTTAACCTCACAGAACCTTTGTACCTTTGCCTAGAGCAGAACAGAATATTAATAGCAGGCTAGTCAACTTTATAAGGTTGGTATCAGACCCATTGAGATAGCAGATGTGAAAGACATCTTTATTGTAAAGAGGTATTCAACTGTAAGGTGTTGTCAGCATTTGTGATACTGAAAACTTCTTTTAAAATGTATCAAAGAAAATAAGGAGGAAGGGTGGATACAGCCATGCTTCTGCTGCCTCTCTTGGGCATTTATCAGCAATTTGGAAACCATCTGCCTCCATGAGTTACTTTGATTCTGCTTGGAATCCAAGTGTACCAAGGAGATGGGACTCTGTTTACCCATCTGTCCTCTGAGCTTGGTTTCCTGGGAAGTAGAACAATTCTTCAGCATTTGAAGTTTTGGGAAAAGTTGAGGGGACATAGGCCCCAAAGGTTACAGAGTATCAGCATACAAAATAAGTAATGATAACTTGAGTACTTAGACACTTGGTTACATATATAGCAAAGGTTCTCAATAGGTGCAGCGGACATCTAATTTATCACCTACCACGGTTGGTCAAGACACATCTTGGGAGAGAAAGAACTGGCCACACTGGCTTTTGGGACAACAGGCAATTGTTATAATGAAGTAAGGTGTATGGTGCAGAAAGGACCTGGTGGTAGTTAGTCCCAAGCATGGTTGTCTGTGTAAGTGGCTGTGGTAGAGAATTGACTGCTGTGGTGTAGTTAGGCCTGGGTCCCTGCTGCTACAGTCACTGAACCCTGCCTGAGAGGAGGGAATCTCCTGCTTATCTTTCCAGTCTTGTGAGGACAGTGACTAACACAGTCCCCAGGTGTGTCTTTCTCTTACCCTTAAGTATCTGGGCTTTCTCCCAGGTATTTCCAAGGACAGGACTGAGAAAGCCTTCATGCCCTCGAGGCCCACTTTCCTACATCACCATGGCAGAAGGACTAGCCAGAACAAAGCCCTGTTCTGTTCATCCCATTAAGGAACTGTGAAGGGAAGGGTTATTCTAATATGGAGCCTTTCCCTTCTTGTTACATCCTTTCAAGTTGGCCTCGGGAGTTGGGAAGCCCATCTTCTGTATCTCCCAGACATCCCATTGTGGCTACAGCTTGAGTGGGCACGAAAGCCTCGGTGTTGACACCTTCTCTTGCAATCTACTGTCCTTCCATACCACACACTCGTCCACTCAGCAATCAAGTGTGTAAGGATTCCTGCATACCTGGCTCTGCTTTGAGGACGAAGACTCTGAGAATTAATAAGATACCGAGGTTTTAATATAAGAAATCTGCAGTTGTCCGGTATGGTAGCTACTGGCTGCATGTGGCTATTTATAGTAAGGTGATTAAAATTGAATTGTATTAAAACTTTAATTTCTCAGTTATCATGACCACATTCTGGACTCTCAGTAGCCATATGAGCTATGGCCACCATATTGGTGAAGGGATAAATAGAACATCTTTATCATCACGTGGTCCTCCGTTGGAGGAGATGAGTAGAAAAGAAATGATTATAGATAAACATTATAAATTAGATGGCAATAGACATGCTCTTGAGAAATGTCAGTCAAAGCAGGCAGAATGGAGAATCCACTGGAGTCAAGGAAAGGAGTAAGAAATATCACTCTGCTAATTGTCAAAGGGGGTAGTCTCTTCTCCACCCTCTGACCAAGCTGCTCCCCTGACCCTTCTCTTGAAATGTTTCCTCCGGTTCAGTTATTAAAAGATGAATTCCTGAATGAGCAGGGACACTCAGGACCCCAATTCCATTCTGTGCCTGATTGTCACCATTGGCCAGTTTATATACCTCCATGTTTAAAAGACATTTGTGTATCATGTGGTATCCTCTAAGTAAGTCTCAGTGGAGTGGGCAGGCCAAGTAAACAGGAAGTGCAAAGGACCTGAGGCTGGCACACATAGTGACCGAGGTATGCACACGGTGGTAGAAAATGGTATCAGAGTTATAAGAGAAGCTGTGGGTCACACAAACACTTACAGAACACTTACACTAGTTACTCGTTTCCACAATGGTGCTGCCTAAAACAGCTGGACAGCCCAGAACTTAATCCATTCGTATCTTTGCCTGGGAGTTTACAGTTCTGCTGACTCAGATGTGACCTGTTGGCTTAGGGTCAGCTGTTGGCTTGCAAGGCTGGCTAGTCTGGGATGGTCACATTACTCTCTCCAGCTGTTGAGGGCAGAGGTGTGATGACCAATTTTATGTCAGCTTGATGGGATTTAGAATCACCTAGGAAACACGTGTATATGTGAGGGTCTTTCCAAAGAGGTTCAACTGAGGAAGGAAGACACATCTGGAACAAGGACAGCACTGAGGTCCCAGACAAACATTCCGAGCACCAGCTTCCTGACTGAACACAATGTATCCAGCTGGGTCACATTCCTGCTGCGACCACCACAGATGCTCTTGCCTCCATGCCTTCCCCACCTCTGTGAACAGTACCCCCAAACTGTGAGCTAAAAATGAACCTTCCTTCCTGAAGCTGCTTTTCCAGGCATTTTGTTACAACAATACGAAAAAGTATCAATGCAGAAGGCAATGTCTCTCCCCATCCTGCATCCAGCTTAGGCTTGTTTACGTGGATATAGCAGGGTTTTGAAAGAGGCCAGGCTCAGAAGTGGCACATTGTTATTTAAGTTGCTTTCTGCAGGCCAAAATAAACCACAAGGCCAGATTTTAGGGATCAGGATATAGACCATGCCTCCGTCAGGATATAGACCATGCCTCGGTGGAGTCCGGTGGAGATAGGCTGTGCGGTTGCCTTTTAAAGGAGATCTGGGGACCAGTGGCGAAATCAGCACAGTACACATTAGAAGAATTTTGAGTTATTCTGAATATCAAGGAATGCCATCAGGTCTGGAGGAGGAGATATACTGACAGATGGGTCAACTGTGAACCACAGGTGACAGGATCGAGAAAGCTAAGGGAGTGAGCGGTGAGCGGGAAAAGGAAGATAAGATTCAACAAAAATGCTTGCACTTTAGAGCCTGGGCTCAAGTAATGTGGCAGCTTCCGGATTCATTTAAGGATGAGCCAAGGGCTGCACGTGAATTAGGGAAAGGCATTCTAGATGGCTCTGAGCTCCCAGCCAGGGCATGAAGACTGTTAAAGTCGAGCAAGATCATAAGTGAGATTAGCAGTCCCTAGAGGACACAGTTAAGGTTGATGTGCCCATCAAACATCAAAGAGGAAATGCTGGTGATATAGCTGGACAAAGAGCCTGACTACAATATAGAGACATTATTGTGGGAAACGTTGATATACTGGTGATGCTTAAGGCATCAATGTGGCTAGAATCACCACATTATAGTTAAAGCAGAAAGGGAAACAAAAGGCTAGCCCTGCAGTCCTCCAGTAAGACAAGGAGAATGTTTCCAAGAAGCCTGAGATGGATCAGCCAATGGTACTGAGGGAAAGCCAGAGGCCATGGTGATCTGGAGGCCATGTGTGGAAAGAACATAAAAGAGTTGGGAAACACTTAGTGGGGTCACCACTAAACCCAACTTCCGCCCAAGAAGTGCCTGGAAGATGAAGGCTTCTGAGAGTGTCTCTGGAACGGGGACTCCAAGCTCAATCACATTCATATTAGCAGAAAACATGTGGTCTCAGTCCGCTGAGGGTGAGGGTGTTGGTGAGAAACAGGAACCCGACCTGCTGTGGAGGGCTCTTGAGCCTCCTGTTGTCAGAATTCTCTAGTGTTCAAGATGAGAAGATCGTCGCTGGAACCAGGCAGAGAAGCCGAGGAACCAGAAGTACCATTGCCCCAAATCTCACAGATGCGGAGAAACACTGAGCAGAGGATGAGGAAATGAGCGTTCGCCTATGAGGAGCAGCTGTGGTCAGAAGCGACCGTTGGTGGAAGAGAAAACGAAAGGAAGCAGGCAAATGCTGAGCCTGAGAAAGAAAAACTGTGGGTGATTTGAACCAAGACATTTCCTGTCAGATTTGCATTGCTCCCAGTCCTGGCATCCACGCCTTCAGGTCTTCTTACCAGAACTCCACTGGCCTCAGAGACCCAGCTTCCTCTTCCTGTTCCTCATTCTGCAAGATTCTGGCTGCCCCTGAGAGACAGAAGGTTCTGGACATGGAGTGAGACAAGCTAGACTTAAGCCGCAGCACTACCAGGAACTGCCTGATTCCAGTATGAGTTCGTGGGATTGTTGGGGAAGAGGCTTCAGTAGAAGGAGGGTTAGAGAAGTGTCTTTTAATCTATAAAGTGTTTCCCTAAATATACAAACACATGATTGCAAGGACAAGCCTGGGAGATGTCCTTTCTGTATGGTCTTAAAAGATGGCTTCACATGGGAAGACAGACCCAGAGCCAGATGCGAACAATCCCCCTTCCCCCCACCCCCACCCCCACCCCCACAGCACCTGAAGCTGTGCAAGGATAGGCTTGCTCCTCTGTCTTCACTGACATCACAGTCTGTGTGAGGTTCTTGGCAGACATGTATTTGATCATCCCCAGGAAATCAGCAGCCTTGAGGATGGAGGACAGGAAGACACACAGTCTTAGAGGGAAGTCCCTGAGAATTCTGAGGAAGGAACATCAGGAGTTGTAGACAGCTCTGCAGACACTTTAAGTAGGACTCAGATGACAGAGGAGACCCTGAGGGGAGAGCAGGCCCACAGCAGCACTGAAGCAGTGTGTGTGTGTGTGTGTGTGTGTGTGTGTGTGTGTGTGTCTATGCTCATGTTCGTGTTCTTATCATTATTATGATTTTATTTGTATGGGTGTTTTGTCTGTGTATGTTTGTGTATCCACGGATGCTTGGAGCGGGTGTTAGATACTTTGGAACTGGAGTTATATACAAATGGTTATGAGCCGCCATGTGGGTGCTGGGAATCAAACCCAGGTCCTTGGAAAGGGTATTCAGTGCTCTTGACCACGGAGATATCTCTCCAGCCTTGTTACTATTGTTTTAAAGTTTAAATTAGATTGATCTCCTAACTTTAGTTAAAAGGATATAAAATTGAACACATTAATGGAATATCATGTGGTATTTTCATTAACATAAACATTGTATAATGTCAACACGAACAAACATGTAAAGGACATTAAATCAGCTCCTGTGCTCCTGAGTTATCAGTCATAGTGTCCAAGAACAGATGAAAACAGCTTCAGTGTTCATTACCTGACATATGGATAGGAAAAATATGGTCTGTGCCTGTAGCAGAATACTATGCATCCAGGAAAAGAATGTGTGACTGAGTGGGTGGAAGCGGAGCTTGTTAGGTTGAATGAATTAAGCCAGGCATGAAAGCACAAGTCCCACACTTTCTGTGGGCATAAGAGACAGTTGATGGCACAGAAGGTGAGAGCAGAACAAAGGTCACCAGGCTGGGGGAATGAGGAGGGAGCGGAGGAAGGAGGTGGTAGCCTTGTCTGACCTGTGATTTAAATATCACTTTCTTTTGTTTTCCTTTGCTGTCTCTCATTTTTCCCATGATGCCTGAGGTGACTTTACAGGATGCTGCTGAAGACAAGCAGGTGTCTGTTGGACCTTTACTGGCTCCGTCTGTTCATCTCCTTGGTAGCACTATTGTTACTGGGGAAGGACTCCTAGCTTAAGAGTCAGACAGCATTGACTTGTGTGTGACCCTTCCCCCGTCCCTCCCCCCCCCCCCCCGCCCACAAATACTAGAACAGTGTACACCAGTTCCAATATAAACTGTGCTGCTCAAGGCTTGTGCCCTGCAGAACATCCAATAACTTTTGCTGAGCCATCCAAGCCCAAGAAAAACTAACCCACTGTGACAAATCAAAGGCAGCTTTAGCTCAGGCCAGTACCCGCCAGTCAAGAGAGGCAGACGAGGGCACCTCTGGACAAGCATGGTCTTTGGGGTGCTGCCAAGCTGGCTGTCCTGAGTGTGACAAAGCAAGGGAGGGGCCCAGTGGGCCCCAGTCAATGAGAAACAGATCTGCCCTAAAAATAACAATGAAGAACAGACTTGCTTACAAAGTCTTGCTTCAGAGCTGGTTTGGCACAAAATCAGACCTAATGATAGGTTCAGGAGGAAAAATTCATGGTTGGGATTTGGAATCCTTTGAGCCAACCAGTTATCCACAAACAAGTCCAAAGCTCTTCTGTTGGTTTTCCCAGAAGGCCTTCCAGGACAGGTCCCTTGCCTGACAGTCATATCTGGAGTCGCCTACTCCAGAGCGGAGAGATCCGGAGAAGGTGAACTCACACTGGTGCATAGTTCCAGGTCACACATGCAGAGTAAGAGACTCTAAAGAAGAAAGCTTCTCTTGGAGGGATGGGGAGAGGAGCCCAGCAGCAAGAGGGTCTTCTTCAGCCCTCAAATATTTACAGAGCACTTCCTGAAAGACCAGGCACAAAACTAACAACAATCATCCCACCCACGCGTTGCTTATCAAAGCGCACATCTCAGAGTGATTTAAAAATAAATGTGTGTGGGTGGAAGACGATGGCTGGTACCAAAGATGCCTGGAGATCATTTCCCTCCTGGCCCAAGTCCAGCTGCCTGGAAGCCCATGCTGGAAAAGTTCATGAAGCTTTACATGGGTTGGAGATGACCACGGTGAGGCCCCAGGTCTGTCAGTGTGGTCTGTGAGGATGGAGGAAGCTGCTTCCTGTCTAGTGCTCGAAATTCCCTACAAAGAGGGGAGCTGAGTTCCAGGTGGGGAGGTAGCAAGGTGGAAGGAAGCCAGCTCTACCTCAGCACAGCCGAGGCTCTGCGCCCTGCCACTGGAAAACAGGATGTAATAACGCATTCCAGTCATGGAGGCACAGTCATGGAGAATCAGCAAGGAAGAGGGGGTGGAAGGCTCCTAGAGGCCACAGGGCAGCACCCTGTTAACACATTTGCTTTTCATGGCAGTGAGTTTCTATGAGCCCTCCTGTTTTTTCTTGAGCAGAGAAAGTCAGGCTGTTTGTTCCAGAACCCGGCAAACTTTCCCACAGAGCTACCCTGAGTAGAGAGCTTGAAAGCAGTTTGAATGGCCTCTTAAGGATTCTGTCAGAAGCCACAGCTTTGATGATAGAGAGAAAGAGAGAAAGAATGTGAGGGAGCAAGAGGAATTGAGGGTTTAGGCATACTTTTGTTCTACAGGTTAATACCTGCCATTAGTCGTAGGCTAGCCTCTCTGTGAAACCTGAGGTCTATAGAGATATTATTATCTCTATCTCTCTTCAGGTAACAAGACTGTATCAACAGCAGGTGCTCGACAAACGTTTATATGTGGAGTAAATGCAAGAATAAATTATTCATTTCTATTTCCAGAGAATTCAGAGATTTGAGGAGTATGTCCCAGGTAGAGGGAGAAAAAAAATGTTCAGTCCAACGCTTATTGTTTCTAAGGAGTACATAACACTTATCATGGTAATGACCTAAATTTACTGAGGAACTACCAGGTGACTCCTGAGAACAAACACGTCAGAGAACAAACACTGTTTTAACATACAATGCTAGAATTCTAATAGTCCAAACTGTGATCAACACAGGTTGTCAGGAGAGAAAGAGGAGTGGTATGTTCCACATGGGCCAAGGCTTACTTCCTCCTGACTGTGGGGGCTTCCCTGATGATATTAATTTAAAATATCAATTGAATCCACTTACCCTAGATCAAAGAGTCACCGAACCTTATCTGGATTCCTGGGGAATCAGGAAATGTCTGCTGGTGACCAGAAGTAGAATTGAAAAGAAGTTTGCTGTGTGTCCGAGGAGATTCCACCATGATACGCTAACTTACCTCTCAAGACAAGCTGATGAGTCAGATACTATTTTACTTTACATTTTTCCCATGAGGAAACTTGGAACTCAAAGCAATGGCCACCACCAAACATCTAGTAAATAAGGGAACTGGGTATTCTAGACTAACAAGCTAGGCTTCTTGTGCTGACGCTCAGGGAGATCACCTCGTGTTCTATGCATTGATGACATTAGTGTCCATGTGACTTTCATGTCCATGTGACTTAGGGGTCCTGACAGAAACAACTTAAGAGGAGATGGTTTATTTTGGTTCATAGACTCTGTCCACTGTAGGGAGGAGACATGATGGAGGGACATCATGCAAGAAGGAGCATATGGCAGAATCCATTCATGTGGTAGTAAACAAGGAAGCAAAGAATACCAAACCCAGAGCTGGGCTCTAGCTTACCTTTGCCAGCTAGCCTACACCTCCTAAAGGTTCTATAGTCTCCAAAACAGCAACACCAGCTAGGAGAGAGTGTTAAAGGCATGAGCCTATGGGAAATTTCAGATTTATACCACAGCTTCCTACTTTCTTCACCATACAGGTACCCACACGGCTGGTTTGGGCTTTCTGGATCTAAACTTCTGATGCCATTTGAACAGAATATAGACTACCTTGTGTATTTCCCACTACACACACATGTGTATGTGTTCTTAGCTCCACTCTCCTGGAGAAGAAACAGGGATTAGATGGCTTCTATAACTTGGACATCCTCCTTTGGCTGACGCAGACACAGCCAGGCTAGACTATATAGTTCTTTAGTAGCTTTGGAAGAATTTTCTTTAATTTTGTCATATTACACTTCCCCCAAATGGAATATTAAAAATCAGTTCACCAACCCACTTTGTCTGGAATGCCTAAAGTATTTGTAGGGTCAGAGTTGAGGTCACCCAGATCAGACTGTCTCCTTAGCCTTCGCATCAGATTCCATTCTTAATACCTTCAACAGCTCAGGGTCTTATTAACCATCATTAGATTGGCACATTTAATACTCATAGAGGTTCTACCTAGCCAAAACCATACAGGAAGCAGAAAATCAGATATACCACTAGGGTGATGCAAGACTAGAGAGAAACCCCAGACTTCAGCAAGGGGTGGGTGGTCTCTCCAGGCCAAATTCGAACTATTCCTGGCTGCGCTGCTGGATGCACGAGCATGAGTAGCAGCTAGGACAGGGTCTGCCTGCCAAGCTGTCTTCTCTCCTCTCCCTCAGTCTTCCCCAGTGTGACCTGTCTAATCTGACCCAGACTCCTCCCTGCCAGGCATTAGCTTACAGAGTCTTCCTTTCTCTCTCCCCACCCCCTTCTCAAGGCATTCAGTACAATCAGACATCTTACACTGGTTGGTCTCTGTGGGGAGAAAACAGGAAATGAGTCTAATTAAAAGCGTTGCAGTGAGAAGGAAGAATTCATGAGGATGACAGTAGTGAGACCTGGGGAAACTGGCAGATAAAGGCAGCGACAGCAGCTACAAGTCTTTGAGCCATTTGACTTCACGGTATCTTCAGTTATGAAGGTTGTACCAATCACAGAAGCTCACTGCTGAGTCTTCAAGCTACAGGATACTGACTTCCCAACTGCCCTGTGCCACTGCAGGCTACATTTCTTTCTCACGGTGATGGCCTTAGATCCTCCTTCCTGGGGAGTCCTTCACTCTGTCACACACTCTTTCAGACTAATCTTCATGAAACCAACCAATAGCAGCAGTGATGGCTGATGACAGTGTGAAGAATCCCTCCTGTTGGAGCCATTGATCATCTATTCCCATGACCGAACGCATGTTCCTATTACTATAACAAAATACCTGAAGTTGGGTACTTTATAAGAAACGAGGTATATTTAGTTCATGGTTTTTGTAAGCTGCATTGTGCCCACTGTAACAAGGGTTCCTCTGACTTCATCACACAAGAGTGGATTATATAATGGTCTACAAGGTGGATTACACATAGAATGGGGAGGGGTCAGCCTTGCTCTTTCATGATAACTCTCTCAAGAGAACTCTCTGAGATACTGCAAAAACTGTATCAATCTCTTCTGAGGATTAACCTCCCACTATGTTCTATCCTATATTGCTACACTTGAGAGACACATTAAAATCACACCCAAAGCAAGTACCAGAGAGATGCTGAGGGCTAGATTGGTTAACAAGGGTCCCAGGACACACAGAGCTCTGGCTTCAAGACTGTCAGTCTTCTCTGCCCACTCATGGGTGTGTGAACTAGTAGCTGATAGGTTCTCTTCTACATAAAGATGCATGCTCCTAAAGAGTTACTTACAAAGGCTGCTGGTCAGATTACCTCTGTGGTGTTTGTGTGTGTGATATGTGTGCTGTATGTGGTGTGTGTGTTGTATGTGATATGTGTGTTGTATGTGGTATGTGTGTTATATGTGTGTTGTATATGGTGGGTGTGTTGTATGTGGTGGGTGTGTTGTATGTGATATGTTTGTTGTATGCGTTTTATGTATTATGTTTGTTGTATGTATATATTGTGTGTATTGTATATTGTGTGTTGTGTATGAGGTATGTGTTGTATGTATGTATGTATGTATATGCAAGTATATATGTATGTGTTGTGTGTTGTGTGTGTTGCATGTTGGTGTATGTGTGTTGTGTGTGTATTGTATATAATATATGTATCATATATGGTGTGTATTGTATATGTGTTGTGTGTGTTGTATGTGATATATCTGTTATATATAGCATGTGTGTTGTATGTGTTTATGTGTTGTGTGTTATATGTGATATGTGTGTCGTATGTGTTATATATGTATGTGGTGTGTGTGTTGTTTGTGTGTGTTGTATGTGTTGTGTGTGCTGTGTGTATATATTGTGTGTGTTGTATATTGTTTCTGTTGTATGTGGTGTGTGCATTGTATGTACTATGTGTGTTGTATGTATGCATATATATGCATGCATGTATGTATGTGTTGTGTGTGTTGTATAAAGGTGTGTGTTGTATGTTGGTGTATGGTGTGTGTGTACATGGAAGGTGAACTGTGGCTTCTCATTCTTAAGCTGGTCCAAGAACCAGGGCTTTAGAATTTCCCATGCCTCTCAATTCACACTGTTTATTTGCCACCTGACTGAGAAGTCTGTCTTCTGTCCCTAACTCCCAAGGCTATGAACTTGGCTCACCCCTTATGTGTTTTCCCTGTGCTCTGCCAAGGATCTGTGCTCCCAGTGTTCATTGGCCTCCATGACCTTCTCAGCTTTTAATCTTCTGATAGAGACAGAAAATCCTCCTTCATTCATACTCAATAAACATGGGGCCACAGGTGGGATCGCCAATGGTGTATGACCTGACCATTGTCAACCTCAGTCCCGCCCTCTCTGCCCTGCTCCCCAGATAGAGCTCCCTAGCCATTCTTCACCAAACATCAACCTTTTTCTCTGCATGCCTTTGCCAGGCTGTTTATTTTGATAGAGCCTTACGCCCAAGCCCATTTCCTCATGCTCACGCCCACCTTCTGGCAGATACCCTCTTTTTAGTCGTCAATGCCCAGCTTGTACCACATTTCCTCTGAGTGACCTTCTCTGATCCCCTTGCTCCAAATTATCTCAGGGCCCCATACTAAATGTTGAGATAACCATGTACTTTTCTTTGTGTTGAAAACCTTACTGTCCTTGATAATTATTTTTACATGGTGACTTATTGTCTATGCTCTTAATAGACAAGAAGAGCTGCATGTGAACAGTCTGCAGGGACTGGTGTGTTTGTGTGCACGCATTGCAAACGCTGCTCTGGAGACAGTTAGCTGACACCCCTGCAGCAGCTAATCATTTGCATGTGGAAAGCTGCTACCAGGAATATAAACTCACTATGGTAGAAACCCATGGTGGGGGGATCTCTAATACAAAATGCTCACTGATGAACGCACAAGAAGCGGATATCAATAACAAAGCCCTCTTAAAGGCTGGGGTTTGGGGAGGTGTGTGTTCCACTAGTGAGCCTTTGAGAACAGATCTGAAGGGCTGCAAGGGAGAAAGTAGAAATCGATCTGCCATTTCTCTTTATCATCTATGCTTTCCTGTCTCCTTCCTGGAAGCGCTGTACTAGTTAGTGCCTCCCACTCTTTGCTACCCAAAGCTGTGTAACAAATGCTCAGAAACTTAGCATCCAAAACCAGTACGTGTTTGTGATCTCACAGCTGAGCCAGGCCCTCTGCTATACACTGGTATCAAAGCCTCATGGGAGCTCCTTTGTATCAGAGGCCTGCATAGGAAAGGCTCTGCTTTCAAGCTATCCCATGCCGGTGACAGGTCTTCTTTTCTTGCAGAGATGTCTCATGGTGATTGTTTATCTGTTCACAGTCAGAACCTAGAGAGGAGGCTCTGAACAAATGATGCTATATATACTCTCATGGAATCACAGACACACAGTGATCCACATCAGCTCACTTCTGCCACGGGGAATGGGTTTGAACAATTACAGAGAACACTGTGCAAAAATGAGAACAATTCAGGGTAAGCAATACAGGACGCAGAGACCATGAGCCACTTTAACATCTTCCCACCCAACCTCTACCACCGGGACATTCAAACGAGGACCATATCCTGACAAATACCTTTCTGGAAAACTTCATAAACCAAACCGAAAACCAAGCCACTCAGTGACAGGGACCCACACACAGCTGTCTGTATTTGTTAATTCTGTGTTCTGAGGAAGCTGGTAACTGTGGGGGGAAGAAGAATTTAAGACCAAAGAAAAAAAGGAACCAAAGTCAACCAAGAGGAGAGGGCCCCTGCTGGCAGGAAGAAGGAAGAAGTGATGCGTGTGTGCATGTGCGTGTGCGTGTGCGTGTGCGTGTGCGTGCGTGTGTGTGTGTGTGTGTGTGTGTTGTCTGTGTGTGTTTGTCTTCGTGTCTGTGTCTGTCTCTGTGTATTTGTCTCTCTCTTCTGGGCAGGGTGGCGTTCAGTGTGTGTGTCTTGTTTGTCTGTCTCTCTTTCTCTGTGTGTCTGTCTCTCCATGTGTCTGTGTGTATCTGTCTATCTGCATGTCTCTCTGTGTGTATCTCTCTCTCTCTGCTAGGGAGCAGTATTCAGAGTGGGTGTGTGTGGGTGTATGTCTAACACCAACTCTGCAAGGCTCAGCCCATCCCCAACATTTGGGTCCTGACTGGGTATGTATGCCCTTATTTCTTAGCTCTAAAGCTTCTCCAATTACAAGAGAAGCCTACCTTAAGCCCCAGTCTGAGCTGTGGCCTCAAGCAAGGACTCCTGAGTTAAAGGTGACACATAGGTCATGCAGAGATGGCTCCCAAGTGTTGTGCCTAGTCCCAGGAAGCTCTAAGTTGTTTTTTATAGATCCCTCCTGGTTCTCCATTCAGGAAACCTGCACTGCTGATAAGTAGTGAACTCCCAAGGCTACATAGTATCTACAAGAGGGCTGGGCTTTGTTCTACAGCCTTCACTTCTGGTAATGTAATACATTTCAGAATCTCATCTTCTTAACACTGAGCCATTTCCAGGGACACCTTTGACTTCTTACCTTTGCCCAACATTGGCCTCACTCCAATTCTCATCGGGATGCTGACCACAGCTGTTAGTGGCTATGTCTCAATGTCTAGATGCTATACTTCTTAAGGAACCTTCTAGGACAGGGCCCTCTCCAATAAATCTACATCTCCCTTCCAAATTCCCAATCTAGAGCATACAGAGAAAAGTCGGTTGTTAATCAAGTACTTTACACCCCAATGAGTTGTATAAAATTAGAGAAGACATTGAAACTACCCCTCAGCTTGCCCATTGTCTTTAACAAGACTTCCAAGCCCACTCTGGACCTTCCAGCCTAAGCAGAGAGTGCTAAGGCAATTAGGAGAGCAAGCAAAAGGCAGGATGCTTTTTAACCTTTCTTAAGAGAACAAGATGCTTTCAAGTTTTTTAGAAGTGTCTATTTTTATACAGATGAGGTCATCCAAATATCTCTGGAGCCAGCTGCCACCAGCCAGGGCTTTGGATGTCTGTTCTGCAATCCCTGCTGCCCCACCGCACTCATTCACTTGGAAAGCCCAACTCTGGCAAAGAGCTGCCCTTGAAGTAGGTACTTCAAAGGGGCCACGGGCTACTGGAAAGCCTTCAGATCTCTTATCTGAGGAACCGGTAAATGAATCTGATGACATTAGAGGAGCGTGACATAATTGAAGGAGCTCTGTCCCTCAGCACTGCCCTGGCTGCTGGGACTCAGCTCTGAAGGACAGTGCTTCAGGTTCTGCCTAATGTGGTGATGTGGTGCGGCGCAGAGCAGGAACGTCAGGACAGGGCCAGCAGGTCTGGACTTGAGTGTCCTTGTCCTCTGTGTTCTCTCTGACCTTCAGTCTCTGCCTAGCTCTGCATTTGCATCTGACAATCAAATTTTAAAGAGAATGAGGAAATGAGTTAATGAGTTAATGGGTAGGAAGTGTAAGAAGAGGTACTTAGGCTAGCTCTGTACTTCAAAGTACCCCGTGGGTCATTTTGAGACAGATGTATGCACTATTTCCTACAAGCTAGTACAAGTCATAGGAATTTGGTAAAATTGTTAGTTCAATTAGATAACCTGGTTCTATGCTGGCACACTGGAAGCTGTCTAGTCCAAGTGTTAATGGTTTGCCGTTTGCGGTAGCTAGACGAGGATCTGAATCACGATTTTATAGTCTGCTATCAGGACCTTGAAGCAGATAACTCTCACAACCTTTGTTTCTTTCTCTTTTGTTAATATTTTATTGTTTCTTTGTGAATTTCACATCATGCGTCAATCCCACTCATATCCCTGTCCCTTTGTATCTGACCCCCACCTTTGCAACCTCCCTCCTAAAGAAAAAAAAAATCTCATCATGGAAGCTGCAGTGTGGCACAGTGTGTTGCACAGTAAATCCTTTTGACCACCCATCTTTACTTGCAAATGTCCGCTGCAATGAATCATTGGTGTGGTTTGAGGCCTCTGGCTTCTGCTGTATTATCAATACTGGACCCTCACCGAAACTCCTGCTGTCGCCCTGTGTCATGGAAATCTTGTAGCTTCGGCTCTGCAGGACTGGCTCCCCATTGTGTGCTCTAGCTGTTCACAGACAGGGCAGATGTTAGGTGGGCCAAGTCAAAGTCCTGAATCTGAGCCTGTGTAGTAGCTGAGTTAGTCAGCTGGCCAGCTGGCCTGCACCCACACCACCAGGGCAAGCTCTCCAGCACTGCCACAAGGGTAGCCAGCAAGGGACAGGGCTAGGTCGCCTGAGCCTCTGCCACCAGAGTCAGATGGATTGTGGTCTCATCCAAGGCCCAGGGCCCCCTCCAGAGTGCTGTAGCTGGCAAGGGGTCGGTCCAGCTCTCCACCTGCTGCAGGTGGTGAGGGGTGACGGGGAGGAAAGGTACCTCTCCCTCACCCCCAGCTCTTCACAGCAGAGGAATGGAGAAGCCAGCTCTCCTCCCATTCACCCACTTCAACCCTACTCCTGCTTCCAGGGCTAGCTCTACTATGCTATCCATACATGGTGCATTGCCAGCTCTCCTTAATGCCACAACTAATGAGGGGTGAGGCCAGCTCACCTCTTTGAACATCAACTTGATCCCAGGCAGCAGCCCAGACCAGGGACATCTGCATGGCTTTGACTGGTAATATGAACCACAGACATAGACACAGACCCCTGCAGCTGCATGGCCACAGTGGCAGACGTGGTGCTCAGAGGCAGCAAAGGGCAGGACTTCACCATGGCCTCAGGTGGCAGGGCAGCTTCTCACATCAGGCTATTTCTCTCCACGTTGAACTCTCCAGATCTGTCTCTCTTCATAGTCCTCAAACCATTCTGCTTCTCTTCTTCTCCCATTTCTCCGCCACATACTTACAAACTGTAGTGGCTCCTGCTGAGGGCAGGCCATTTGGCAGGTGGGCCTCTGTGTGTCACCCTCCACCCTGCCCCAGCCCCCAGCATCTTTAAAGAAAATTAAGAACATACTTTAAAGAACACGTGTATGTCCCTTCAGAATTAATATTGAAGTGGAGCCTCTGGGATTACTTAAGGTTAGCTGAGGTCCTCGTGACAGGATTAATGCCCTTAAATTAAGATACACCAGGAAGCTTGCTTCTGCTCTCCCTTCCTACACTGTGAGAACACAGCAAGCAGAAATAGTGCTGTGAGTGGAAGGACATGGAGGGACATGTCCCAGCTCCTCCATTTCTCCTCTCCACAGAAGTCCAGATGACACTGGGGCCTGGCATTTGTAGAGTCCCACCTGACAGAACAGAGAGGGAAAGTGAAAAACAAAGCTGGTGTCATGCAGTCCAGTGATCCACTTCCTGCTCTTAATATCAACTGGAGCTTAATATCAATGACATGACTTTATTAATTTTCATAGAAAATTAGCTGACACAGAGCTGCAGCCTAACCTGTTCATTTGTGGCAGATTGTACTCATCACATTCAATACCCTGGTGTCACTAAACACCAAAGCCTTTCTTCCATTCCAGGAGCATTCACATGTGTAAATGGAAGCCCCCAAATTATGCTGTGCTTTTTCTTCCCTCTGTCTGCTCAAAGGTTCTCTACCCAGAAGCTGAGATAGGGGTACCAAGATGCTGGTCCAGATTTCAGCCCTTAATAATGTAGCACCCACCTCACTGCCCAGGGGAATGCTCTCTTGCCTCTCAACCATGAATCCCACACATTCACAGAGAGCTCACCTTCAGTTTCCAGAACACCCACTCCTTAATGCTTCCCTGAGACACATCCACCATCTTTTCCCGAAAGCATCCTTCATTTCAGGACCATCCCTCCATCCCAGCATCCTGGTGTGACTTCTCCTATGGAGCCTGGAACCCAGCTTACTGACAGGATTAAGCATCTCCTCCTCCAGTGGTTAATGGTCAACCACATCCTGAGAGCAGTGGGTTCTCCTGCCACACATTGAACATAGGAACCATCTTCGTCTAGGACATCAGGTTCTGATTGCTGGGTCGGGAACACAGAATCCCCAGAGAAAAGACGATCTAGCCAATGTGGCATATGAACTTAGAGTCTGAGAAACCTGGGTCTCAGGGGGATCTTCGGCACTTCTTAGCTGGGGTGTTAGACCACCAAACCACACCTTTGCCTCAGTGTTCCCTCTGCTGAATTGAGAAAATAATACAACCATTTCTTAGGGTCATTTCAACAGTGGAATTAGATAAGACATGTCAAGAGTTTATGGAAGGCAGATGTCTGCCTCCTTCTTCTGTCCAGTACTGTTGGGTTAGTGAGGTCCACAGGGCACCAGACCTAGAGCCAGACAGAGAAACTAAAGGGAAAAAAATGTCCAACTCTGTCAGTCACATTCGTTTTTGTCACTTGCTCTTTGTTTCTACTACTTTGAGGAGGCCTGGAAATAAATGCCAGTCATCACTGCACTTGAGAGTCTGGAGTAAGGGGGTTGCTATGAGTTTGAAGCCAGCCTGGGCTATAAAGTGAGTTTCTGGCCAGCCTAGGCTACAGAGTGACCTTATCTTAAAACAAGTATAAAAAGAGGGAAGCCACTGGGAAATCCACAAACAAATCATGGGGCAGGATCTAACCCATGGTCTGCAGCACTGTCTCCTGCCTGGTCCAGTGTTTGTCAAGGCCACAGAGACTCAGTTGGCCTTAGTGGGACACGGTCCTTTTCTTCCTTCACTTTTCTTCACTTTTCTTCCTTTTATTTTGTCATTCTTCCAACATGGAAGTCAGAATCCACGCGTCAAATCAGTCTTCAGATAAACATTGGCTCTACTGCAGAGCGGCCCACAACCTTGAATAACTTATTTCATGCATTGACCTTCTACTGTACTCTCTCTCTGGACCACGTAAAACCAGCTACGATCCTGAGGGAGTTACAGAGACAAAACACCTGTAGTCAGCTACTGGAGATCGGTGCAGAGGCTTCTGGGAATTGACTACCCTGGTAGCACATATGAGCCATAGAGACCACCTCAGTTTTCCTCTTGCTCTGGTGCTGGGCATTAAATATTTGCAGCTTGCCACTATAGTCTCGTCCTGACCCCCCCCTCCTCCCCCCCCCCCCCCCGCCTCTTTTGACCCCCAAAACAGTAAATGCGGTGAGACCACAAGCCTTTGGAGTTTCTGAAGATCCCACATGAAGTTAACAGATTGAGCTAATGAACCCAAGAGGAAGAAGGAATACGTGAACTGGAAGTGTTCAGCTAAAATGGATTGGTATTTCAAAGCAGAGAGCTCCTGGGAGATGTTCCTCTGAACAGGAGGACAATGTTTTTACTGTTTTCATGGCAGAATAAAACAATCTTTCCGTGACTTACTTTTGGCCTTACCGTTTGACAAAGAACACAAAGATTTGAGATCTAAATTCACTTCAGACAATTCTTGGTTTTGTTTTGTTTTACTTTCTGTCTTTTTTTATTATTATTATTATTGATTTAAACTAGAATTGATTCCTCTGGAGGTGGGCTTGATGTTAAGTCACAGAAACCAGAAATACTGGTGGTTTTGAGCAGAAAAACCTTTGTTCACTGTCATGTGACCAAATCTAGAATTAGGCACCTTGGGAGTGATGTGAGGTCTCACTCTGCTTTTGTTTCCCTTGAACATGGCTCAGGGCAGGAATCTTTAATGTTACCCATACTCCAAGATACCTATCAATGCTTTATTTACAGCATCATCTGTGTGGAGAGGGAGGAGCTGAAGAGAGAGGTGTCTCTGCTCCTTCAATGATTTCCAAGAAGACGATCCAGCTGCTTCCGCTTGGACTCAGTGACCACCTTTAGAGAGGCAGAGAAACAGC
Organism: Rhabdomys pumilio; assembly: GCA_030674055.1. Taxonomy (NCBI): domain Eukaryota; kingdom Metazoa; phylum Chordata; class Mammalia; order Rodentia; family Muridae; genus Rhabdomys; species Rhabdomys pumilio. The sequence continues at coordinate 80,373,659 of JANHMN010000006.1, read as the reverse complement.
CTTAGGGGATGGACACATTGCTACACTATATAACCCAGATCTCTGCTACTAAAGGAAATGGAAGAGGGCCATTTGGCTAGGCCACAGTAAAAGGTGTCAGTGTGGGTGTTCTCTGTCCAAATGCCCATGTGTCGTATATAGAAAAGATAAGGGCTTGTATGTGTGTGTAACCTAAGTATGCCTAAGTGTAAAAATAAATCAGGGCATTGTGTAATCTCAGACGATGTGTAATCTTGACAACAAAATGTGTTCACACGGGCACACAGATGCACACACGGACACATGCACAAGAACCCACGAGAGGTGAATTAAATAAAATAAAGAAGGACAAACAAAGAGCCATGGAGATACTGTGAAAACGTGCATTGCTGGTGTCTCAGAGCATTTTATGTATGACCTCTGTATCTGTTTTCTCTGTTTAGAACTCTATGTGTGTGTGTGAGTGTGTGTGTGTGTGTGTTATTAATTTTTGCAAAGGTAGAAGTAGATGTATATGAAGTGAGTAAACCTTTGCAGTTTCTACTCCTCCCCTTCATGCTCTATTATATCAAATTAATGAAAAATCATCGCAGTGCTGTTACATGTATGAATATCATAGAGGCATTATTCTTTGCATCTTTCTTTAAAAACAAGAATCTGGGGTTGACAGAAAGAAACTAAAAAACACTTTTAAAAATTAAAAGAGGAAAAAACAGGAATGAAGAAAAAAATCACTGGGTAAGAGAGACAATGGAGCCAGGCGGTGGTGGTGTACACCTTTAATCCCAGCACTTGGGAGGCAGAGGCAGGTGGATTTCTGGGTTCGAGGCCAGCCTGGTCTACAGAGTGAGTTCCAGGACAGTCAGGGCTACACAGAGAAACCCTGTCTTGAAAAACCAAAGAGAGAAAGAGAGAGAGAGAGAGAGAGAGAGAGAGAGAGAGAGAGAGAGAGAGAGAGAGAATGGAGAAGCTCTTTAGGATCCAAGATTCCAAGCTATTGCTCCAACCTTATCATCTGCGGACATTACCCCATCTATAGAAGGAGATATGACAACACCTACCTCAGCAATGCTAACTGGGTTGTGTACGTTAAATATAGAACAGCACTGGGCATATGGGAAGAGACAGTGGGTATTTCTTGTGGTTGTTGCTATGGTGAAGTAAGCTGAAGTCGAGAGGAACAGAAGTCATGGACCATGGAGCCTCATTGTAGTATCCTTATTGTTACCATAGGCCTGCCTTTGTATTTCTGGAAACTTGAGGAGTGTTGCCCACCCACAGGGTGGTCATGAAGGACAAATAAACTGTCTAGGGTGGTACCTATCACAGGAGAGTATTAATTATGGGTTTTCTAACACAGTCATCAGCTAGCTCATCAGCTCAGAAACACCACCACCACTCCGTTTTTGTTTTTGTTTTTGTTTTTGTTTTTGCTTTTCAGTGTCTATCATGTAGCTCTGGTTGTCCTAGTACTTACCGTGTAGACCAGGCTAGTCTTAGATTCCTAGAGATCCACGTTCCTCTGCCTTCCACATGCTGAGATTAAAGGCTTGTACTACCTACCGTGCCTGGCTTCAGGACTACTCTTGTAGCTTCAAGTGTCACTTACATATGTCTGACTCCTCCTCTCAGCGTGGTCAACAGCATCAGGCACAACTTCTCCTCCACCTTGAGCCCACAAACACCACCATGGAGGGCCCTTGACTTCGTGGCAACTGAAAGAGCGAACATTTGACTGAGGCAAAGCTCGGCTGGAGGACAATGGCCTAACTGAAGAGTGGGGTTGGGGTGGGGTGTGGTGGGGTGGGGTGGGGTGAGGTGGGGTGGGAGAGCAGCAAAGGAGGCTGGTGTGTGGATTTCAGCTTTTCATGTATACTTTTAATTTATCTCGATCATTTGCCTTTTATAAACCCCAAGAGTAGGACACCTTCTGTGCTTATCAAAAGTTACCTAATCTAGAAAATGTTATGTGGAAGCAGGGGACTTAGAGAGTGGCCACTTTGAGGGGCTTATAGAGTGGTCACTTTGAGGGACTTAGAGAGTGGTTCCTCTGAGGGACTTAGAAAGTGGTCACTTTGAATTATTTTTTTTTAACTGGAAGACAATTCTCAACATTCCATCATGGATTTTACAATTTTGCTGTTTGGAACCCATCTAATTTCCCTGAGAGAGGTTCTGAACCTGCACTGTAGTTTGTACTAGTGTGTGTCCCCTCTCAGGCAGAGGGACCAGGATCTGCCTCCACCATCCTCCATTGAAGCTTAAAAGCTCCAAACTCCTGAGTTTGGGAGAGCATAGTGAGCTATTGACATCTTCCTCAGAACTATGAGCCTTGACCAGAAATGTCATCTGTCACCACAGTGTCATAGCAACCATGATACCCAGCCAGCCACTGTGAATTCACCCAGCCCTTGACAAGGGGTAAGCAGTTTGTACACACTCTGACACTCAGTCTTCCCACCAGTTAGCTGACTGAAATATGTGATCGTATTATCGTCATTCTTCCAACAATAGAGTTGAGACTCAGAGAGGCCGAGCCACCGCCCAGTGTCACGGCTAGTTAAATCCCAGAGTGAGGATTTCATCTCAGGAGAGGATTTGTTTATCACTAGCTGTTATCTGAATGCTTTTGCTAAAAATGCTCACTTTTGATGGGACAGGATGTAAATGGGAGACTGGCTAGCTTTGTGTGAAGTTAATTTTCGGAAAAAAGAAGAGAGAATCAGAGCCCGGGTTGTCTGTGAGGCTGATGTGGATGGCAGCTGGGCTCAAGCTGAGGCCCGGAGGCCAGGGAGATCTTGGGGAGTTAAGAACTGGGAGGTGCAGGTATCTGTTTATTTCTGCAATATGCAGATAGGATCTTGCCCTTGGCTTTGTGATTCCCTCCAAAAGCTCAACTTCAAGGGTCCTATGATTCCTGCACCCAGTACCTCAGTTGCTGAGAAGAGTGCTGAGAAGTAGGGAAACCATGCTGTCTGCCATTACGAAGCTCACTGTCAAGTTCTCAGAAACACATTACACAGATTCCTACCGAGGACCATGAAGTCACAGCCAGGACACATGAGGGCTTTGAAGGGGAGGTACACTGCGGTTTGAGATTGAGATTTGAACTCTTGGCTCTGTCTCAGTAATTCAGAAGTTCCTATCTCCAGTTCAAAGGCTTCAGAAGCAAGTGTTATGTATCAGGTCCTATTGGTGACTAAAAATCTAGGCAGACTAGATCATCCTTAGCTACAGAAAAGAAAAATTGTCTACCTACTTCTTGAATGCTTGCCCTGGGTGAACGCTTGCTCAGGGTGAGGTCACATGGAAATAGTCAGAGGCCTGAAACAAGAGAATCCAACCCTGGGGCCAACCATGCCTATGCTTGCAGCTGCTTTAAAGTCCAAGCAATCTGATCTTCTCTCACCTGCTTCTGGTGGCAGGCAGAAGAGAAACAATGGCTGGAAAACGCACAAATTTGCCTGACCTTGCCTGTGTGGGCTAGGTTATCTACCCCTACAACACCTGTACCCAAATGCTTGCAGGTAGTGTCTTATTGCGTGGAGCTTTCTGCAGAGGATGCCTGTCTCCAATTCTGTAATTTTAAATCCTATCAAAAAGCCAGACGATTGGAGGAAATTATATTGAACAGGACACATGGTTCTGGATTAGGAACTTAGGTCGATCTGTGGATGAAGGGTTTACAAAATCCCGGAGGAACAAGAAGCTTGAGCTTCCCTAGGCTCCCCCCAACACAAACACACACACACACACACACACACACACACACACACACACACACACTAGCTTAGCTCCCCTGGCATGTTTGTGCATCCACACTCCTGAGCCCCTCTCTCCTCTACTAGGTGGTCCCCTGGAACTCACACTGCGTTGTCGGAAGATGCTGCTGTATTCCTCAGCTTCTCTTGGCGTTCCTTTCCACTGTGTGTGTGTCACAGAGATTGGGAGGTGTCCTGTTTAGTACCTCAAGTGTAGACAACAGCATCAGCACTGTCCCTGTCTGTGGAGCCACTGAGTCCCGATTGTCATTGGAAAGGGCTATTTTCTTCCGTCTGCCGCCTCACCCTTGCTTCCAAGTTTTATCTCTATATCATATCCCTCCTCCCTTAAAAATCCCAGGTCCTTTAAACACTTAGTTAGCTAAGAGCCCCTGAAACCCACTTCTTTGATGACCATGTTAGCACCGAAAGTTTCTGTTCCACTTCACGCCTGTCATCAACTCTGGAAGCGTAAGTATTCACGGGTCCACACAGAAATCCATCACACATGCCACCTCATTCTCAATCTCCACACAGTGGAAAAGAAAGCCAAGAGAAGTTGAGGAATACAGTGGCATCTTCTGACAAGGCAGCGTTAAGTTCCAGGGGACCACCCTATAGAGGAGAGAGAGGGTCAGACACTGGATGCGCAAACATCTGGATCTCCCCCACTCGATCTTTCTTCCTTTATCCCACCTCAGTGACCCAAGTGATCTCCCTAACCTCAGCTTCAAGGCCTGATCTCTCAACAGTAGCTCTTACCCACACAGCTCACTCTCTCCAGGTACTTTGATCACTCCTCCTCCTCCTCGGATGACCAGATGACCGTCAGTGAGCTCGTCCATGTCCTCCTTCCTTGCTTGTCCAGAGGAATTTGTGGATCTTTCTTACCATCTTTCCTTCAAAAAACACTTAACAGGCTGTGAAGGTAGCTCTATGAGACGGTGCTTGCTGTGTAAATATAAGAACCTGAATTCAGTCTCCAGAAGCACTTGTAAGGTCAGGGTGGCACAGTCTTGCCATCCCAGTGTTGGAGAGGTGTGGCGAGTAGATCCCTGGGGCTTGCTAGCCAGCTAGCCTCATCTGCTTCGCAAGCTCTAGGCCAATGAGAGAAAAAAGACAAGGTAGATGATTCCTGAAGAAAAACAACTAAGTTGGGTCTCTGGCCTCCACATGCATGTGCACACACGCACACCAATCACACAGTCATTCATGTGCAAGACCACACACACATACACCACCACCACCACCATCCACACCACTAAATCAGCTCACTTTCCGAGTATGGAACCGACCATGCTAAGATGAAACCTGATTAAACCAAACTGCTACCTATTCTGGACTTGCAATGCAAATTGTTTCAGTGATTTTTTTTTTTTAAAGTCATAACCTGATCACAAACTTCACAGTCACGGGAGCAGACAAGGTGCAAGTTGTCACACTTCAAAGCTCTTTCCCACTTTATCCTCTCTCCTCAAATTCCATGCACCTGTGCCCTTCCACTCTTGACCTGTATTATATTTCACTGAGAAAATCAAAGCAGTCACTCAACAAAGGACTCCCTTTTCTCTCCATCTCCAAATTCCTACTCTGCCTGCTCCAGAGATGCTGTTTGCCCTCATCAGTTTGGGAGAAGGCAGGGCTCCTTTGGTGCAGACACAACCTCTGTCTGATCTCCACCTCCCCTTCTCCTGGAGCTGGTTCCCACCCTCATCCTCCCCCTCTCCATCCCAATAGTCCCTCTCTAACATCCTGAGCATCCATGCCATGTCCTCATCTTCAGTGATGGAAGTTCAATGCCACATCCCCTTGCACAGCAAACTTCCTCAAACAAGTAGACTGTGGTCAGTGCCCTTAAGTCTCCTCTGCCTCCTACAGCATGGCTGTGACTCTTCCCTTCTCCTGAGATCAATGTCACTGTGTAGCTGAATCCATCAGAAGTACTCCGTGTGGCTGGCACCTGCCTTCACAAATTGTTTCCTTCTCTTGTGTCTCTGCTCTCAGTAGGATCTCTCCTGGTTCCACTGGGGTTGATTAGTAAATATCATGCAGTATGGGACTTGCAATGTGATCTTGTGTCTCATCTGGAACTTCCTTTATTCCTTGTTTTGTTGTCATTTTCTTTTGGGACAGATTCTTATGCAGCTCAGTCTAGCCTCACACTCAATATGTAGCTAAGACTGGTCTTGAATTTTTGATCCTTTGGCCTCCACCTGCCATGTACTAAGAGTACAAGTTTGTCCTTGCACAACCAGCACTGTCTTTGCACTTTCTAATAAGATAACCACTAGACAAGTATGGCTGCCAAGTATTTGAACTGCATTTCTCCAGATTGGCATGTGCTGTCTACATGCAAACACACACACACACACACACACACACACACACACACACACACACACACACTGTAGCTTTAAAACATAAAGTATTACAAATGATGTTAAAATAATTACATGTTGAAATTATTGTATTATGAATATTTGAGTTGAATGTATTACTAAAATTAACCTCCTGTGCTTTGTTTTCCTTTTAATATAACTGTCTTTCCTTAGTATAGTGGCTAGAAAATTTTAAATATGGCTTCTGTGTGATTATTATTCTACTTCTGATGGACAGCGGAAATTTACACAGTGAGCCTCACAGCACTATCCCAAGTGCTGTCTGCAGACTGGTTAAAAGACAACTCTTTAAAAGACAAAGACTCCTGAACTCTGAAGGGCATTTGAAGTCCTCTAGAATCTTATAATCTGTTTCAAAGTCTCCTCGGAAACCTGCTCTTTTTAATACTCTCATAGGCTTCTTAAAAACTGGACCCTGACTTTGTCTCTTACCCCATGTGATACACCGATAGCATTAGGCTAAGACTACAGCTGAGTTCACTACACTGCTGACTGAGTGGCCTGAAATCCAGATGACATACCTCAGAGTAGGTCTTACAACCAGCCTAAGTTAAACTCATCTAGAATTTTTTTAATTTTTTTTTCTGAGAGGAAGGTTTGACACAGAGTCTCACATAGCCCAGGTTGGCCTCAAACATTGTCTGTAATTTGAAGGTGACGTTGAACTGATCCTTCTGTTCGATCCTCCAGAGTGCTTAGACTGTGAGCTACCAAGTTCCACTTGACTTCTTGAGTGGCCAGAAATCAAAGTAGCAACCAAAGTAGATAACTAAAACCCTGAAAACTCAAAGTAGATGCAACAAACTCTGTAGTCTAAGCCACACAAGGAAAACTACAAAGAGAAACGTCTTCCTCAGAGTACCTTGTCCTCCTTTCTCAGATCTGATTCCTGGTCTGCCTAACACAGACATTCTCTTTCTGATGGCTTCCCAGATGAGGACTCACTGACTCCTTTCATTTAGAGATTTACCTGGGATTATTTAGTGAAAATATCTGAAGGCTGGACCATTTTACCTTATGCTTTTTCATGTTTATTTTTGCATTCATCTCTATAACGGCTTTTTAAAATCTCCTCTACATTAGTGAGTAGAAATCAAACCAAGAAGCAAACAGCGTGCTTTGACTTTGAGGAGATTATAATCTAGGAAGGAAGCAATGTTTGAAAACTTGACCTATGATGTAGATCACAGATGCTGTAACGGAAAACAGTGGGCTACAAATGATATAAACCTTTTTCCTTATCTTCTATTTTATATAATCGTACGTACTTGTTGTGAGAAGATAAGCCCCACATTCAGAAAAGGTTTGTGAACTCCTCAGCTCTTCCAGGGAGAAGCTGAGATAGAGATTCTATGAAGTGGCAGCTGATGTCCAAGTGATATAAAAAAAAAAATTAAAAGAACAGGGCAGAACACAGACAGGAAGAAGAACAAAGACAAATGCCTTGGCACCAGGTTGCCGTCACTAAGCTGTAAGAACACAGCCATATTGGAGCCAGTACCACAGTAGAAGGCACCAGGATCTGTGTAATGTTTGAAAACGAAGCAATACCACACCAGGAAGACACTCATCTGCCTTTTAAAAACTTTAAACTTGTATTGTTGTATTCTTTTGGGAAAAGTCTATAACTACCTGAAGGCAATAATAATATTTTCCTAGAAACCATATAGCTCTTCTTCCTGGTTTGTGTCTGTATACCTCAAACCCATTTTCCCATTAGAATGAGATAGTTCAGTTAACTTGGACAGCACTGAGACGTGTTACGTCCACACATGCTGTGTTCACCCTGGTGTGTTAGAAAGTCCGCCGGCCTCGTATTTCAGGATGTGCTTTTGTTGGCATGATAAAAACATTTATACTCTATATTAATATTTTATTCTAGTTTAATTGAATTCATTAAGCATTTTTATCTTATAAAGTAAGATATAAAATCTGCATATTTTTCTTTCGAGAACATTTAGTTAATTTATCTTCTTTGAACACAATGTTGAAGCAATTTTCTACTTAGTTACAGTTTGTGGCCAGTGGCAATATTTACTTATTCAATTTTCTTTCCACTTATTATTAGGGATGACCACCGGTGCAGATCAGCCCTACCTGCTGTTTCCTGGCCAATTAATGCTACTTGATGTTGTCCCTACCTTGGCGCGTTAATGAGGAGCTCTCTGTTGCTTAGGCAATATAAACAACTGTTTACGTGAATACTTCTTCAACTGCTACATAATATAAGTGAAGACAGAGGGTTGGATACATAATGAGATAATTAAACATGCATATATTGTCCTGTAAATTGACACCTCTTCATTTCAGTGTCAATCTTGATGACTTTGGAAATACCCTACTGTAGTTTATTTAGTACAGGTAAATTATAACTCAAATCTAGCAAATCTGTGATGACACTTGACAATTCAGCAGATCCTTGTTATGATTAGAGTCCTCTTGTATGTAAAAGGCCCGTAGGCGAGCCCTACCTTCCTCACCGGCTTCTTAAAGAGGAAAAGAAAATGTCCTAATTCTACAATCATAAAGTCAAAGACTGTAGAAGCAATGATGAACGTTCATTCTGGTAAGCTTCCCAAGGATGCAAGGCCACCATGGGCCCTTCAAGGCAATGAACCTAAACACCTTGGTTCCAATAGAAAGAACCAAACTGGTGGCAGGCGGCAGGGAAGAATATTAAGTTGCTGAGCTGGCTAAGCTGAGGGCAGCTTCAGGGTCACCCCTCAACGACTATCCAAAGGGGCTGGAGGGTAAGTAAACCCCATTCCCAGCCCTCAGGGAGATCCTGGTGGTGCATTTTAAGGGCTTTTTCAGTGTGTCTCCTGACCAAGCCAGCTCAGTCAGTCAACAGGTTCTCCAGCACAGGAGTGAGGATTAGAAGAAAAGAGATGGTTAGACAAAATTGCAGCCTGACCCCAGCCAGTTCTGAGGCTGAAAGCTGAGGCGGGTTTGTTTATTCTCACTTTTCTTTTAAACCCTTTTAATTACATGCAAGTATTTAGGTCAGTTCTAGGTTGAGGCACTAACAACAAAATGACAGATACAGTCAAGGAACAAACAAGGCAAAATACAAAGTCCCGTGATCCCCCCCCCCCCCCCCTATCACTCTTGCTGTTTCTAAGGGCTCATCGGGATGAAAAAAATATTTGAGCCTACTTCCCTGTCCTAGCCCACAGTCATATTCATGCCTAAGGCCTACTTCTTTGTTCTAGCCTAAGACTTGGATTGCTACCTGAACTTACTTCTCTGTTTTAGCCTAAAATTAATTAGATTCCTGTCTGAACTTACTTTTCTGTTTTAGCCTAAAATTAGATTCCTGCCTGAACTTACTTCCTTGTCATGGCCGATTGTCAGATTCCTGCCTAAAGCCCATTTCCTTGTCCTTGGCCAATGTCAGATTCCTGCCAAGCAGCCCCAAAAGCTCTCCACAGTCTCCAACAGGATGGAACCTCCATTCACAACAACAGGAAATCACCTGTCAGCCAACAGTTCATTGGTTCTTTTCCTTCTCCATTTCCAGTTCCCCTTCCCTCACCATGCTTTCTGGTTTGTCTCCATGAAAGCTACTTGCACCAAAGCTCTGGCTTTCAGGTATCCTTTGGGGTGAACACAACCCAAACTGAGAGATATCTTGATTTTCTTTTCATTTCATAGCACTAATATTCTCTAATCAATACAGTGTTTGAAGGAGAATGTCCTCGGTAGGCTTGAGTATTTGAACACTCGTTTCTCAGTTGGTAGCATTGTTTGAGGAGGTTTTAGAGAGGTGCATCCTGACTAAAGACAGTACCCCACTGGGTCACTGTGGTGGGCTATACCTGCATCCACCTCCAATCTGGATTCTGCTTCACTTTGCTGTTGAGAATTGAATTCTCAGCTTCCTGCTCTGACCACCTGTTACTGTGTCTTTGCCAGCATTATGGACTCTCCCTTGTAAGCTAAAATAAATAGTTTCTTCAGTAAGTTGCTATTAACCATGGTGCTTTATAACAGCAACAAAAATAACTAATACACATACTGAACTAATTTTTCTTTTCTTACTGTGTATATATCCCCTCCAAAATGTAAGCCTAATTCTGATGTTGTGACATAATAAAAAATATGTGTGTAGTTTTTATTCTGTGTTTCTGATACAAGAATTTCAAAAACTCCTGGTCTCTCTAGAGTGATGTGTGTCGTTTTGTTTATGAGATAATTGATTGATGGGGAAGGAGGTCTAGACTTTAGACTGCTTCAGGATAGAAACTGGTTGTCAGTAAACCAAGGCATGATTGAGGACCTGAAACATGGAGTAAGGCTGAGACTGAGTTAATCACCAGCTGCTAATAATTTAATCAACCATACTAACATAATAGAACTGCCATCAAAATCCTAGATGATGCCAGTTGGTGACCTTCTCTCTGTGTGTGTGTGTGTGTGTGTGTGTGTGTGTGTGTGTGTGTGTGTATCTGTGTATGCCTGCATGTACCAGGAGGGTGATGTTTCCTGACTCCAGAAGGACATAAGCTCCTGGGCTTAGGAACCTTCCAGACCCCTCTAGATGTACCTCTTCCTGTGGCTGATCACTTATATCTTTGTAATATCTTCACCACAGACTGGTAAACATAAGCCAAGCACTTTTCACGAATCCTGTGAGGCCGTATGCTAAATTACTAAGCCTATATGGATTGCTATGTGGACTCCTAAGCAAGAGCCGAATTTGATAGAGTTTAGCCATGCACTATGTGTGATTGATACATGATGTTGGGAGCATCCTGTGAAGTTGGGCACTTACACTGTAGGGCCAGCACTAATTTCAGGTAAGCAATTTCAAATTTGAATTACTTTGTAGGTTAATCAGTGTACATAAAATTGGAGAAGAGCTCAGAGTAGAAATCCCACATATTGGGAAGAGACGTGCATGACTGAAGGAGCAGATCACTTTTTATTATGAATGCAGAGACTTTTGTCCCAGTTTTTCATTTATGTGTTTTGAATATGTCATCCAGTAGATGCTCACAAAACATTGTCAACAGAATTAATTAGAGAACAGAGCTTGATGTCCTTGTCCAGTCAGGCTTTTATATCACAACATTGCAGACTTGGAGGCTCATAAACTAATGGATTTAATTTCTCACAGTTTCAAAATTTGGAAAATCCAAGATCCTGGCACTGACAAATTTGTTACCTAATAAAGCTCTATTTTCTCACAAACATCCATCTTCCATGGAACTCCACATGATATACGGTGCCAAGAATCATTTGGGACTCTCTTTTAGAAAGTCACTAGCCCTACTCCAGAGAGCTCCTTGACCTGATCATCTCCCAAATGTCTCGCCTCACAATACCCCAAGCTTTCCTCAGAAGCTTTAGCCTTCTGTGGGCCCCAGACATTTCAGAAGTGCCACCTTAGCATCTATTTTTTCCTTCTCACCAAGTAATTTCCTAGTTTCTGACTCCTCTACCCCATGTTCTGGCATCCTTCTACCCAGCTTCACCCCCCTGACAAAATACAGTAAACGGGCAAGTGTGTGACATGGCTCTCACACCTTGTATGTCTTGATGTCCAATTGTGTAGTGAAGCAGTGTTTCCTATGAACTGCTCCCTCCACTCATCAAGTCTGCACACCAAGACTGTACTAACATTGTACTGTTGTCTGGGCAGATAATCTTCACAGTCTCCTGAAAACAAAGCCATTTGGCATGAACACTGAAGACGGACACTTAACAACAAACAGGAAAGCTTGCCTTTGCCTGTTGGTCCTGGCACCTCTTGCCTCTACACTGGTGCTGAGTTAAGGAGCCAGTGTTCACAAGCCTGCACTGGCTCCCTCCGGCACCAGAAAGAACATATAATTCCATCGCACCTCATTATGTGCTGTGGAACCAGTGACAGTTCCCCTAGGAATCTGGGCAGTTTGATAAAGTATGCACCACTCTCTGAAAGTCTCTTCATCTCCTCAGTACAGTCCTGTCAGCTTGAAGAGAACAAATCCTGTTTCTGTAATGTTATGACTAAGAATATCTGTCCAAAAGTCTCTTTTGTGGCAGCTCCCTGGGAAAGATGAAATATGAGAGAAAAGCAATTGTGTTCTTCTTTTCTCCCTTACCTGTCAGATGCTCCTCCAAGTGCAGACTGCAGCCATGTCTTCACCTTTTCCTTTGCTCTATGTCCCGGGATCCTAAATTGACACAGGATTCTTTTTATCAGAATTACACTTATCTGCCTGCATTTGAACTTCAGGTTGCCTTATCTCTGACAAAAAAAAAAACGCCCATTCTGATTGGACCCTCTGACTTCAGACACTAAAAGAGGGTCTTCCAGCTCTCACATCTGGTCCTATAACACACAAACAAGTGATGGAGAGCAAGTGACTGGGATCCAAGGGAGCATAAGACAACCTGAATCAGCGGCGGCCATGGATAAGACAGAGATTATGCTAATGAAGTCCAGATTCCAGCCCCAGTGAAGCTGGGACACCAAGCCTGAGGACTGAAGGGACACTCAAGTGGTAAAATAAAATGGTAACAGTGAGCTACGGAGTGTGGCTCAGTTTAAAGCTTACCTAGAACGCATGAATTCCTGGTTCAAAGCCAGCACCACATAAACCAGGTGTGGTGGGACACACCTGGAACCTCATCACCTGGGAGAAGGAGACAATTGGATGAGAAAGTCAAGGTCACCACCCTTAGCTACATAGGGAGTTTCAGGCCAGCATGAGGCACAGGGTCCTACCTCAATGGATGGATGGATGGATGGGTGGATGGATGGATGGATGGATGGATGATGGATGGATGGATGGATGATGGATAGGTGGATGAATGGATGGATGGATGGATGGATGGGTGGATGGACAACAGACAAACATATAGCAGTGAATTTGAGCATGCAGAAGGCAAACAAAATGAAAGGTGGATACCCACAGACTTTCTTTTGGGTGGAGTGTATTTAGCCAGAGTGAAGAAACAGCTTCAAAGCAACAAGACAGAACTTACCAAGAGGTGTTTCTTCAATCACTGATACATGCAATTGCAATTGCACTTTTCTGTGTTCTTCTACCATGGACAGGCAGGCCCCATTAGCAGGTGAAAGGTGAAGTCTGAAATCTCACACTGTGGAATTGATAACATTACAGGAAGAGGTGAAAGTGCCCAAAAGTCCCTGAGGATTTGTGGAGTCTACAAACAAGCAGGACTTGAGCCTCAGACGCTGATGAGTGAAATTTGATCAGTACTTCCAGCCAAAGAGTCAGAAGTAAATGTGCAAAATCTGTAAGCAGCAGCCCCAGAAAGGGATCAGGCAGGGTGTAACTCTAGGAAGTTATTTTAATTATACAAGCAGGTAGGGACTTTGGGGACTGGGTCTTTGGGGACTATAACAAGAATGGGAAGCCCAAAGTTCAGGAAGGCATTGGTATCAGTAAGGCTGCCTGTCTGCCTTACTGGTGGGATGCTGGAGTCCTGCCAGCATGTCGCTCAGGGAAGGAAGAACTAAGTCCAAGATAGGCGGTTCCAACTCCGTGTTTCTCCAGGTAAGAAACAATGGGTCTTGGATGGATGCTGTCATTTTCAATCCCCTGTGTATTCAGACGCTGCTGAGGACCATAGAGAGTGAGAAATGGAGGTGCCAAAAGTACAGAGGGACTGGAAGAGAGGCCTTCTCCAGGAGATTTATGCACAGCTCTTTGAAGGAGAGGGTCCTTGCTCGTTCAAACAGCTTTAGTGTTATAGTGGGTGTGAATGCATACATCTTACTCAGGGTGAACCAGGGATTAAGTTCCTTTTACAGGAAGGGATGCCCAGGAAGGGAAGCTCATTGGCTAAACACTCAGGGCCTATCTAGATACCTCATTAGCATGGAGAACTCTAGGTTTTTATGCTATGTGACCAGTTGACATGGCCCTCTAAATGGGGTGTTGTGGTTATGCATTCCAGGCCAGATAGGCCTTGGCCAGGAGCTGGTTCTAATGCCTGCTGTTCTCAGGCATTAGACTGAGAACAGAACTGTGAGCCTGAATAGATGCTTCCTCCTTTATGTTTTCTTGCCAGATACTTTACCACGTCAATAACGAAAAGTGACTGATAACTGAAGCTTTAGACGACAGGTTATTCTAGCAGCAAAGTTTATTGTGAGTTGTGTCTTCTGAGGGACATGAGCAGTGGCTTAAGCTTCATTCTACTCAGCATTGCAGACTGTTTTGTGCTTCAGGGTATCTGAGAAGAACAATCAAACTGGTTGTCATTAAAAAGCAACAGTGTTGTCGCCTGTGTGGGGCGTACATTCTCCTAGCTGGGCTGCCTTATCTGGCCTCAGTGGGAGAGAATGGGTCTAGCCTCACAGAGACTTGACATGCCACAGTGGAGGGATACCCAGGGAAGAGAGGAAGAGGAGGGGATTGGGGGAAAGGATTATTAGAGGAGGTGACCAGGAGGGGGGCAGTGAGTAGGATATAAAGTGAATGAGTAAAACAAATTAATAATAATAATAATAATAATAATAATAATAATAATAATAGCAACAGTGTCGTATGCTAAAAATTCTGGGACCTTTCTTTCATAAGATCCTTACTAAGCTTTCTAACTAGACCATTCTTTCACAAACAAATATTTCCAGAGAACTTATGTCCAGGCTGAAGACTGAACACGAAAGCACAATTCTTAGACTTTGAAAAATAGGCACATAGGTAGAGAGTGACAGTCTTCCTTTAAGGAAGTGACATCAGTACCCTTGTTCAACGAAAAGATTGAAGTAGCAAAGCCCCATACAGTTTCTTCTTTTCTTGTCTGAGGCAAACCTGGGCCAGGCACTTGGATATTCAGTAAACAAGACGGATAAGGCTTTGCTCTCCGGAAGTGTGAGTGATAATTCTCACCATCAATTCAAACGGACTCAGAGTTACTATGGAAACACCCCTGGGTGTCCCTGTGAAGCTTTGACTGAGGAAGAAAGGTGGCCATAACTGATGTTTCCTGCTACAGACTGTGGATGCAACATACATGTGATGCATGTGATACAATGTACCTGCTGCCTGCCTCCAGACTGTGGATGCAATGTGACCCACGTGACCTACTGCCTCATGCTGTGGCCACCAAGCCTTCCCTCCCACACTGGGCAACTTTACTGTCAAATTGTGAGCTGAGAGGATCCTTCCTTACATAAGTTGCTTTTGTCAGGTGTTCTGGTACAGGAACAAGAAAAGTAACCCAAAGTCTGAAAACAGACTTAATGTTAGAGGGTTTTGAAATACTTAAAAGGAGAAGATGGAATCATGGGAGAGCTGCCTGTAGTATCACAGGCAGGCCAGGCACAGAGGTAATGGAAGGGGGAGGGGAGAATAGCTGCAGACCCCGAGAGACACCTACGGGATCACTTGAGGACACACTTGCTCTTTTGTTAAGAGAGTAAGCCAAGAGAGCAGTTAAAACTGGTCCATCCTCTTATCTCCTTTGTCTTCATTTCTACCTCCTTCTAGAGAATGGCTTCTCTCTTGCAGATTCAAATTTCCAGGTTGGTTTTTACCTTTCTTATCATATCTGATTTATGCTAACTGCTTACAACAAACCATTGGCATTCAAGATGCAGACAGCCATACTGGAAATAGCCTATCCTGGAACTGGCTGACCTGGAAAGAGTCTGTGAGTGTGGGAGCATGAAAATGGGGGTGGGGGAGAGGTGCTTGCCCAGGCACTAGAAACCAACTCAGATGCAGCAGCCAGAAACTTCCTCAGCCAAACAATTGCCAAGGATGACTCAACCCCATTAGAGTGCACTGACTGACCAGACACCAGCATGCCAGGCGCACCACTAGACAGGTTAGTGAGAAATCACTGTTAAAGGCTTCCAGTCTCTATCTTTGCCAAAGTACCAACTAATAGAATACTACTAACAAAGTTGCTCCAGTATCTGAATTTTCTCTATGGGAGGGGAGAAAGGGAAAGCCAGTGCTTCCATCAACTTAAGAGAAGCCAGGAATGAAGCAGGAAACTAAAAGACATAGGTCAGGCTAATATCTGCCCTTGGCTTGGATACCTTGACCCAGTGGCATCCAACTGTCCACACAATGGACCTCTACAGCACTTAAACCACCTAGTGTGATCTGTGCTGTATTCCTTATATGTTTGACCCAAAGGTGAGCTGGAATCAGCTGGACATTTAAGACAAAGTCAATCAGGGACTGGAAAGATAGCATTCAGGCCTGAGTTTGGTCTCCCCAGAACCTACAAAAACAAAACAAAACAAAAAAAAAAAAAGCAAAGTGTGCCTACGCACACCTATAATTCCAGAGCTTGAAAGGCTGAAACAGGAAGATCCCTGTTGCTTGACTAGCAAGCCAGACTAATCAAATTAGAGAGCTCCAGGTACAGTGAGGGGTTCCACCTTAAAAGATAACGTGTAGAGTGACTAACGAACCCAACATCAACTTCTAACCTACACACACACTTACACACATATATGCATTCTGGCATAATACATGTGTACTCCATCCACTGTACACATGTACACACAAAAAGACAAGTTTCTTCAAAGAAATGTAAAATATCTTAAAAATCACAGTAAATGGTCCCTATCTTGAGATGGAACCTAGATGGACCTAGCCTAGATAGAACCACAGAACACTAAGGATGTGCCTTTAGGGTAATAGACTTACCATGCTTCTGGTCCTGTCTGTTTCCTGATCAGTCAAGATATGGGGAGCCTCCACTACCCACCATGTTTCCCTTGCCCTAATGGTGTTTGTGTTTCAACCATAGCTCAGAATTAACTGGTCCTCCCTTAAACTGCTTCCCTGGGATATTTTGTCATAACAAAATAGAAACTAAATAATACATACTCACTGCTCTTCATCCTGATAATGAGTGGCAAGACCAAGAAGTCACTTAGATTCTACATCAAGAAATATCAAGCAGAGAGAAAGAAAGGGCCAACCAACCTCCACATGCCAAACTCTGCTAACACATACCTAAGGAATGCCACAGGCCCTGCTATGTAGCTACCTCCTTTATATTGAAGCATTCTGTCTTACAGGGAAGAGAGTGGCTCATCACACTGGAAAAGCAGAACTTACATGACTCAGGACGGCAGAAAGTTAAAAGACTCACAAGGCCACTTTCGCCATTATGTAACAGTAAGCAAGCATTGGGCCTGAGGAGACTTTCTTCAGTTCAACTGCCAGCAATTTGGCAGGGACCTCCAGAAATGCAGCTTTCACAAGTTGTCAGCCATGCAAGGGTGGGCTTTTTAGTGATGAAGTTGAATTTAAGTCATCCAAGCTCTTGTAAAAAACCCTTGCTACTATAAGTAACCCCAGTGAACTCATTGCTTCTCAGAGCCAGACATGTGGAACTCTTTGCTTTGGTCAGTGTTGTTCTATGATGGATAAATAGATATTAGCTCACACCTCTCAGTAAGACATTTAATGGCTCCTCGTTCAAGTTCTGGAAAAGCAGAACTTACATGACTCAGGACGGCAGAATGTTAAAAGGCTCACAAGGCCACTTTCGCCATTATGTAACAGTAATGGTTTTATATTTGAAAACACTAAAACTGTCTAAAACAGAGTTTTCTAGTTTGGGGGCAAATGGAGTGTCAAATCAACACCAGGGAGAATATCTTGGTCTAGGACATTCTAATAGTCTTTGACTTAAGAAAATATCTAAGAACAAAATGTAGGCTTAAAGATTCAGAGATCAGTAGAGTGTTCAGAACAACTAAGCCATAAAGAGGGGTGTTTTCCAGTACTGTAAAAATCATACCACGTAAGCAAAGTTGCCACGGCACAAAAAGGTAAACATCTTCCAATAAGGAACTGGTATAGTAGTGTTTAGATCTAGCCCAGAAAACACTTCTGGAAACACCAGAAGTTTGCTGTAGCCATGGGTCATTGGTTTGCCTAAGAGCACAAGGCTTTGGCTTTTTATGGCATGTCTTTTCTGCCTCTAGTTAAAACTTGTATAGTTAATTCTGGAGCAAGGGATTAAGATGCATTCTCTGAGAGTAAGCAGTCAGTGATGTTAGGTTTCTCCGAAAGCTTGGTCTAGATGGACTCATCCTGTCTATAGCCTCCTAGGAGGCAGTATCTTATTATAATAGAACATCCTTAAGAACAGCTATCTTAACCACTTTCTTCTTGTCCAGATAAAAGACCATGAATAAGCAGCATCTTAGAGGACAAAGTCTATTTGGCTTACAGTGACAGAAGGATGCAGTCCATCATGGTGAGGAAGACATAGCAGCAAGCAGGGAAAACACAGTCGCAGGAGTAGGGGGCTGGCTAGTCACATATGATTGGATTCTAGAAAGCAGAAAGTTAAACAGGAAATGGAGCCAGGTCATAAAAGTCCCAAGGCTTTCCCTCAGTGACCTTTAGTAAGATTCCACTTCCTAAAGGCTCTCAAAATTTCCCCAGTGCCAACAACTATTATTGGATTTTTTCATAGCGACACTGCCTTCAAGTGCTCAAACATGTGACCCCATGGAGGACTCTTCCCATTCAAACTACAACCACTGACTCTAGTTTGGAGAATTGCTGTGGGTTTGTAGAGCATTAGGCAGCCAGGCTCTTTTCCAGATGTCTGAGAGAAGTCTACTAGGCAGGATCAGCTCAGGGAATGACACTGTTTGGGGCCTCCACAATGAGCAAAAGGGAGCATATATTGACTAGGCCTGACTAACTAGACACACCACCCCTGTAGAAAAAGAAACTGCTTAAAATACAGGTATAAGACGCAGGCTAGAGTAATACTAGACTCTTTCTTCATGAATATTACAAAAAATCTTCAATATCTTAAACAGATAATAGTTGCTTAGCTAGTTTAGTTACTTTTGTATTGCTGTGATAGAACACCATGACCAAGTTCCAGAGGGTTAGAGTCCATGACCATCATGGTAGGGAGCAAGACAGCAGTCAAGGCATGGCACTGGAGCAGTAGCTGGGACACAGCTGGGAGGCAGAGAGAGAGAGAAATAGAGAGAAGAAGAGAAAGAGAGGAGGGAGAGAGAGAGAGAGGGAGAGAGAGATTGGGAATAGGAGGGCCTTTTGAAACCTCACAGCTGGGGGGGGATACATTCTTATTCAAATCATAAACTAATTTCAGTCACTTTCACTGAGAGTCTGGAAGGATGATACCCTGGGTGTAGAGTACAACCCAGGAACCCCTAGGGCAGAGGAATTTTGTTTTCTTTGCATCTATTCAAAAGCTGTTCTAAGTCTCTGTGTGTGCTAGGTCTACTGGACACAGAAAATGGGGTCCAAAGTTAGAATCTATATGTAGTTCTTGGTATAGGCTTCTCTTGTTAAAAAAACAAACAAACTACAACCTACAAAAAACCTACAAAATGTATTAACATCAGGCTAATGAAGACACAAATTCGAAGGTAAGTGGACACATGCCAAATCACTTTTATTAGTTTTTCATTTCTGTCCTAATTACCCCCTCTCTCATTTTCTCTCTCTCATTCTCTCTCTCTCATTCTCTCTCTCTTTCTCATTTTCTCCCTCCCTCCCTCCCTCCTTCCCTTCCTTCCTCTATGTTAAATCACTCCAACTTATACAGCAATATTGGAGAAACAGTTAACTCAGCTTACAATTCCAGGATACAGTCCATCACTGTAAGGGACATCAGGGAGGTATTTAAAGCTGTTAGTCAAATCCGGAGTTAAGAGCAGAGACAAATG
Organism: Rhabdomys pumilio; assembly: GCA_030674055.1. Taxonomy (NCBI): domain Eukaryota; kingdom Metazoa; phylum Chordata; class Mammalia; order Rodentia; family Muridae; genus Rhabdomys; species Rhabdomys pumilio. The sequence goes on along the minus strand of JANHMN010000006.1, from coordinate 80,353,866 downwards.
AGTGTTTGCATCCTTACATAGCTCATCTTCTCTAGTCTAATATATATCTAGGTCTCAGATCTAGGGAATGGTGCCACCCACATCGGGCAGGTCTTCCTACATCAATCAACATAATCAAGACTGTCCCCCCCACACATGCCTACAGCCAACTTGATATAGAAAATCTCTCATTCAGGCTTTGTTCCCAGGTAATTTTAGGTGTATCATGCTGACAATTGAAATAAACCATCACACTTCCTTTATCTCTTATAAATATTTGTTGGCTATAATAGTAAAATTATATCTTAGGGTCAGGTAGTATGACTCCCTTAGTTGTATAATTTTTATAATTCTTAAGATAAAAATATCATAATCCAACATACACAAAACACTCTCATACATTTAGATATAGCTTTAATAAAATTCTAAAAATTAATGTTATTATTTCCATTTGCCAGAAAAGGAAACTGAGATTCTACATCATTGTTTAAAATAAAGCAATCAGTAAATAACATGGTCAGAAGCTGAAATAAGGTCTTTCTAGGCTCATGAAATTATGCCCTACTTCATTCCACACTAAGAACAAACTGGTAAGCAATCATTAACTTGAGTTGAAAAATCAGAGCTATTTAGTAAATAGGATGAAAAAACACAAGCATAAGCTATCAGCTTGCAGAATATTCTAAATTCAATTTGTGGTATTTCTGGTGCATTTATCTTATTTCTTCAGTCAAAGGAAAAAAATGTCTGGACCCTGAAACCTGACATACATAGTTTAGTATGAAGAGAGTTTTCAAAAAGTGTTGCAAACATAATAATTATAATGGAAAATGTTTGCTTATTGAAGGGCCCTAGATGCAGCCGTCATCTGCACTGTTTAATGTTGCTCATCCTTTTGCAGTGACTGTTAAGCCCGTCCATGCTGAAGTACCATCAATAGGTAAACTCCCATCATCTCTAATGAGGATGGTCCCAACCTTCCTCAAGTACCATAACTAAGGGCATCTTGAACACATCTCATATCTTTGGGCATCTAAAGCCTTTTTCTTGTCCCATGCCTCCAAGGCCTGTACCCTAAGCTGCAGGCTATTGTTTCTCTTACTGCATTTACCACAGATATTACTGACTTCATCAGCAACTGAGCCACAGGTTACAACAAACAGGAAGGCTTTGAACTTGACATCTATGTAACACTGTAGGTTCCACAGTCTTCAGGCTTTTCAGGGGCTCAATAACTCAGTAGAGGAGAGGCCTCTGGCAAAGGCAAGAGGTAGAAGAAAGAAGAGAAAGGGCTGGTTTGGAGATAAGTGGGGAATTTCTGCCCCTTGGGATAGTCTAGCTTTCACCTTCCTGTCCACTCACACGGTCAGCCCCCACTACCCTTCCTGGAACCTTCATCATGTCAGCTCGTATCAAATAACTAAAATGCCAGGGGGTAGAGCAGTGGGGTAAAGGGCAGGGAAGTAACCTTGGTATTCGTGGGTTCCTCTGCTGGCATGCTACTTCTGCAACAAAGTAAAGAGAGGCTTGAAGAGAAAGTCTACTCAAGTCAGAAGGAGAAGGAGCCAGAGCTGAGTGAGCGAGTACTGAAGAAGAGGAAGTAAAGGGGGTGTGAGGGCATAGAAGAAACTAAAGTAAAGGGGGGGGCATAGAAGAAACTAAAGGAAGCCTGAGTGCTCTGCACACAGATTCTGTGTCAATGACCTCAGGGGGAGATTGACAGTGCCAAGGATGTTACCTCCAACAGACAGCGGCCCTGCAAGCTGGTGTAAAGAGATGTCACCAAGGCCCTGACACCTGGCTCCTATGTAGCCTCTCTGCAACCAGCTTGAGAGGTCACTTCAGGTCTGTGAACTTTGGTGTCCATCTATTCCATGAGATAGGAGAACTAACTTTTATAAGGTTGCAGACCAGTGTTTTGTGAAAAAATACAAAGTTTGTAAATGAACCTAATTCTGAAGTGGGGATAGAAGGTAGACAAACGTTCTATGTTTGCCACCCTCAGAAAACAATCCAGCTACCATCACATAGGAACTTAAAGGGCTCAAAGAGGAGTTGGAAAGCAACTAGTCTGATACTCTGTGGCCGTCTGCCAAGTTGATCCTGTACGGTAAGGGACCTGTGTCTTAGACTCAGTGGAGAGCTATTGTTCTTTAAGGGTGGTGTTCAGAGAAGCCTGTTCTCCCAGCCATGGCCAAATTAGAAACCACCCTGGCAGAGAAGGAAGTGAGGTAATGGGCCAGATGGGCAAACATGTCTATGTCTGAGATACTGGACTGGGCAGCTCCAGTCCTGCTCTGTGGACCCATCATCCAGGCTATACACTGGACATAGTTTGTTCCTCTCTGAGGATATTAATGACATTATTTAGGGGTTTATGTATATCTTAGAAAGATAAATAAGCTGAGCTAACTCTAAGGACAGCAACATCTGCCAAGTGGACATACCCTTTATGAGCAGTGAAATATCACTGGGTCCAGCATTTCAGCTGAGTACAAGACCATGGGTGCTAGGTGCTGGGTGTTGGGTGCTGGGTGCTGGGTGCTGAATGCTGGGTGCTAGGTGCTTGTGTATAGGAAGCCTACATCCCATCCCCTAAAGTCTCTTCTCAGTATTTCCTCTTCTTTTTTACAATTCTCTTCAAGTAAGTTCTAAAAAATACTCAAGATATTTAACCAATTCCCCACCTCAAACACATGCCCAGGGAGCCGCTCAACCACATCTCCAGTGACTCCTTCTCCTGCTGTCCTCTGACAGAGGTCACAGTCACTCTGTACCCACCTCCCTAGAAACACCAGCTTGTAGTGATGCTTCATGCCCCATCAGAGGCATCCTTGTCTCCTCAGCAAAACTAAACCTTCACAGACTCAGGGAGATTTTGTGTTTCTCTGTAGGAAAATGGAACAATTTTCTGAGTCCAACAGCTGATGTTTTCTTAATGTGAAACTTTAACTTAATTTAAATTATTCTGATCTGCTTTCTCCTACTACTAGATATTAATATCTACATTGCAAGCATAACATGCAAATGAGAACTAAGGCCCGGGAAGTGTTTGGGACAGAGCCTAGCCTAGAACAGCCCGTGAGAACCAGTACGCTTACAGTAAGTGGCATTTAAATAATACTCTAAAGACACATGGGAAATTTGCTAATGGATATTTGAATTTTTTAGCTGTTTTCCCCTACAGAAACCTTTTTTTGTTTTTGCTCATGAAAGAGAACTTATTGATGAGTAATATAATGAGTAAGATAGGAGATACAAGGTGATTGGTCAGAAGGTCCTAGGAAGATAATCCTAACAAGACCAGAGAGGGGGACAGTCTTTTTGTTTGACTGGAGGAAGCAGGTATATCCTGGGGAAAGATAACAGTCTTAAATTGCTATGAGACAGGTCTGAATGTCTTGCACTCATTGTTGATTTGTAAAGTGATAGAAGAAGCGTGAGGATTCGGGTTAATGACACAGCAGATTGTCTAAAGTTCAGAAATAATGTTAGGAGTTGCCTAATCCAGTCTCCTTGCCTGGTTTCTGGATCCAACAGCTCCTTCTATCTCATTGAGCATACCTATAGCACACACGCTGTCTGGACATAGCATCTCCTTCCATTCTCATGAGACTAGCTCATGAATGTCTTCCAACATAGCACAGACCATAAGGAAAGCCACTGTTCTGCCATGGTCTCACCACAGATGAAACTTAGGACACTGTCCTGTCAATCTCTTCAATCACAGGGCCAGAGATGAGAAAAGCCTTACCTGATTAGATAGGACAGTGAGTGGGCCTGGCTTCTCATTACCGATGAAAATGGCAGCTGCTGTGAGCTCTGTGGCCCTGGAGATGGGGTCCGCTTCCCTGCTTGCCTCAAAAATCCTAGGGGCCCATCTGTTGTGGCAGCCCTAAAGAAACCGTGCTCCCTCACCATCAATGGTTTAGAGACAAACAGTGACCCTTAGGCCAGTTTAAATGATGCCCAGAGGGAAAAGCACAGGGAGCTTTTCCAGAAATGAGGAAATGCAGAAGACCAGACAGGAGTGGCTTGGAGAGATCTGCCATCAGCTAGAGGATACACTGCAACTGTTAGCAAGGGTGTCTGTCTTCAGCACTATCTCAGATGAAATAGGGAAAATAGCCAGTGAGCTTGTCAAGGACTGCTAAACCTCACAGCTAGCTGGGTGGTGGTGGCACACACCTTTAATCCCAGCACTTGGGAGGCAGAGGCAGGTGGATTTCTGAGTTCGAGGCCAGCCTGGTCTACAGAGTGATTTCCAGGACAGCCAGGACTACACAGAAAAACCCTGTCTCGAAAAACAAACAAACAAACAAAAAAAAAAACCTCACAGCTAAATCAATGCAAATTAAGAGTATTGACATATTTTTTTAACCTATCAGATTGGCAAAAGTCTCACTTGATAATGCTCACTGCTGGCAAGGATGTAAGCCAAGAGTCATTTTCATACACTTTCCATGAAGTATAACTTGATGCAATCTCCTGGAAGATGAATCAGCATTACCTGCTTGTTACAATGAAACAGGCATGTGCTCATATACTCAGTGACCTGCTTGCTAATAATTGCCTTATAGTTCACTTGTATCTGCAAGAGTCTGCCTATACGTATGTGTTGGGATATACTCGGCCACAGTTTATAGAAGCCAGTGGACCATCTGACACTATGAAACTAGTTAAACACATTGTAGTGAGCCACAACAAGAAACACATGTATCAAAGAGAAAGACTGAGTGAGGGTTTGGGGAAAGACCATGGTGGCTAAAAACAGCATAGAAGGAGGGACAGTGTACAGAAAGAGAAGCCTGGAAAGAAGCAGCCACATCCCCACAAGTATTTAATGGATCCACATATGCATTTGAGGATGCAAACCAAGGCAGGGGAAGAACCATATGAAGGGATGAGAGAAAACACTATGTAATATTTATGAAGGGCAAGGAACGATGCCTGTTCCAACCATGAGGGACACTAGGTAGAAGATTCAAAAGCTACTTGACACAGTCACGGTGTTTGCCCAACATTAAACATAGCTTTAGTCCTACCTAAAAAAATCTTTACAGAAAGGACTATAAGTAACTTGATATTCTCTCTCTCTCTCTCTCTCTCTCTCTCTCTCTCTCTCTCTCTCTCTCATATACACATACACAGAGAGAAAGAGAGAGAGGGGGAGAGGGAAAAAGAGAGACTTATTAAAGTAAAATTCACAATGTCTGACATTTATTCAAAAAATGCAAAAGAGTGTATTTGTGGTATAGTGGAGAGCATAGTTGCTGAGTACCAGGCACACAAGATGCAGGAGAATATAATTCATGAGAAAAATCAACCGAACTTGACAGATGCAGAGCTGAAGAGACCTGAGAAGAAGCAGAATGCAGCTGTAAAGCAGTGACTGCACCTACATTTGTGCAGAGAGCTGTTATCCATAATCACAACTTAAGAGAGAACTAGAAGCAAATAGGGTGGGGCAGAGGGACAGGACTATGTGGACAAGAATATGTAAACATGAACTCATGCACAGCTTGCCCACCTGCTTGACAGTGTCCTCCAATTTAGGCCTACACTCAGTATGTATTCCGGTTATTCTATTCAAAGGCATTTATGCGAGAACAAAGGAAGAATGTGTCCCTATGAAATGTTGTATGCCTATGTTTGTAGCTGTTCATCCATAACAATGAAAGCCTAAAGACAACCAGGAGCTGTACACAAGGACAAGTGATCTGGTTTCTATGTCATTCTGCATTGCTAGCAGTGGAGAGGAGTGAGCCACTGATGTACGGCAACAACTTCAAGACAATTATTCCATGTTTAAAAAAATCTAAAGAGGAAAAAAGGCACACACTGGGGGTTATTACAAAGGACCTCTATGTAGTTCCTAGCTCATAACCATGCTGGCTCACAACCATCTCTAAATCTAATTCCAGGGTGTCCAAAACCCTCTTTTGGCTTGCACAGATGCCAAGCACATGTGACGAACATATATGCATGCAGGCAAAATACTCATACATGTGAAATAAATTAAAAATACTTTAAAAACTAAAAACTATACATTTTAATTATACTTATCCACTTATTGTGTGCACACATGTTATATTGTGTGGGGAGATGAGAGGGAAACTTTTGAAAATCCATCCTCTCCTTCTATAAAGTGTGAGTCCAGGGTTTTGAACTCAAGTTGTTAGGCTTAGTGAATGATGCCTTTCCCACTTTGCCATCTCTCTGGATCCATCTAGAGTTTTATACAAGTTATACCATAGCATGTGGGTTACAAACAAAAACTAACAATTACTAAACTAGGAGCAGAGGCAAACACTGCAGAAGATGCTTTTGTTCTCATCATTTCCTATCCTTTCACTTTAAGCCTTTCAATGCCCTTGTGATTAATAGCAGTGAGTTTCTTGCAGACAGTGCACAGTTGATAGTTGTTTAAATTTCTTCTGTCAATATTTGTTATTATTTAATCAGTATTTGGTATATTTATATGTAAAGCACTGTTTATATCACTGATAGTTTAGAGTTTACCCTTCTATTTTTCACTCTTCTCTGTCTCTTCATACCTATCTGGTTACTTGAATTTTTCTAGAAATATACACTCCATTTATGCTAGTTTTATATATATTTTAAATGATCTTGGTGTATATTATAAATTCTATTATTTATACATGTGACTTATCACAGTTTTACTAGTATTTGTATTTTGTCATTTCCACTAGTATGTTTAAACTTTACATCCACATAGGTAAATTTGTTCTCCTCACATTTCTTAAAGTTTATATTTTATTTTTAATTGTGTGTGTGTGTATGTGTGTGTGAGAGAGAGAGAGAGAGAGAGAGAGAGAGAGAGAGAGAGAGAGAGAGAGAGAGTTGAAGTGCTCATGGAGGACTAAAGAGGATGGATGTCAAATCCTTTGGAAAATTCTAGGCAGACAGTTGTGAGCCACCCAACACGAGTGCTGGAAACCAAACTTGAATCCTCTGGAGGAGTGGGAAGCACTCTTAATCATGAGCTATTTCTCTAGTTCCTCTCCTTGTATTTTAAATAGAATATTCTTAACTGATCCCTTACTGTATTGGGCATCAAGGTGGATGCTGTTCTTTTATTTCAGTCACTAGCTGCTTTATAGATTTACTCATATTTACCAATTCTACTCTTTTTCTTTCTGAAGTCTTGGGCCTTCTGCCATCATCTCCTGTCTGGGATTGTAATTTTCTTTAGCCAATATTTAAATATAAGACTAATGATAATAACTTTTCTTAGTTTTCCTTTGCCTGAAAATGACTTTATCTTGTCTTCTTACCTAAAGAATAGTTCCACTAGATTCAATGTATGGAATTCAGTGTCACAGTTATCCAGTCTGACTCAGAGACAGCTGTGAATTAGGAGCAATGAGCATAGCTTTGGAATGGAAGATGGTGGGGTTTCAATCCTAAGTCCTCCTCCAGCTAGGCAGCTACCCTTGGAATAAGTCATTAATGAAGTTGTGCAAAGAACTGGACTTTGAGGGGAAATCCTATTGCTACAAGTTAATGGCTGTATAAATGTGAACAAGTTATTAAGGCATCAGTGACTTAGTTGCTCCTTAGTTGCTGGGAATACACTGAGAGCCAAAGATTAGTATGTCGATGGTGCAAATAAAGACCCGGTACAGCACTTTGCACCAGACATAAGCACTCAAGCATTCCTGGCTCTCCCTCTATACTGTAGGCACATATGTAAACACTGCTGCTTACTTCTTAGGGAGTTGAAAGGCTTTGATGGGATGGTTCATAAACATATCTTACAGCAGCTGACACATGAAAAGCATTCAAATAGCAAGCAGTTCTCCTTCCCCACGTCTTCTTTTCTTTCTAAATGTGTGAACTAAAACCAGAAAGGCTCATTTCACAGAGCTGCTACAAGGATGGGATGTAACTATACTCATGAGAGCTTCTTCTAGTTGAGGCAAGCTGTCCAAATATCAGTTATCTTAGAGTGATAGGCCTTCCCCCATCCCACCCTTGTTTGCACAAGCCTCTCAGAGTACATAATAAATTGTTATAATGATAAATAGTTAACTGGGAGCTGAAAGTAGAAACCTCTATGCCTGGGAACCAGAGTACAAAATGAGTAAGTATTTAAATGCAGCCCACACTTGTTGACAGACGTTTTCTCTGCTCTAGAAATCCTCATACATTTGTTCATCGCAAGAAATGTTTGTGGAAAGACGCACAACATTGGAGACTTGTGGAGGAGAGATAAAAACTCAGCAGAGGTCTCCTGATCTGTGTCTCCTCTGACAGAGTCATGCCTCATTCTGCAATGCTTAGGTTTGGCCCATAAGCTCTGGAAACTAGAAAAACTCTGGGATTTGACAGGACAGCTGTCCCAGTGAATGGAACTTAGAATACTCTTGGTTATGTGCATTCTTGCCCTCAGTTTGGTGAAATGTATGGATAGGGGTGGAGAAAGGTGTGACAGATAGTCATCACGGTGAGGCAGAGCCACTGAAGCAGGAGATGATGATCCCAGCTACAAACCACATTATGGCGAGTAGTGCTAAGATAGCTCTGTGGACAGGAGTATACTTACATAGTGCTGCAGCCCTTCAGTTGCATCTGGCTGAAAGATGTGTATCAGGACTGGAATTTTCTAAGGATGCAGGCCCTAGCATTAGTTGGTTAGATGTGTGGCCACCCTGCCTTTGAAAGGACTTCTTTTGGTCTTTATAAGTAACTAAGTCGTTTTGATGGTGCACATAGAGTGCACCTGGTTTTTATGATGGATGCTGTTAGAAGAAGGGATTCAGGGAGAAATTCAAGTCTTTGCCTTCCAACGAATATGATGCCTTGATGGAATTGTTCTCACCTGCAACAAGGCAGTCAACTTGGTCTTTCCCCAGTGCCATAGATGTACACACACAGGGGCCTTCCAAGCAGGGTGACAGCCCTTCAACTTGGAGATTCACAGTAAGTCTAAACACTAGAGGACAGAGAGTATGTGCCAGGAGAGAAGATTACAAATCTGGAGCTATGCCCCAGGAAACAGGAATGTTTTATAAATGATTTGGAAGTGGTAGGTGGCTCAGACTTCATGGAGTGGGGAGAAGCATGAAGGCATGAGAAAGTAGGCGCAAGGAGACCTACTGCAGGGACTTATGGGTATCTCCCTAGGGATTTGGCATCATCAGCTCTTATCAGAGAAGAGCACCGAAGTGTTCAGAATGAGGGAGTGGCCAAGTCAAGCACGATGTTGGGAAAACCTCGCTCCAGGATGGAAGCTAAAGAAAGAGTGAGAGATGCTGTTCAAGCAGCTGCTCCAGTTATCTCAAGAGGAGAGCCTGAGTCCACATGGCGTCAGCAAGGATAGGGTGGATCCAGCAGAAAGGCCAGATGCCAGTGGTTAAGGCTCAGATAAGAGAACAAAGATGCCGATAGAGATTTACAAGTAGCTAGCCAACAGCAGGATGGACGTGATTGGACAGAAGTATAGAAGTCAGTTGAGTGGACTAGGTTGTGTAGGGGGTTCTTAGCTCAATTGTTAGCATTGCCTGCTTCTTCCCAGGGGATATGGACAAGGTATTTGTTCTTCCTAAATCTCTGTTTGTTCTTCCATAAAACAAAGGTCAGAGTACACACCTCAGAGGGAGGTCATGCGGGCTAGACAAGAAAATAAATGTGAATGATCTAGCTGAGTGGTGAGCTCATTGTGGAAGCTCAGTAGCTGGGAAGTCCCTTTGCCCTCTTTCTACAGCAGTTGAAGAAGGAGCAGGCAGACAGCTCCTCTGAGTGCTTCCTCACTTGTCATAGTTGATCCGTTACCATGGTTAGAGTCTATGTGGGAGGGTAATTCATTTGTGTATCCGCCTCTTGTTCTTCAATGGTCCCTGAATGAAACATAGGCAAATCAAACGACCCCGATTTTATCAGTGAAGTTTTAAGACCATTGGGAATGTGAACTTCAGGGTGGAAAAAAAATGCCTCCAAAGTGGTTGCTAAAAATTTCTTTTTGACATTTATGTTCAAAATGTTCCACCTCAGATTGCTGGACAAGACAAATAAACCTGAATTTGCAGTGAGGTGTTCATGGGAGCCGGAATGTCTTTCTCGCGAGCAAGCAAGAAGGTCTGTAAAGTAGGATATGAAACAGTCCTTCCATTGAGGCCTACGGCTTAGAATAGAAGTAAGCAAGCATACAATGGATACCAATCACAATTCATTTCAGTTTAAAAAAAAAAAAACAACTTAAACATGAGTGGAATGGTGCAAAAACATAAACGACCTATCTGAAACATAGTAAAGACATGGTCATTTGCCGCTGGGTGGACATGGGAAATCATGGAGTCTTTGGTGAGGAGAGACAAATGCAGTTCCTCAAGCTTTTCTTCTCAGTGGGGAAAACAAAAATAGAGGAGCTGGTGTTGAGGGTAGAGATCACTTGACCTTCCAAAGAAAGGTTCTGCCTTCAAAGAGCACTAGCAATAGTCTGTTTACACCTGACATGTCTAGAGTTAACCACACTTTACCAAAGGCTACCTCATTTTTTGCCATACTTCTGTCAATGGCTGCACTGCCTTCTGGCTACCAGGGTAGCCTACAGCTACCTTGCAGGCTAAGCTGTAATGATGAAATTTCTTAGTCTCCTTCTGCTTCCTGTTTCCATCACCTTACCTGACTCACACGGACTCTTGCTCCTGAATGCCTGGGAAAGACAGGTTTGCTGCCTATTTCTCCCCACTGCCTCTATTTTGCCTCAGGAACTCTTTCTTAACACACTCCCACTCCAACACTACGCTACCCAGGCACAATTCTGGCCTCCCAAATTCTACAGAGGAGAAGTTTAAAATCTCCGACAGAGACTGTACATGCTGGCTTTGATCTGAACACTTACTGATAAGGTTGTCGGCTGTCTCGTGACTAGATCACAGCTTGCACCGTTTTCTGACTAAGACATTTTCCTTTAATGAAACCTGAGTACTGTCACCTGGGTTTGTCCTCTGTCTGCATCCACGTGTACCTGAACACACATTAGCGTCTGCACGCATACACGTGTGCACCCACACACATCCATAAATACAACTACAAATAAGTCTTTCCTTTGTTCCATCAGGTCACTTCTCCCTCTGTTCCATGCACTGGACAGTCGCTGGCATCGTTGCTAAGTGAGTAGAAATGCCAGGCAGGACCCCAGCAGGCTGCTGGACTAGCAGTAACTATACTAAGCTGGGCAGCTCAGTGGGGCTCAGATCCCGAGAAGGGAGCCAAGAAGAGTTCTGCTGAAGTCTGTGATATGACACAGTTGAAATCATGTCAGAGCAGGTTGGTATTTTTATTTTAATTTTCTACTCTATGAGGACTTTTTATAGTCTAACTTGCGTAGTGCGGTGTTAAATATTTATGCTTCAGTTCAAATTTATTCCATCCATTGAGCAGCAGAGGTAGCAATTAAGAACACAGGCTCTGCATTGCAATTCCAGCTCTGCCATTTCCTGGTGGTGTGATCTTGGCCAAGTAACTTAAACCCTATTCAATTTCTTCTTCTATAAAATCAGAGTATTACTGGTTTCCAGTTCATAAAATTGATAGGAAAGTTCAATTCATTATTCATAGAGTTTAGAATACTATCTGGAACAATGTTAGCACCAGATAATACTGGCTATTTTAAGTGTTTCATGCATTTAGAGAATTATTAATCCTCATAATGGGGTCCTCCACGGGCTAATGTAGATGAGGAATTTTGACGCCTGTTTTAGGGTTTCATTGCTGTGAAAAGACACTATGAACAACTCTGATAAAGTAAAACATTTCATTGGAGCTGGCTTACAAATTCAGAGATTTAGTCCATTATCATCATGTCAGGAAGCATGAAGACATGCAGGCAGACTTGGTGCTGGAAGAGCCAAGAGTTCTACATCTTGATCCAAAGGGGGCCAGAAAGAGACTCTCTTCTGCACTGAGCAGAGCCTGAACATAGGAGGACATCAAAGCCCATCCCCACAGTGATACACTTCTTCTAACAAGGCCACACCCACTCCAGCAAAGCCACACCTCCTGTAGTGTGTGTCACTCCTTATGAGCCAAGCACTCAAACACATGTGTCTATTGAAGACCAAACCTATTCAAACCACCACAATGACATTTTACAAATGAGAACCCAGAAGCTCATGGTTGTGGCAGCCATTCAGAGCTTTTGGATGTCAGTTCACATCCTCCAAAGCAGAATGACTTTATCATTGCCTTTAACAGAAATCCTTGTTGTCTGCACAAACTGAAGAGCCAGCTATGTGTTCTGAGAAAGCAAGCCTGGTGACTGCGTTTCTATTCTTCATTCAAGTCCCAACCCAGTGCCATTCAGTGATGACCTCAAGCACACAACTCAGGTGGCTCATATCAGTAAACATTACAGTCTTCTCTCAAGTTCAACTAGTTCTAAGCCCTACTGAATGGTGGGATGAATCCATTGGCTTGTGGAAACGTCAATCATGTGAATCTTCCTGTAAATCCGTTATGTGTTTGTGTGCATGTGTGTGTGCACGTGCACTTGTGGAAGCCAGAGGCCAATGCTGGGTGTCTTCAGTAATCTCTCTCCATCTTATTTCTTGAGACATGATCTTTCACCGAATCCACAGCTTAATGAGTCAGTCACTCTAGCTCTTCAGCAATCCAGAATATCCTCCTTATCTGAGCTTCCCTAGTGCTAGAATCACCCGAGTCACCTCGTCTTTTGACATGGATGCTGGAGGTCTGTCCTCTGGTCCTTGTGCCTGGGCAGCACTTCACCAACTGAGTCATCTCCTGGAATGCCTCTAGGACAAATTTAAGCTCTATAAACTATGGGAATGAAAACACAGAGCCTGCACTGCTTCTCGGTGATGTACAGGGCAGCTTACCTCCAAGCTCTGGTCATGCTTGCCATTACAGCTGCCTTTCTCCACCTCACAGCAGCACAATGTGGTTGGCACTGGAGTAGAAACCAAACTGTTATTTGGTTCACCTTGCCTAGCTCCAACCAGAAAATATCCATAAAACCAAAGCAAATTAAACTGGTTTAGCCTAGTCATGTAGACAGACCTGTCAGGTAGCTTGCCTATGGACCAATCACTTGGGGATGGATAGTCGTTTTGTGTCTGTGGCAGTTCCCCTTAAGACCATGTGAGGGGTGCTCCCAGGTGTGGAGAACCTAGTAAGTGAAATGTGTTCTCATATCAGAAGATTCCACTTAAATGGATATTTATTTATTTATTTATTTATTTATTTATTTGGCATTCAGCTAGAAAGGCTCAAATGGAGCCTTTGAATGAGGCACAGGCCTTAGCTCTCCACAAAATGAATGAGACAGGGACCTTAATATTGATGTTTACAGAGTATGTATTATTATGATGAGTATATGTTCAATATTTTCCTTTAATCGGGCAAACAGATTTTGCCAGCACCCAGATGTGAACCATTAATAAACTGACTGAAGGATCAACTCCATGCCAAGCTTGTGAACTGTCTATCATCCAAGAAATCTACATGTCTGTGAGAAGGTAAACCACTACCTGTGTTCTCATTCAGAACCAAATCATCCCATATGCATATTGCTCACTCACAATGTTCTAGAATGTTCTAGAAATACCTTTAAAATTCAGAATTGCACACTATGTGGACTGCTCTACTGAAGTGGAGCTAAATGTGCTAAGTATTGGGAGATGACCCTCCTTGCTTAAATCTCTGGCTAGGCTTGCCCAATGTTGTTAATAATAATCGTTATTATCATCTGCTTGCTGTGTGAGTACCACGTAAGGACTTTGAGGATATAATCTTCACTTTCACTTGAGGTCTGATTCTCCTGCTTAGTGCCTTTGCCTTGTTAAAATGTGTCCTTTTGTCAGCCTGGCCACAAGATGCAGAAGGAGCATGTTTACCTTTAGCTTGAGACGTTCAATTGTACTCAGGATGTCTCCTCATTCAACAGTGATGGGTCAGTCAGCAGCACCTCGATAGCTGGAGGAACAGTGCCATCACAAAGGAAGAACCAGTGGAACTCTGTAGCACTGGCTGCTGTGAAGTCGGAGAAGCCTGACTTGGAAGAGACATGAAATTTCATGCTTTAAAAAAAAACATGACAAATATTCACTAATCTGTAAAACCCCCCATGGCGAGAGTTAGGCTGTTTCTCTTCCACATGATGTCATTGGCATTGATTTTGCCTGCTGCTTCTTCCATGACTTTTCACAGATGACATTTTTATATAAGATTCTTGCAGACTGGAGAGAGCAGAACTCCTGGTTTTACTGGATGGTTCTGTCCATTCTGTTTCTCTCTCTTTCTGTTGTTTGGCGCCCTAGAAAGTCTTCTTTGGGAAGCATCATCCTCAAACTTCATAAACCACACCACTGTCCTCCTAGATGTCTTCTCTAATTTTGGAAATGGAGCCATTCAGTCATTTCAAGAGTCTGGGCCTTGACCCTTTGTTCCAAATTGAGCCCCTATCAGAGCTGCCATGGGTCATTTTCCTCATTGAAAAAGTGGACTTCAGGAAATTTCCATTTGGGTCAAGATGACCTCTAAGTTACCAGCTTTTCCTGCGGGTAAGGGGAGCAGCCACAGCTTCTTCCTTTGTGTAGGATTCGGACTGTGGCTTATGGACCGAGCTGAGGAGACTGGTCCTGCTGGAGTGCCGTTCAGGGATCTAAGGCTCTGGAGACTGTGCCCAACAACTTGGAGAAGTTCAAGTGTTGTTTATTGTCTAGATCATAGCTTATCACTGCTATTTCTGTTATACAACAAAAGGATAAGAGGGAATAGCCTGTACAAAGAAGTTTGAGAGAGGCTCTTGTCCCAGTGTCAACCCAGGGAAGCTTTCTGGCCCACAGGGTCTATCTTTAAGCCAGCAGCAAGTGCCTGGAATCCCATACACCCCACCCTCCTCCTCATGACCCCATGCCAACCTCCTGAGCAAGTCTCTGAGTCCCATTAGATGTACACGGAAAAAATTCTAGGAACAGGGCAAACTGTGACCTGTGGGCACCTAGTTTTCAGTAGGGAAATTCCAACCATCTGCTTTCTGGAAAGACTCACTAAAGACAAGTTAGTCAAAATGCCAGCAAACCATAGACTTTCGTCAACCACCCTAGAATAGCAAATGTCACTTTGGTAGCTTGTAAGTGGTTTCTTTTGATGAAAGGAAGACTACAGTGCTTTTGTCTGGCCAAACAGGTTCATAATTTTTCTTCCAAATGTCAACCGAGTCACTGCAGTGGTAAGGAGCAACTAAGAAGCTCATAAATGCCCACTGTTTGAGAGTCAGGCCCCAGTGAAGAGCACACAGCGATGCACAAATACTCTTCCCTGTCTCAGCTGTGTTGGGAGCTCCCTTACTCTGCTCCTCTGCAGGCAACTGGCTTCTGTGCTGTAAGGCAGCTCTAAGGACAAGTCTGTGCTCATGCACTTTGAATTGGATCATGAAAAGCTGGCCAATAACTAGCTGTGTGGACTCAGAAGCGGGAGCTCCCGCCAGTCAGGTAGCCACCTCTTATGGCTCAAGTGTGAAATCTCTTCCATGGGTTCAAGTGTTTGAACATTTGGCGGCCCGCTAGTACACTGTTTTAGAAGGTGAGGCCAACAGTAGGCTGTAGGTCACTGGGACAGACCTTAAACCTTTATAGCCCAGCCCCATTTCTGGTTTATTCTGCTTCATGTTCACCAAGATATGAAAGGGTAAGGAGGTCCAACAGTGTGTTCCCGCAGCTGTGCAGCTATCTGCCTGCCACCTTGATGGACTGCACCTCCTCAAACTGTAAGCCAAAATAAATGCCCCCCCAAGTCCCTTTAAGTTGCTTTGTAAGGTAGCTGGCCCACCAACAAGAAGAGTAAAATGTAACCAAAGTACAAATAGCAGCCCCACGACAGACCCTGAGCCAGAGGCACCCAGTTAGACCACAACTGGATATCAACCCCACAAAAACTCATATAGAACAAGTGTGTGTTGTCTAACAGATATTGTTCAGCAGGTTATTTTATATAGTAGATAATTAATGTCATACTCAAGTTGGAAGAAATCTTAGGTAAGAACAGAGACAGAGTTTCACATTCAGACGAGCTTCCCTTGTCAACTTGAAGAATTCTCCACAATAGGTTGTATGTCACTCATATCCCAAGATTCATAGCATTCTAAAGCAGGTCCCATCTAACCAAACATTGCTACCTGAGTTCTAGATTATGAAACGCTCACAGATTCTGTCCCTTCCTATTCAAGGAGCTGAGACCCAAAGAAAGCGAATTATTGAAGATCACAGCTAGTTAGTAGTAGTCGATTAATTACTAGTAATGACTAGTTAATGAAAACATTCCAATTTTTTGACCAAGGTTGTGTGACCCTTCCCTCGTGCACCTTTGAGAGATCATGTGAATGCACAACTATACTTAGAAATCAAACAAGCATCTGGAGATGGGGGCTTCCTGATGTCCCTTTCTCCCCTAGAAACCCCCAGAAACTTCTGACCCCCAAAGCCTACTGAACTTATTTTTAAAATACCCATTTCTCTCCATCACTACCATCTGATTCTTAGGTTAAGCAAGAGGCTATGCTATGCTTGGGGAGCAGTGTCATCTCTAGATTTCAATGTTATACATTGTAGTAAAAAAAAAAAAAAAAAGTTAAAAATCTTGACCTGGAGCCTTAGACTATTTATGTTCTTGGATGAAAGATACACACAGTCTTTATATATCTTAAATATAAAATATATCACAAATCAGGCATCCTTCTCCACCTTTGAACTTTTCCATCTGTTCCTCAGGCTCACCGAGCTCTGTCTACAGCAAGGGATGGGTTAACAGAAGCCACTCATCTCTACCCACATGTGATGTAGGTCGGTTCCATTTTTATGCCATTGGCCATAACTGGCTGCAGGTTATGCTGAGCATGGTAGTTTCTTGCCAGCTGTAACAAAATACTTGACAAACACAAGCAAAAGGAAGGAGGAGTTGTTTTGGTTCTCAGTTTCAGTCCACAATAGTGCTAGGCTCTGCTGACTTTAGGCCTGTGGTAGGTAAGATGGAAGAAGTAGCTCATCTCCAAGTGGGGACTAAGTAGAAGGAGCAGGGAAGAGGCTAATGTAGCATAAAGCCAAATGTAGCATTCACCCAAAACCATTCCCCAGGCATCTAACTTTCCTCCCTAAGCGCCACCTCTGAAACTTTCTACCCCAACCTCAAATCTGGCCACCAGCTGGGGATCAAGCCTCAAAATCATGAGGTGCCCAAGGATATATTCACATTCAATATTCACATATTCATATCACATTTCCTATTCAAACTGTAACACTAGAATGTTTCCATTGTTAATGTCTTCCAGTGATTCCAGGGGCCATCGGAGTCCAGAACACCCGAGCCTGTCACCTGCAATGGCTCTAACACGGAGACTACTGTCAGTTTCTCAACCAATGTCTGCACCTACTACTTATCTTTTCTGGCTAGAACTGTTTTGCTAAGGATCTGACAGGTCATCGTTAGCTTCCCGTCATTCTTAGGATACCCACCTGGCCTGATCCTTGCATGACTCTGAACTGGTCTGGCTTCATCCTCCTTCTCACAACGCTGCTTTCTTCAGTTTACCCTGGCTACCCTCCTCCTCCTTTGGCAGGCCAGTCGATAAAGGTGAGCCTCACCCTGAAGTCTGAACAGGGTCATACATTAACCCCAGGTTGTTGAGTAATTTAATTGCAGTTTACTGCTAGTTCAGTGAACTCGTGATGCATCAGACAGGAGCAAAAGTAACCTAAGAGGATGAGTGCTGTGCACTGGGGCATCTCCAACTTCTCAGAGGAGGCATGAAAGTTATGGCCCCCATGGAGCCAATCACCATGAATAACAAGTGTGCCGCTCAGCAGGGACACCGTTAGCCTATGACACTAGACACATGACTCCTGATCCATTTCTTTCCGCGTTGCCAAGTTTTCTGGATATTTCACCTCATCCCTTGACACAACTTGCTTCTTTCCAAAATATGCCATACATGTCTTATCTCTCTGTCTGTGACATTCCCTTCTCTTCATAACAGTGGCACATTTGCTGTTTTACAGCTATCTAGAGGCTTTTCTTCCTGTCCACCGTTTCCACTAAATTCTCAATGCCGGACACGTCTGTTCATATTCAATATCTAGACCCATATGCTGCCCAAATATGGCAGGTCTCAGCAAGAATGAATGGAGGCATCAAAAGCCACTGTGTTCCTTCAAAGAATTCATTACTCATAAAGATGACACAGTCAAACTCGCATCTCAAGTCACTTCTCTGCTGAGAAGCTCTTAGTATCTCCACCACCCAGGAGATGTACCTGTAAGTAGGGCATCAAATGTCCGTGTCTGCCTGTTTGCAGTGGCGGGTCTGCTGCAACGCACCCTGACCTGCATGGTTCTCTCTTACAAGGGACTTCCATCGGTCAGCCCATCTCGACTTCCCAAGCTGGAATTCATGGTTTATGCACAAGAAATACCCAAGTGCTTACAGTTCTGGTGCTGGCACTCACCTCCAGTCCCTTGCTGGACCCTCACTTCCCTCTAGAATTTAGCTGCTCCTCCTCTCTGACTCACTCAGTAAGATTTATCTTGTTTCCTAACCTCTTGAGAAAGCCTTCTCAATCTGTAATGCAGGGAAGAAAGGTGTTTCCTTGGATTTTCCCAAGCTCTCATAAAGAATATTTTTAAGATTTATTTTTATGTGTGTGTGT
>JANHMN010000006.1:80311343-80335189 GCA_030674055.1 Rhabdomys pumilio | reverse complement strand
CTGGAGTACAGGTGTGAGCCTCTGTGGAGAGCTGGAGTACAGGTGTGCACACACATCTTTGTCTGGCTTCCCCTGCCTTTTCATGTAAGCTCTCAGGACTTCCATACCTTAAGCTGTAAATAGCAGCAGTAAAAAAGCAGAGTGACAGGCCTGCTAATAATCTCAACAAGAAGGACTCGGCAGTCAGTTTCATCAGCTGATAAAAAAGAACTAGAAGACAGCAGGTTATGACACAGGGATAGCTCAAGCCTTCAGCTCAGAACTCTAAGGTAAGAGGGTGGTCTGCAAAGTCAGAGTAACTGTTGATTCCAGATACATTAAGACAATCATGGAACTATGCCTGGAAGTTGCATACCTGTAATCTCAGCTACTCAAGAGATTGATCCAGGAGGATTCCAAGTTCAAGCCTGTCTGGGCAACAAGATCCTGTCTCAAAACCAGAGGCCAAAATGAAGGCTGAAGACACTGCCTGGTGGCAGAGCACTTGCCTAGCATGCGCAAGGCCCAAGGTTCAATACCCAACACTATTAAATAAATAAATAAATCTAAATCTTATTCATTTGTTTATTTATATATTTAAGTTTAATTATAAATTTTATATAGTTTTAAATTTTGTATTATTATAAATTATGTAAAATTTATAGTTATACATTTATTTAAATTTTATTTAATTGTTTACTTATGTATTTACTTTGTAGAGATAAGACACCCACGTGGAGGTCAGAGAACAACTTTAAGAATCAGTTCTCTCCTTCTGCCATGTGGGTTCTGAGGGTTGAACTTAAGTCATCAGGCTTGGTGTCAAACTCCTTTAGCAGCAGAGAATCTCCCACCCACAAAACAAAACCAGAACAGAGACAGTGGAGACAGCACATGCAGATGCAGAGTGGGACCTGGCTTTGATTTCATCTCCCTATTGGCCGCTCAGTCACTTAGGCCTTCTTGACTTCCTCTTCTGCTAACTGCCAGAGATCTGATTTGTAATGTGTGTGAAGCCTCCACATATCGTGTTTTTGTGACTTGTGATGGGAAAGGCTCAGCAGCTCCTGGATGTGGAAGGTGGGTGGACAGCCTCCAACACCCAACTCACTGATGAGGTAAGGAAAGAAGACTGGACAGAAGAGAAACCCACAGCCTCCTGGATGAGAATTCTCGGAGTATCAAGTAGTGAATGTCAGCCCTGTGGGCAGCAAGCCCCAGGGATCCTCATATCTCCCTCCCCAGAACTGGAATCATCTACATGCCTCAGTGTCTGGCTATTAACTGTGTTCTCAGGACTAGAACTCAGGTACTTGTGCCTATGTGACAAACACTTTACCCATTGAGCCATCTCTCCAGCCCAAGCTTTTCAGTTTTCATGTAAAGAAGCACATTTGCTTTCTGCTCTAATGGTGCTCTTAGGAATCCTGAAGCTCTCAGGGGAGTTAAAACACAGATGTGAGACAGAAAGATATGCCTTGGAAAAACTGCGTTACATTCATTTAGGAGAGAAAATCTTGCTAGCCAAGAGAAGAGGAAGCTGCTCTGGATTCCTTGTCTCCTGCAGCTGGGAAGTTTCGAAAAGGTCCCAGGGGAGGAACGGGGACACCAAAGGCTGAGCAAGAGTGACTCAGGAACATTCTGAGTCAAGCAGAACCTGGGGACCAGGATGCAAAATAAGGCATGGAATTATCAGAGGCCATTTCCCTGCGTCTCAGGGAGCCCCTAAAACAGACAGCCCAGAAGGTCCCTAGGGAGGGCAAGCTGCCAACGGTGAAGGATGGTGGTCACGCTTGGAATAATGCCTTTCTCCTTGGCTACCGGGACACATTCTAACTGGCAGGAGGTATCAGGAGCATGAGAAGAAGGAAGTAAAAGACTTTCAGTCCCTGTGAGACTGGCCAGGCAGGGGAGGGATCTAAGTGAACAGGGTGCCCTGAGAGGCACTGAAGCCATGGCAGCCTTGGGTGGGACAGATGGAGCCATTATAAATTAAGCATTAAAAGTCAGCATGAGGAACAGCCCATTCACGTTGTCAATAAAATTGATACCACCATAAAATCAGGACCAGCTGCAAACCAATTTAACAAGAGAGAAAGGGTGTCAGTAGCCAACAAGACTAGAAGCTCTTATTGATAGATGCAGAACAAGTGACTAATATACCACATTATTAATGAGATGATATATCTATCTTTACCATAATCATCCTCGCAAAACTGATACAAACCCAATGAGAATCCAAATGTTTGATAAATTAGCAAAATAAGTTGAGTTTCTCATGGGGGAAAAAATGTCAGGACAGAAAGGAAGAATAGTAGAGATGAGGGAAGGAAAAGTGAAATGAGCAGAAAGGAAGAAGAAAGGGAAGAGAGGGGAGGGAAGGAGGAAAGGGGAGGGGAGAGGAAGAAGGAAGGGAAGGGGAGGAGGAAACAAGGGGAAAGGAGGGGAAGGGAAGGGCAAAGAAAGGGAAGGGGAATGGAGGAGCGGAATGGAGGAGCAGGATCACATTATTGCCTTATCAGACACCACATAAAGTCATTACAAAAAAATATTGTGGTATTGGCTCAGATGAGTGAACTAGAGTGAACCATTCAGAAAAGCCCTAGTACACAGAGCAGTACATGGCAACAGGCACACCCATCCAATAAGGAAGCAAGGTTTATTTAACTGCTGCTGACATCATTGCAGATTTATCCAGAGGAAAACAGACTCCTAGTGTTCACTGTTCACAGAATATAATTCCAAATGGAACAAAGAATTAATTAAGAAACTATACAATAGAAAAAAATATAGGAAACTCTATTATATTAAAGGAAAATGATTTTTTTACATAAGTTGGAGATATAAAACCCATAGTAAAACACCAACATACTTAACTATGTTAAATGTATTTATTATTTGTGTGTGTGTGTGTGTGTGTGTGTGTGTGTGTGTGTGTGTCCCATGAGCCTTGGGCAGGTTTGATACTAATGTCTCATTCAGGGCTGAACACTCAGAAGACACTTATCCAATGGACTCTGACCAGCTATGAGTCTCCACATTAATTGCTGCTCACAACAGGCTCCATTTTTGTGGAAACTAGTCATCCTTGCCTCACGTGTATGCATGTATGTTTATGTGAATAAATAACTTGGAGGGTGTTCCCTTATAGAGATATGAAGGACATGGTGGGGCATGAATTGTGTGATGTGTGTTTTTGTACCATTTCACTAGGCAGATGAGATGTTTATATGGTACAGCTTCACTTAAACACAGTAAAGAAGATCATTTAGGATACATGCAACTGCTACTGCCATCACCAATAAATTGAGAATTAAAATAGAAAGCAAGCATGGTGGCACATCCCTGTCATGCCAGCACTTTGGTGGTAGAAACAGGTTGACAGCAAGGGCAGCTGAGGCAGGAGCTAACCCATGTCTCCAAACAAACAATGTAAAAAATAAAAAGGTTGATGCTTTCAAAGAGAATGTCATCTCACAGTCTGACCATGTCTGAGCTTGTAAATCAGATACCCTGTTCTCTTAGAAGAGCTAGGAAGTGGTTTGCAAGAGGACGTTGGGAGACCAGTGGGTCATGTCTCATTCCTGTGTGAGGTGCCTCAATTCTCCCTCCAGGAAACCCTTCCAGGAACACAAGCTCTCTGCTGAAGCTTCTCCTCTGAGTGTCCGGTCTTCTCCTTGGGACCTCTGGGCTCTGAAGTCACCACTTTCCTAGGTGGTCTAGTTGAGGCCATGTGCACACATACTCAGGGACACATGCACTGCCGGTGGCTAATGTCTCTACATGTAGGTTGCATAATAGTCTTCATTCAATGATGGCCCAGGCAAACAAAATGAGGGTTGTGTCAACATAAATTAGCCAAACTCTGCCACCCGTGAGCTAGCCAACTGTCTAGGGAATTTGGTCAGGGTGGACTTGGGCCATTTCTCCTAGGCTATAGCCAAACCTTTCTCAGCCTGGGGTACATTTGCATAGAATAAGTTTTAAATGAGGAACACACTATTGCAACATGTTTTGAATTATTTACATTTGCTCAACTCTAACAGCAAAGCAGAGCCTCAGGGCCACAGACCCAGGAACAGTATCTTCCAGAGAAGAAAGAAGCATCTTGATTTCATTACTGCTCCCGAGCCGTCCAGATGCGGAGCTAAGTGTTGGAGCTGATGGAGACCTAGTCTACATTATGAGCTGTAGTTGAGCATGTGCGACTGCTGGGTGTAGAACTCAGTTTGGAGGGGTTTTGTTCATCCTCTCTTGTGCTCTAATGAAGACACACATCCTGATAGACTCTCACTGCATGATGTCAAAAGCCCACGACTCTCTGAGGATATAGTTGTTTAAGTCTGTCTCCTCTTCCATTCTGAACAAATTAAGAAGTCTCTTTTTAAAAGAATTCTCTCTTTCTCTCTCTTTCTCTCTCTCTCTCCATCTCCCCCCTTCGTGTGTGTGTGTGTGTGTGTGTGTGTGTGTGTGCATGTGTGCAAGGTGCATGTATGCTCATGTATGTGAATGTGAATGTGTACATGCCATGTCACACATGTGGAAGATGTTGGTGTTGGTCATCCACTCTATTTGAGGCAGGGTCACTTGTTCTTGGAGCACACACCAGACTCACTAGTCCTTCAGCTTCTGGGGATTCTCCCTTTCCTGCCTGTCACCTCACTGTAGGCACACTACTGTGTCCAGTTTCTCTTGGGTTCTGAAGATTTAAACTCAGGTCCTCACACTTGCAAGGTTCTTTGCCCTCGGCACCATCTCCCCGGCCCAGAATGAGCCTCTTCATCTTCATCTCAAAACTTCAGCTGAGCGAGGAATCCTTGACCACAGGTGAATCTATAAGATTCTTTTCACACATAATTACATTTGAGAATCATTTTAAAATACGGGTATGTGTGTGGTACAACTTTCTCAGAGACAGTAGATGATCGATGGCAAAATCCCGACTTACTTACAGATGGATGGATGAATGGACTTCTGAGTATCCACCTGTCCAGTATCTGCTCATGAATTCCTGCTGGGCCTTGGCTTGCTACTTCTGGAACTAATCATATGATCAGGAGCATGTTGCTAGGATGTGAGCAGAGCCAGCCACATGAATGGACACTCCTGAAAAGAGGAGCCATCTCCACAGAAGTCAGGCTGCTTTCCAATGACAGGCCTCCCAAAGGGCGTAGATGAAAGAGCACATTCAACTTTACCTTTTATAAAATTTGGGGTAACGGATACTCTGAGGTGGTAGTAACTGGGTGGTAGTAAGCTGGGAGAGTGAGCAGAGGAGGAAATTTAAGTTGAGGCTTTCACTGGAAAGCATGTTGGGGTTCAGTTTACCTTCCCGGCTACACACCCATTTCCACAACCTGGGATGCCCACCCACAATGTTGCCACAGCCCTTGTAATGACCATGAAGTATCTGGCACTCAGTGGGCTCTTGCTTGATAAATCAGTAGAAATCTTTACCAGATGCCCAAACACATGCACCACTGAGATAGCATCAGAAAGTCAGAAGAGGGGTCTAGCCTGATGAAATTGATCTTGGGGTCACGGGGATCTGGGAAATGGAAACTAGAAGACTATACAGAAAGAATAAGAGACAAGGATAGAGTTTCACCAAAGTAGGGGCTGGTAGAGGAGGGAAGTCTGGGAAGCAGCTGGAACATGAATGGTCACAGACCTAGGATAAACATCCACAGGGTGGTGGCCAGTCGACCTGAAAGGGAAGGCAGACAGCTGGTGATTAATGCTTTCTGACTGTGTTATCTTGGGCAAACTGTTTCACATCTGTGTGCCTTAGTTTCCCTGTATCTAAAATGGTAACCACAATACTGCCTAGCTCAGCATTGTTATGAGAATTTTAAAACTTAAATTATAGAAATAGGGTCAGTGATTCATCACCTCAGTGACCAAACACCAGGGAGTAGAGAAGCAAGGCAGAGGTAACAGTGTCTCAACTAGAGTTGGTGCAGTGTGCATTTGATTGGCAGGTCATACCACATGGTCTGGAGTCAGTGAGAAGCTGGCTTTGGAAACAGAGCTGAAGTCCCCATCTGTACTTTGGACCCAGGCCTATTTGTCTCAAAGTGTCCTCTATGGTCTGAGACAGGCTGCCCCCTAACCCTGTGACAAGGAGGGAAGAGGGCAGCAAAACACCCAAAGAATACAAACAGTGTGTCTTTCAGAACAGCAAGGTCAGCTATTTCCAACAGAGGTAACCATCATTTATCCTGTGATATAAAGGTACCTGCAGTGGGGAAGAGAAGATAGGAGCTCTGCCATGGCAAACTAGGTGAGAGCATGAAGAGACAGCTCAATGGAGAACACCAGATGATTCCCTCGACTTCCCCAGTTGGTTTCTGCTGGATGTTTCTAAGCCCCAGTGTGACGATCTCACCTTTCTGATGTTATTTTTTTCTCTTATTTAGAAGCCACAGTGGAGGTGACACTGAAGTGACACTGAGGTGACACTGAGGTGACACTGAGGTGACATTGTGCTTTGTCTTTCTGTTGGCAACTCAGCCAATATAACTGGCTCAGTGTGGCTGTCTCAATCAATTTCTGCTGGTTATTTAAGTGCTCTCTCTCTCTCTCTCTCTCTCTCTCTCTCTCTCTCTGTGTGTGTGTGTGTGTGTGTGTGTGTGTGTGTGTGTTTACTCTTTTACTTTGGCTTGCTGTATACTTAACAACCTCACTCATTTAAATTCCTCAATATGACTATGGTAGAGCTTTCTCTGGAGTATACTGAACAGGAGAGCATCTGAGGAGCTGGGACGTCTGTAAGGCTGGGAAAAGAAGTCACACTGGTTAAATCAAGAGAGGGAGGTAAGAAATAAAAACTTTAGCCAGCGGGTTTTTTTTCTGTCACATGAGTACTGGTTCTAATATATGATCCTGTTAGTCTTAATGTTTCCCAGGTAGAACATAAGCTTTATCAGGGCAGTGACTATGTCTGCCCTGAATCCCAGTGTTTAGAGCATGCAGGCACATAGAGGAAATTCAGCAAGGGTTTGTTGAATGATTACAAAGAAGGACATGGATGTGGTGGTGGGACAGGAACTAGGATGGTTTATTGTACCGACCCATTTATTCCATAGAACCTCATCCCTATAAAGTTCATGTTGAATTGCAGTGCCATGGTGATGGTCACAGCTGAGCCCTCAAGAGTGGCTTAACCTCAGAACCCTGAGAGTGCATTAGCTATTGGAGTAAGAGACTGAAAGGGTCCAGCTCCAGCTTTTACACTGGCCACTTATCCTCCACGTTCTGCCATGGTACAGGCTCCTCATAGACACCACTGCTATGCTTCTGGAGTTTCCAGGCTCCAGTATTATTTTCTTTATAAATCCCCCAGCCTGAAGTATTCTGTTAAATGGGCTACATCCTGGTTAGTTTTAACTGTCAACTTGAAATCTAGATTCACCTGGGAAGAGAGTCTCATTGAGAGATTGGCTATACTGGGCTGGCCTGTGGGGAACTATCTTGACTGCTAGTTGATGTAGGAAGACACGGCCCACTATGGGCAGTACCATTCCCTAGGCTAGGCTCTGAAGTGTGTAAGAATAAGGAAAGCTAACAAATGACCAAGGAATCAGGCAGGCAGCATGGTTGCATTCATTTCTTTGATCTTGACTGTGGCTATATTGTGACCAGATGTCCTGAACTCTTGCTTCTGTGACTTCTCTACAAGAATGACTGAAGACTAGAATTATAAGTCAAATAAACCCTTTCCATGCCTACTTTGTTCTTTGTGAGGGTATTTTATCAGAGCAACAGACAAAAAATTACAACAGGTTGACAACGTTTTAACGAGAAAGTGACTTACGGTTTTGTTTTTATTTTTGTTTTAAACACAGATTCCTCAGGACTCTCTCCTCCATACACTCTGGATGGACGCCTGTGACTGAACTCTAGCCTTTGCAGTAATGGTTTATGATTTCTAACCCATATGCTAGTTTGATATACAGCTGAATAGAAGAAAAAATTAAGCCTCCTCACAATTAGAGTCAGGTGCTTTAAAAAATATATAGGTATATTTGATTATTGGAATTTTAAGCAAAATTCCAGATCAGAGGCACTGTAACAAGACAGTCGAGATAGAAGAAATGGGTTAGGCTTCAAGAAGAAAATGCCCAGCTAAGTAACTTCCAGCTGATACCATGCCTTCTACTTGGCAATAATAATCTACTGAAAGGTATCCGTGTCCCACACAGAAGACTTGAGAGCCTAGACAACACAAGCCAGGAAGGCAGGGAAATGGCCCCATGCAACCAAAATTTATATCTCTAAACAGCTACCAGGGAATTCTCCTAACTCTGGAGCTTCTGCCTGGTTCTAAATATATACAGAAGGAACAGTGATGTTTCTCTGGGAAACAAAAGAAAACATTTTCATCGTAGCCTATCATGGAGCCTGGCCATTGAAAATAGAACATATGGAATGGTGTAAAAAAGATCTATTTCATCAGGAATATATGTACAGCTTATGGTCCTACTTAAAGCTGGCCTCCAGCATCTCTCCCACAGCCAAAAGCACCCTGTGGTCCAAGTAGCACTGACTTGGTGACCTTTCTCAAACAAGTAACATAAGCTAACTGTCTAAGTTAGGGCTTCTGTTGCTGTGATAAAGCACTGACCACAACAGCTTTAGGGGAAGGGTTTATTTAATCTTAGACTTACAAGTAACCATCTTTCACTGTAGGAAGTCAAGGTGAGAACTCAAGTAGGAACTCAGATGCAGAAACTGAAAGAGGAATGATGTGTACTGGCTAATGATGCCTCATGGGTTGCTCAGACTACCTTCTTGTACAGCTTAGCACCCACAGGTAGTACTATCCACAGCAGGCCGGGCCCAGCAACATCTGTCAGTAGTCGAGAAGATGCCCCGACAGATTTTTTTTCTCTCCCTGGATGACATGAGCTTCTGTAATGTTGACAAAATTCAGTCAGCACACTGACCCATGCTCTTGTGCTTATAATGCTTTACCCAGTGCCTACTGAACAAATGAAGCTCCCAGCTCTGAAGTAGCCCATTGTGTGTGCTGCTATGGCTTTTCCAGGCAGAGTAAGCTAATTCCTTACCTTTTTCTCCACCCTGATACCTGGCTCCATGTCAGTGATGTAAAATACTAATTTCTGATGTGATAATTTGCATACATCATCTCTCAGAATATTACTTCTCAGGATAGAATTGTATATTCAGACAAATACTGTGGTGGGCAGTTACTTATTCGTAATTTCTTTTCTGTGCAATAATCAAGCACAGATTCCCATTTTATAGATGAGAAAACTATTCCTCTGGTGTTTAGATAAATTCCCCAAAGTTGTATACTGAGCAAGCAGGAAACTGTACTCTTTAGGTCAATGTCATGATCTCTTCCAGTACAGTACAGTGCTTTTTGCTTGGTTTTGTCTCTTTCTTCACAGGTCTTGGCACTCAATAAAGGAATAAAAGTTGAATGATAAGTACTTTGAGAACAGGACCTCATCTACAATTGGGAGCAGAATCCATTCCTGCAGCTAGTTTAAGGTCTCTACCCTCTAAGTGGTCCATGAATGTTTGAACATGATAGTTTAACACAGATTCCATGTTACCCCTGCTATAGCAGCATGACTATTATTACACCTAAAATAAGAGCATCTCTGCACCAACTATATAAAAAAGAAACTATCCTCCATGCTAACACGTACAGTACCCACAGCCTAACTCAATGGGGAAGTCATTTTTGATGTATACACATCCAATCCCCGAAGGCCTGTGAGGACGTGTTGCCACTAACAGTATCTGAATTCTGGTCTTCAGAAACTTTAGCCACTAAGCCATCTCCCCAGCCAGGAGATCTTTTGTGATGGTTAATCTTGCTGACTTGGAGAGCCTCTGGAATCCTGTAGAAGACAAACCTCTGAATATGTCTGTTGAGCAAGTTTCCAGAGAAATTTAACTGAGAAGTCCCACGTTGAAAGGGGGAGGTTCTGGAGTCTCAGGCTGCATAGAGAAAGCAAGCTTCGGACCCAACAACCAAAGGCTGAGTCTAGTTTATCTACTAACTGCAAAAATCAGGTTGTCTTAGATGCCTCATCACTATGTTGGTTTATAAGATTTTACTTCCACCCATTATCTTCTTATTTAAGTGGAAGTGTTAGAGGGCCACTTTATGTCACGTTTGTCAAGTAACATTGAGTGTGAAGAGTTCAGTCCTTTAGACCCTGGTTCAGGAGAGAACGGTCCCTGAGATTGTGCTAGGCCCTGGGAGGAAGAAGACACTGAAAAGCAGTTTGCACAGCCTTCTCATGGAATGGTTGCATTTCAAATTGCTAATATCATGACTCAGGGGGAAGGAATTGCAGGGTAAGAAGGTTTCCAACCTACCCAGTTTACATTGCCATCTTTTCTTTAAACTCTGCCAAATCGAAATGTAAACAGTGTCTTAACTCGCTGGAGCTTTTAGGGAAGAAGAGGATCCATGTGGAGCCTCTTGGTCTCTGGGTTTGTCCGTGTTTGTGGGTGCTACTTTTTCAAATAGCTGCTGTATTTGTCTGCAAGACAAATAAATGAAAGCAACGGGCATGTTGCCTGCTGGCCTATGAGCATGGTCTCACAGGGTATGGCTTCCAGAGCCTTCTGGCAGTAACCTGTCTGAAAACAGCAAAGCGAACAGCAGAATTCTTTGGCCACACTTCTTGATTTTTCCACTGGCTCTGCACATCTGGTGCTTCTCCCTGCCACCAATTCCCATCATCCATTGGATAAGTAGTTCTCTTAGGATGCCAATGCCCCATTGAGGCTGGGAGAGTGTGAGATAAGCTCACAAGATGGGCCTGCTCCATCTCTCCATAGCCCCAGAAATGGACTCCTGAAAATAGGCACAAGAGTGCACAAGCACTGTTTCTTAAACAAAAGAAGACAGTAGCAGACATGGACACCATGAGAAGGAGACCAAAGAGAACAGTGCCATGATGGAAAATTCCACCAAAGACACCACGGGGCATGAAAGCTGGGAGAAAGGCAGGAGGAAAAGTTGGGAAATGATATAAGTGTTAATACCATTAATGAGAACTAACAAAAGGCTTGTCTGCTCACAAAGAGCTTTAACACTCACCATTTCGGTGACTACTCACAGTGCTCAAGATGGGTGTCAGAAGGGCCTTTTCATAACAATGGCACCTCAGGAAGATAAGCTCCCTTGCTAGACAATAACTGACTAGAGCTTTTAAACCAGATCTTTGTGCCTCTTTCCCCAAACCAGGGCTCAGAACAAGGAAGAGGCTGCCTCCTGCAAACCTGCACTGGTGACTTAATGCAGGCAGCTCTGCTGTTACTCAAGGGAGGGGACATCCTTGTGAAAAGGAGTCAGAATACTCAACTGCAGGGAAGAAACAGGCTGGGCGAAGCTGGAATTTGATCTCCAGTCTGCCTGACGCCAAAGAGCAGAGCAAGACCAGCCCTGCAATCCTGGCAGCAGCCTGTGTCTGCTGCCCTGCTCCTACAAGGGATGGAAAATACCCTGCCCAAGCCAAGTGCCTGGCGTTGGAATTCTAGCAATACCACCTCCTAGCTTTGTGACCTTGTCCAAGTCAGCTTACCTCTCTGATCCATAAAATGAAGACCCCAGAATTAAAATCTAGATCAAATTTCAACTCATGTACATACAGTGTGCACATTTGAATCTTTGCATAGGAATGGAGTTTCAAAAGGGACAGGGAAGTACTACCCACAGACAGAGCAGAGCAACATGCATAGAGGCCTGTGGGAAGCTGCCCTTTTGGATAGCAGATGTTAACAGAAATGAATCTGATGCCCTGCCCTGGGTACCCGCCCCACTGCCCTCAATGGTACTGCCCTGGACAGAAGACAGCTGCCGATTCCTAGTCAAACAACGTTTCCTAAAATAGGTGCTTAGTGTCAGAGTAAAGGTTCAGGCTTTGCTCCCCAGAGAACTCAGGATGGCAGAGCTGGTTGTGCACCAGACGCCACCTCCCTTCCCAGGAGCCACCACTTTTCCTGTCCCTTAGATCCCTTGTTTACGTCCCCATCTCCATACGTACTTGTTTTCCCCACAGATAATGTTGAGGGTCGGATTCTTTCAAAATTACTGAATACACCAAGAGTAATTAATTTCTTTAACAAAATGTCTGCTGAGCACCTACTGTGTGCCAGGGCAATTTAAAATAGAAAGGCAGGTGTATGGTGCTCTCTAAGACCCTGAAGAGAGGAGGATCACAGAGCCTGGAGACTTGCTGTCTCCCTGCTGTGAGTCCTCTCTGCTGCGGGATAAACAGTCCTTCCCCGTGTTTGCTTATTCTACATCTGGGACTGACCGACTTCCTGGCCTTTCTCTAGTCACCAACATTTTCAATTTTCCTTAGATCAAAATTAAATCCTTTGAAAGACTGCATCATTGTCCCACCTCATTTTAGGAAAGAAAGTACTAGAGAATTCTCAAGTCACTGCTTTTAATCACCTCCCTTCCCTAAGTAGTTACAGGCAACACCTTCGCAGCAGCAGCAGCAGCAGCAGCAGCAGCAGCAGCAGCAGCAGCAGCAGCAGCAGCAGCAACACACAATGACATCACACCTCTCTGCATACTGAGTGACAGCAGTCTTTCTTTTCATTTCAGCAACTCTGTTCTTCTGGTCTTCTACTTCTTTGGATAAATCTAAAACAGCAAACTGGAAATCAGCAATGGGGCTTTCTTTCAGAAAATGCCTTCTAAAGTCAAAGTTCATACTGTATGGGGCATGAAGCTCGGAAGTATGCTGGGAATTTCACAGCAGCAAGGTGGCTTCACTGAGACTGTGTCTTGTTCTGTATTCAACACTAAGCCTTCAGAGCCAATCGAATGCAGAGGGACATTAACAAAATAATCAGGATGTAAGCCAGCTCCAACATGGAACGTGAGTGGATGGAGTACCAGACTGATTCCACACTCTAATGTGGACAGGGGGTCTCCCATAGGCCCAGCTCAGATCTCCTTCCCATACTGAGAGACTTACCCTTATCCCCACTGTCCTCATAGCCATGTGCGATGCTTGATCTTCTTCCTCAAGAGCCATTTGAATCACAAGGGTCACAGTCCACTTTCCTTAATATTATCTGGGTGATTCCCTTCCTAGAGAAATCTAAACCACTTACAGACGGCATCTTCAGAAGTAAACAATATTAACATCCCTTTAAAATGTCCTATTATTAGTCAAAACATTTTGGAAAAAAACCTATGCCTAGAAATAGTCCTGTAAGCCATCTTTTGACCTACATTGAGCATGCCCAGAAGAGTTCTTGTCAGCCATATTAACCTTTGAGACCTGGGCTTCATGACCTTGATGAGCTAAGCTTGCCAAACCTAAGTCTGCTATCTTCTATTCTTTTTTTTTTTTTTTTTGGTTTGGTTTTTCGAGACAAGGTTTCTCTGTATAGCCCTGGCTGTCCTGGAACTCACTCTGTAGACCAGGCTGGCCTCGAACTCAGAAATCTGCCTGTCTCTGCCTCCCAAGTGCTGGGATTAAAGGCATGAGACTATCTTCTATTCTTAAACAGTGATTCTAACCTAAGCGTGCTCACAATGTACACGCCTTAGACTGAGCTTGCTCCAAAATACGTTTGTTTCTGGAGTTTTCTTGTGATACCGCGTGTCATCTCCCTGAATGACATCATAGTTGTGGTGACTTGAATATGCTCAGCCTGTGGGAAGTGGCACTATTAGGAGATGTGCCCTTATTAGAAGAGGTGCAACCTTGTTAGAGAAAATGTGTCACTGTGGAAATAGGGCTTTAAGGTCTCATACATGCTCAAGTCTATCAGTGAGATCCAGAGCCTATTCCTGGCTACCTGCTGAAGGTAGTCTCCTCCTGTCTGTCTTCGAATCAAGGTGTAACACTCTCAGCTCCTTCTCCAGTACCACATCTGCCTGGATGCTACCATGCTTCCCATCAGGATGATAAAGGACTGAACCTCCGAAACTGTTAAGCCAGCCCAATTAAATGTTTTCTTTATAAGAGTTGCCTTGGTCATGGTGTCACCTCACAGCATTGAAACCCTGCTGTTTCAGCTATGCTCCCTCTTGCCCCTCTTCTCTCTTCATCATCCTCTCTTATGCCCCCACAATCTCCTGTCTCTCTTCTTTCTTGGCCAGGCCCAGTCTGCTGGCCATGCTCAGTCTAATACTTTTTCTCTCTGCTCTGGACTTTTCCAGATGCCTCTGGCTATACTTTCCCTCATGCCTACATTGAATTCTCTGTTTAACCATAATTTAGAGTGGTTATGCCATCGATTGCCATGTGGAGAACACAAAAACTCAAGTAGGACATAAAGGAGCTAATTATAGGACCTGGAATGTGCCAGACTGAGGAACTGAGTGTTCGAGGAGGATCCCCCCTACTGGTTGCTGTGACCAAATACCTGATAAAAAGCAATTTAGGAAAGAAAGCACTTGTTTAGGCTTACAGTTTAAGGGGATGTAGTTATCACAAAAGAAAAGTCTATCACAGCAGCAAAGGCACGGGGAAACAAGTGTGTGGGGTGCCTGGTCACACCGTGTCTGTGGTCAGAAGGTAAAGAGCAGCAGGAGGTGGAGCCTGATTATCAAAGCTTCTACCTCCTGCAGATCCCACAGCCTTCCCAAAACAGCTTCCAGCTGAGGGCCAAGTGCTCAGCCACATGAGCCTGTTGGAGGGGACAGGTATTTCATATCTAAATTGTAGTACCCATGTTATATAGAGAAAAGGGATAAGGCTTATGACCCTGGATGCATTTGGTGACAGAATTATCATAAATATGTCCTAAACAAAGGAGAAGCAGAACTGTCAAAAGTGATTTTGTGGCACACTAAGCTGAAAAGAGGCTGCCAGAATTGCCATCCAGGACTGTATATTAGATAAGGCACGTTGGGCACTATATGTAGTAATAATATTTTTAATAAATCCTGGCAAGGGGTTGCTTCCCACTTTAATGGTTTATGTATAGAAATGAAAGATGCACACACACACACACACACACACACACACACACACACACACCCTTTATATTTTAATATGCCTTAGGCAGCACAATAGCTAGGCAGCTACCTAGCCTCCATGCTGCTAGAATCTACTTCTTGTCTATAATTCCGAGTTACTACTTACCAATTTTTATGTTCCATCTTGGCTGCTCATGTCCCAATTGAGCAGCCCTTTGGGCCACATTCTTGTGGCCCCTTTACATGGTGGCTCTGCTTCTCTCTTCTGCACACTCCTCAGGCATGGTGTCTTTTCTCTTTCCTTCCCCCTCATGGTTTCAAGCCTGGGAATCCAAAATTCCACCTCTGTCTCTTCTCCCCAGCTATTAGCTGTTGGCATCTTTATTTATAAATCAGAATTAACTGGGGACAGGTTCCCAGAAACTACATGCAGACCCTCTTGTGCAGACTGTTTGGGGGATTCCAATTACCATTAGACTACAAGCAGCTACAGATGTCACCAAATGCCTCCCCAAATGTCAATGTAGTCTATGTAATATGCAATGATAAACTTTTTGTGATTGCCATCTTCTTTGCTAAAGCACCACCCTTGACTTTGTCTCTCACTGTCCTCTTCTGATGCCTTTTTCTCCAGGATCCACCTGACTCTCCAAGGCCAGTTTAAAGAACTGCAAATCCTTTTACTGTCCTCATTGCCCATGTCTGTTCCTTCCTCCCTGCCCTTCCTAGTCCTTCACAGTCATGGAAGGGATTTGTGTGTCATGGTTTCTGCTCCTGCAACAGAGCCAGCAGGGCATGGGCATCCGTGTGTGTGTGTGTGTGTGTGTGTGTGTGTGTGTGTGTGTATTGCTCCTTGTTCCTGCTTTGGGAACTATTCTCCCCGCCAAGGTTATCAGGAAATATTTTTTTTGCCAAGGTTATCTAGGAATGTACTCTCTGCCAAGGTTAATGACTCCATGATTATCAGACAGCATGAGTCTGGGAGGCAGGAGTGTGTCTGTCCTTAGTAAAAATGGTAAATGCTCTGACCTTCAGGATAGTCCTTAAGGCTGTGAGAAAGAACTCTAAAAACACTAATTCAAAAATGTATAAATAGGATTTCTCAACTATACAAAATATAAGGATGCAATGTGATAAATCATATGAAGGGCTTCATGGACCTAAAAGAAGAAAGGCAGCTTCACTATGAGCCAGCTTGTCAGAAAGATACTAAGGAAGGAGAGAAAGCGATTTGGCGAGGTATAATCAGGGCAAAATCCTAGGGCAAGATTATTGTTTATGCTTACAAAGGCAGGCAGATTCCTGAATTCAAGAACAAGTTTGGACTCAAGCATAGTGGGGATCCCACCTAGCTACCTTATTGTCTGTGCTTACAAAGGCAGGCAGATCTCTGCATTCATTTGCCATGTTTTTTTTTAAAAAAAAAAAAATGTACTTGCTGTCTTTTCCTAAGTGTCAAGGGGCTGGGGTCATGGAATGCTGATTAGTGTGATAATTAAGAGGGAACCTGGGCTGGGCAGTGGTGGCACACGCCTTTAATCCCAGCACTTGGGAGGCAGAGGCAGTGGATTTCTAAGTTCGAGGCCAGCCTGGTCTACAGAGTGAGTTCCAGGATAGCCAGGGGTACACAGAGAAACCCTGTCTTGAAAAACCTAAAAAAAGAGGGAACCTGGAGTAAATGATTGAATTGACATGTAAATAAACGACTGTGCCTTGGTCTGAAAGAGCTGAGCTATCTAAATAAGCTATCTGGAAATCTCTGCAGAGCCAACACAGCTTTTATAGAATTTTTTTTCTACCAAGAGAGAGATATCTCAAACAGAAAGCCATCTCAAGCAACTACAAGGCTGTCAGCTTGCACCCCATCATTTGACTTAGAGTTGTTTCTTTCCCCACTCCCAAACATGCCTTCCTTAGGACCCCTGACCAAAATGAACCTGGTCCTTGGCAAAGATTGAAGTCATGTCTAACTCAGTTCTAGATGCCCATAAAATTCAGTGCAACATAATGATAGAGAAATACAGTAATTTCTTAGACAAGATGTTTCTTCCTCTGCTAACACCCAATGGTTTTCTACATTGCAGGTGAGCTCATCCACTTTCGCTTTTATTTTGGCTCACAGTCCATCATAGTGGCAAGTCCTAGCTGATCACATTGTGTCACAGAGAAAGGACTGATGAGTTCTGCTATCCAGCTTGCTTTCTCCTCTTTATTTAGCTCAGGATCTGAGCCCATGAAATGATGGCATCCACTGTTAATCTAATGTTAGTAACCCCCACAGGCATACCCAGACCCTATCTCCTAGGTAATTCTAGATCTTGTCAGGTTAACACTCAATATCAACCACAATGGTCTGTCAGAGTGATGACTGGAAAACAAGGTCACACCCATGGCAGAGAGTCTAGGGGACTTTAACAAGCTGCCCACAAAGTTGCAATTGTGCTTAAGAATAACCTAAGGGGATAATATGGTGTCCTCAGAACCACCTCAGTGGAGAACCTTAATTTCTTTGTGAAGACCCAAGGGATGGGAGGGAGAATCTCCAGAACCTAGAGAAATTATCTGTATGAAAAGAGCCACTTAACAGGGGGCTTGGAAGGTGAGTCTGTCTTCATCCAACAGTTTGAAGTCAAAACACCCCAAGCTTATTTTCTCTCATTATGGTCACTTGCCAAAACAAACAGGAAGACAGGGCAAAGTGAGTTTGTCAGTAAAGCTCACCCAGACCTGCTCTCAAGGTTGACTGAAGAGGGTGGGGTTTACTTACCAACAGCAGACAGACCTCTCTTGCCCACTTCTTAATTTATAGACCCTGGCCATGCAGCTGTCCAGACCCATAAACGAGGCCACAGAAGAAAAGATTCCACTTGGAGATCAGCCTGGTTGTAACTTCTCCCAAGTGAACTTTGTGTTAAAACTACAAGAGCCCAAGGACAACAGACAGGTCCATTATGGTACACACTCTGGCATCCATCTTCAGACCTTCATGGTGGGGAGTGCATGGTCTCTAGAGCATGAAGAAGCTGGGCACATGCCATCTGCTTTCAGGAAACAGGATAGATGCCATGCTTAGACATCACTGTTCTTTATGCTATTTAGTTCAGAACCCCAGACCGTAGGATGGTGCAACCCATACTCAGGGTGAGTCTTTCCTCCTCAGGAAAGCCTCCTCGGCAATGACCTCATCGACATGTTCAGGTATTTGTTTCCTGGGTGAGTTTAAATCAAGACTAATGAAAGAATGGATTAAAATATGCAATCTGTATGAAGATTCGGAGGCCTGAGGGTCAAGTCCTAACTCTGAAACTTACTTCTACCTCAACCCCCTTCTACCTATGAAACTCCCTGGCCTCTTCCAGCCCTGATACCCAGTATTCCTTGCTGCAGAGGATGAACAAATGTCACCTTGTAGGTGCACTGTAGTATCCTGCCTGAATTTTCAGTTGAATCCTAGAGTATCAGTGGGTGAAATTTTAAGGTCAGAAATTCCATTCTTCCTGTCACCTCTCCACTTGTGACAGTGCTTTGCCTATTACCATATAGGAATGAGATTTTTTAGTTATTTTTTTTCTTAACCTTTTTTTAGTTTAATTTTTTAAAATAAATCAGAATAAACTACAAAAAAAGAAGAATATACAAGACAAATTTAAAAGATTCACAAAGTATGTGTCAGGTTTGAATATCTGTTACCACAGTGCTCTTTCTGGAAGCTCTACATCTTAAGAACACCAGAAGACACATCAAGCCAGTTACAAATAGTCACCCACACCCCTGAAAATGTCTGCTTCGCTCAGAACCTCAGGACTCACCCTAACTAGCAGCCCTTAGTTCTATGTCTACTTGGAAGTCAAAGTACTGAGATACAGGACATTGGGATTAGTGACTGACAAAACACCCTGCAAAACATCCTGAAAGAGAACGTTCTTTGATCTCTATTTAGCAAGGTTTTCTGAAGAAACAAAACTGGCAGAATGCACATATATATTACAAAAGAAGGTTTATTACATTGGCTTATAGAATAGAGGTTGAGTAGTCCAACCAGGACCACATGTAGTCTTCTGTGTGCTGAAGAGTATGAGAACCCATGAGCTGCCCAGTCCTTGGGAGTCCTAGTCTGACACAGAAGGCCTGAAAAACTCAAGACAGTTCTGGGTTTGATTTTTCATTAAAAAATCAAAGAAGCTGGAGTCTGAAGTCAGCAGGAGACGGCTGTGGTAGCCACCACCACCACCACCACCACCGTAGGCACACTTGCTTGGAAGATGTGCAGGCAATGCTGGGTTTGTTGTTTGTTTGTTTACTTGCTTGTTTTTTTCTGAGATCTCTTTCTATCTAGGTCACCATTAGAAAGTGCCACCTACAAATTCTACACAGGCCACTAAAGTTGAGTAGCTTCCCCAGTCTGTCTAGCTCCCCTATGTCTCTGCCTACTGGTACCTGTTCTACAGGGTGCTAGAAGCTAATAGAAATAATGCTTGCAAAGTTGCCAGGCATTATGACTGACACACAGGATTTGAATGCAGCAGAGACCAGAGGAGGAGTGACAAAGGGTGGCTTCTTCAAGGTCCTAATGTTTGGTATCAACTCTTAGAAGAAAAATGGTGTTGAGGCTGACCTGAGATGCTGATGAGGAGCTCCCTCTGAAAGTTCTCACATTTTCTCTTGGTCTCAAAAAGAGATGATTCATTCAATTTTAAACTAAAGTTATGGAGTAGAGGTTTGAACTCAAGATGATGTGGTCCAGATAGGCCTGAATTCAAGTCCTACCTTTGTCTTTTGCTTATGTGACCTGGGAAATACTCGGTATCACAGCTCCATTTTCATCATCCTTACGATCAGCTCATGGCTGGTACATACAACAAAAATCTAAAGAAAACTGACATGATGGGCATACTAGTATATTATAATTCCAGAATGTGGAATGTAGAGGCAAGAGAATCAGGAGCTCTGGGCTAGTATGAGATACAAAGAGAGAGTCAAGTCCTGCCTGAGTTACTTGAGACCCTGTCTCAAAACAAATGAACTGACCAAAAAGATAACTGAACAAAATCATAGGAAATGAGAGGAAAAAAAAAAAAACAAAACAGGTTTGGCACATAGAAAGTATACCATACCTGTACTTGGTACTTTTTACATAAAAAGGAACTAGCACCCACCCACACACCCAGTGATGGTACCACAGGGTGTTATGGAGACATTGCAGAGGAGTGAGGGAAAAACGAAAGCCAATGGAATTGAAGAAACTTAGACAAGGCTGGGTAAGCAGGGTGTGGCATTACTCAAGTCCCTTGGGAGGATAAATCTGTCTGTCTAGGCTAGAAAATGCAAACCACTGAACTCAGGCCAGCTGACCTTGCTGCCTTTGGGGAGAAAATGCCAACTGTGATCCAGAAGAAAACTCACAGGCAAAAGCCTGCCTTTGTGTGAGAGTAAGTGGGAAACAGATGGTAGGAGGGTACACTTGAGCCAGGCAGCAGCATCTCAGGGAGATTAGGAGCCTAAGCTATTCAACCCAGAGGCTGCAGTGCCCTGTGGGTGTGGCATGCTCCAGCTGTTTGGTATGAGGAAGACTGTCAGGAAACAGGCTTAGCAAGAACAGGCTAGCAAGAGTGTGTCAGCAAGTCTGCAACCACAGTCCCCAGCCTACATCATCAGAAATGACTAGGGAAGCCAGAAGAGAAGGGCAGGGACTCAGCACCTGTTGCATAGACCACAAAGCTAGACTTCCCAGGGCTGATTGTGGAAGGCACTGAAGGACCCAGACAGAGAAACAGAAGTAAAAACACAATTGGACAGAACTGTGTGTGTGTGTGTGTGTGTGTCCCTGTGAATTTAATTAGGGTTGCTCCCGGAGCATGAAAGAAAGCTACTCACAAGAATATGGGCATCTCACCAGTGGCTGATATCTAAAAAATATATCTAGTCCTCCCTCTGCAATCCTTAACTACAAAGGATATCAAAGAGGTGGAGCCTCCTGAGCCCCTCCCCCTGAGCTATGCCTTTCTGACCTGCTGTTTATTGATTGGCTCTCTCAGAGAAACCTGCCATCCAGCACACGATGATCCATTCACTTGGTCATTCAATAACTCTTTCTTGTATGAGTACTATGTGCCAGACGATGTTCTAAACATTTGAAAACATCACAATAAAGCAGCAGGCACAGTCCTCTACCTCACATGGCTTATCTTCCTTTTGAAGAAGTCCAGACAGTAAATAGACATTAGATGAAATCATTTCAGGTGGGGAACTTGGCTTGACAACAACGACACAGGAGAATGTGGGAGCAAATGGCAGGCTCGGGTGCCACAAACTTTTCTTCAGACAACACAGGCCCAAGGGGTCACCAGGACAGGGGTGTAAGGGCAAGGCTCTGCACAGTCCTGAGCAGGTGCGTTTGTGTTAAAGCGCTGGCTTCTTTCCCTCAAGTCTCCAGAGCAGGAGGCAGCATGCCTTTAACGCTGTGCTCTTTCTTGGGTTTTCCACCGTGACTGAAACTGTTGTAGAAACTGCTTTCCAATTAGTCTTTCTATCCATTTTACACATACTATGTGTGCCCCCATGTGTACTGTGTCCCCTCATGGAACAAGAGACAGTATAGAAACTGGCACCTGACCAGGGCCACACAATGAATTCAAGTTCCGTACCAAAAGAAGGTTGCATATTTAACGCTGATTGCATTTGGACCAAATGTAAACTCTGGATTATTTATAATGGCCAATATAGAGAAACAACCCGAATGTTCATTGAAAAACAGGTGAAGAGGGAAAATGTGGGGTAAGTTTATATCTGTGCATGCGTCTTCTTCTGAAAAATGTAGTTAATACAGTACTGTGCCTTTAAAATAAGCAGAAGTATAACTTGTTTGTATATAAGTGTTCTTACCACCAAAACACTCTAGGATTTTGAATAGGTTATTACATTTATTTGCATAATTGTGTCATTGATGTCCATGGTACCACTGTGCCCAAACCTAACAAACAGAACACAGTGTGTCCAATGTTTATACTTCAATAGGCTGTTTTTAAAAAACTGAATTTAGAAATGGTATTATGTATGTGTGCACACATATACCACCCATGGGTGTGCTTGTTCCTATAAGTATGTGCCTGGTGATGTATGAGCTCACAAATCAGAAAAAGAGACATCTCTTTTAGCTGTGGCAAGAATAAAGCAAGCCTGCTGCCCAGTGAAATTTACTTCCTCAAATTCAGGAAAAAGCAGGCTGGCTGAGTTCTAAAAGGCAAAGGCTGGTAACCAGGTATCAAACCTCCTTAAATCACAGAAGAGAAACAGTGATCTCAAGAGATGATGGGCAACGGCTGGTCCAGCCAAGCAGATGCCAGATGAGCAGCAATCTATAGGTGCAAGGAGAGGGGCTAGTGGCTTGGCTATTGCCAGAGTTGCCCAGGCAATAGCAACTGCCTGACAAACAGATTAAATCTGGTTATTAGAATATTCTCTATGCTTACTGCTCCCAAGGCTCCTTGGGAGTAGAACACATAGCCAAGGTTCAGGAGGAAGGTGAGGAGCTTACAGGAAAGAGAATAAAAACAGCTTTTTTCCAAAGCTTCAAACACACCGATGATCTTTCCTAACAAACAGTTTTTTTACATTTTGTGCAGAAACAGCAAGCCGTGTCCAAGTAAGCATGAAACACTATGCTCTGGCACAGCCAGGCTCTTCATGCTGCCGGCACGATGGTGCTTTGTTTTAAGAAAGCATCTGTATTTTGGCTGTGCAGATTTTGAGCAGAGGTCTTAAAGAGCCATCTTCCAGGATGATCCAGTCCAGACCAGAATCAAGGAGGGAGCTGGACAGAAAAAAAAAATGCTTGGAAGCCTCTAGCCTGAGCTCTCTTCTCCTGTAACAGTATCTTGGTCACTGGTCCTCTGGCATCTCTTGATCCTCCTCTACCCAGCGAGGGTGCCAATGCCTAGAAGCTCTGCAGTGTGCAGGGACTCTGATTTGCTGGAGTTACAATGAACCAGCAAGGGCACCTGGCCGGCTCTGGCCCAGGATTCTTTCCTTGCAAAGCTCTAAGCTCAAGCCAGGAAAGAACACCACCACGTTTTTCTTGGCTTTTTATAGGGTGTTGATCCAAGGGTCTGTTTTTACATTTGAATGTGGCAGTTAACTGTAGCATAATAGATTGCAGACCTTAGAGAAAAGATTGCCTGGAGGCTTCTGCAGAGAAGAGAGGGCTGGCTGCACAGAACTGCACCGTCAGCTGGTTCTAGCCGGGCACTGGGCCACCAGTGCCTTTATTTTTAAAGGAGTCATTGACCTTCCACAGGCCTGTACTAAAGTGGGGTGTGGGGAGGATGCTGCCAGGCACGGTGGGATTGGAAGAGACCTCATCCGAGTCTGGGAAGCCTTCGGGTTTTTTTAGTCTGTTTACTGTCATGGAAATTCTGAGTGTGACTTAGAGGCCTCTCTGGCTCTGAGCCAGGTAGAAAGGTTTCACGGGGTGGGGGTAGGGGTGGATAAAAGCAGGGATGCAACTGGGAAAAGACCAGAGTGGAAAAGCAGCTGTCTTGGCTCAGCCCCTAGGCGGATGCAAAGGACCAATACCCACTGCGAAGACAGGAGATGAATGAGACCCTGCAAGTTGTGGTGAAGGGAGCCTGTACCATTGTCGGAGGGCACCAGGCTCGGTCAACATGCTGAGAACCTATTAGGGACTGACTGCAGTGTGGGAGGGCTTGATAAACACACCTTTGTTAGTTCATTCATTCATTCTGCAAACAGTCCTTAGAACCTACTGTGTTTGTGACACACTGTGTTCACAGAGGTAACAAACACTTTCAGTCTGCCATTCCATGGGACCGACAGCTCCAGCAAACACAGCTGCTCTGAATGATGTAGGTGGGGAGAGACCAGAGCTACTCTGAGAAGGAAAGAGACAGGTCTCAGATCTTAGTGCACA
>JANHMN010000006.1:80292195-80311333 GCA_030674055.1 Rhabdomys pumilio | reverse complement strand
CTGAAGAGAAATAGCACATGGCAACTTGGTGAGCTAAAGAGGTCAGAGAACAGATGCAAAGTGAAGGAGCTAGCTAGGGAGCTGCTCCTGGCTGGTTGCCAGAGCCACTATTATTTTTTTTTTTCTGGCCAATAATCGTAGTGCTTGAAGATGATGAATACCTTTAGAGTTGCAGGGGGCGGGGGCTGGCTCCTCGGACAGCTTATTAACAGAAACACGGAGCAAGCGGGACAGTAGGGGTGAACTTGATATCCCCCAGTGCTCGGACAGGACAATAATGCTGTGCTGTGGTTCTTTATTTCAGCAAGCCTGAGAATCTGACTACGTTCTGAACATGACCCTCCCACCACTCCTCCCCATAACTCAAATGAAGCACCAGAGGAAAGGCAAGCCACTGTATCAGCTGTGTGGAATTTCAGCTTTCTTGTTTGCTTGTGTGACTTCAGGCTCTTCCCGGGCTCTCAATTATCTCCTTATGGAGATAAGCAAGGCTCTGGAAACATCAGGCAACTTGAGTTTTTATATATACCAGCAAAAAAAAAATATATTTTCCATCTCTCTCTCTCTCTCTCTCTCTCTCTCTCTCTCTCTCTCTCTCTCTCTCTCGCCTCTCATTGGGTTAAAGATACTAGAAACAGTTGTTAAAGAGGGATTTGTGTTGTTTTTCAATATATGCTGACTCAGATGTCAGCAACGAAGTTTAATTGGAAGAAAAATTCTGCTAAGTAATGAGGACAAGGACACAAGTGTAATGTTGCCCAGCCTACCTGAAGAAACATTTGAACAGCAGTGGTACCCACCCACATGTAAACATTTGTAAGCTACTCACAAAGCCTGCCCCTTCCTTTAAAGGCTTCCTTTAAAATTCTAAAAAAAAAAAAAAGTTTAGCCCGTTTTCACCACTGCACTCAAGAGAGATTCGTCGAAGTACTCTGCAAATATTCCCTCAAAGTTAGGTTAAAATCATAATTCAGCTTCTGGTTAGATGTTTCTAAAATCAGCCAAACTGCTAAGTGGATGGGAAAGAGGGTGGCTAGAGAGATGGCGCCTCAGTTAAGAGCAGTGGCTGCTCTTGCCAATGCCTGGATGTGGTTCCCAGCACCCACACTGGGGGAAGCTCACAACTGACTGTAACTCCAGTCCTATGAGATCTGACACCCTCTCCTGACTTTTGTGAACATGCAATACATGCATGCAAACCACTCAGACACATACAGTAAATGAACCCTAATGTTTTGTTTTTTTTTTAAAGCTAGCTAAGTAAAAAGATGGGTAGAAGGGAAGGAGGCTGGATCTCAGGAAGTCTTTGAGATCCGTGGCCTTCATTCCCTAAGGGATGGCTTCAGACTCAGAAGGCCCCTTGGGACCCCAAAAATTTCCATTTGCATAAGACTTTTTCTCCAATCAAAACAGAACTTCAGTCATGGCACATTTGACAAAAGTACCAAAACATGTTACCTCCCACCTGCATCAGGGTCCTGTGAAAGCCTCTCTCATCCTTCCCCTGTGCCTTTTGGTCAGCTATCTATTTTGATGTGACACTGTTGAGCTCACTACCTCAAGGTTGGTAACCAGGACGTGAAATAATCCAACAGGGGAGAGGATGGATCCACCGTTTAGATTCAGCTCAGTCTTGAGCAGCCTGGCCTGGCTTTGATACTTTGGTCACCTTCAACCTTCGATGATTGGCTGATTGTCTTGACTCTTGGTCTCACAGTTTAGCCAACAAGCTTCCCAAGCCAAGACTGCCAGAGGGAAGTAGGACCACAGCCTCCTCTCAGCTCTCCCAGAAATCCCCGACTTCCCTGCAGGTAAACTAACAGTTTCTAAATATCTGGCTTCACACCTTGTTTCCTTCAGACTCCACACAGCCTAGCTTCCAAAGGACAGAATTAACTCCATTTAAATAGCACGAGGTTGGGAAATTTTCCATTCTAAAGGAAAATGGCTGATGACCTTCTTACTCAGATCGAACATTCTTCACATCCTTTCTCTCACTTTGAACTGAAGCATCCTTTAGCCAACAGTCTCCTTATCTTCTCCCTTACCTTTTCAATAGACCCAGACATTTTCCATTTGTCCAACTCTGTCTTTGATATCTCCCTAAATTTTCTATAAAGCTTCTTTAAAATATTTTTGTTTGCATTTACAAAATCAGAACATTTAAAAGGTCACGGCTAGCACTCCCCGGTGCTATAAAATTATAAAATCAGAAGGGAGTACAATATAATTTATATTGGG
This sequence comes from Rhabdomys pumilio, assembly GCA_030674055.1. NCBI lineage: Eukaryota > Metazoa > Chordata > Mammalia > Rodentia > Muridae > Rhabdomys > Rhabdomys pumilio. The sequence continues at coordinate 80,309,092 of JANHMN010000006.1, read as the reverse complement.
AACATAAAATATGAACTCGGACTCCAGCCTCAGAAGGTCTCAAGTGAGTACCAGGACACAGTTCTTGATAGACGGGATGCACCTTTCCTTTCAGAGTGTTTCTGCTCACACAAACACATGCAAATATTTTGAAGTCAAATGTTAAATTCTTTGCCTGCCTCTTACCATGTGTATGCTGAGTATTTTTGCCTCCTCAAAGTTTGTGTAATGAAGAACTAACTCTCAATACTAATAATTTGGAAATCTATCCTTAAAGAAGTAATTAAGTTACAATAAAGTTGATCTTTACTTAGTATGATGTATGTTGAATAGGAAATCTACATGTAGATATTCATATATAAAAAGCCATCCTTCTTCCTCACATAGTGTCTCCTAGGCAAATGCCTTAGAAAACACAGTCTCATAGAACACGGAGCAACTCGGAACAGGGTTTAGTCCAATCTCAACAATCATTCAGGGAAATTCAAATTAAAACTACACTGAGATTCTGACTCTTTCCAGTCAGAGTGGCTGGCGTCCAGAAAACTGACCACATCTGGGGAAGATGTGGGGAGAGGGGAGCTCTGCTGTTGGGAATGCAAACCAGAGCAATCATTAGGAAAATCATTAGGAAGTTTCTAATTACAATATGATCCCGCCATACCACTCCTGGGCATAGACTCAAAGGAGTCCACATCCTACCACAGAAGAGATTTGCACACCAGGCTTCCCACTGCTTGATTCACAATAGCAAGGAAATGGAATCAGCCGATGTTCATCAACAGAGGAATGGATGATAAAAATATAGTACACACACACACAGTGGGACTGTATGCAGCTGTACGGAAGGTGAAATTATGAAAATCTGGAGAAAGTTGATGGAAATGGAAAGGATTATACTGAGATGATTCAAACTCAGAAAGACAAGAACCACATTCTCTCTCATATGCTAAACCTAATCTGACATGCCTATGTGTGTATAAAGGAGAATAAGTATGGACAGTGCCAAATAACTAGGAAGGAGACAAAGACAGGTATCAAAAAGAATGCTGAAGAAGGGGTTGAGAGCAAATGGACCCACGATATCAAAGTGGGTCGAAGGTTATGGGGAGAGGCTACAGTTTGGGGGAGGAAGATGAGGGGAGGACAAGTGGGAGAAGGATCAACTAAGACAAATTCTGCTTGAAAGACTACAATGAACACTCTTACTATGTATGTAAAGTTTTAATAAAAAACAAAACAGAAGGGTCATCATGCAGGGCGGGGCAAGAAGCAAGGGCTGTCGTTAAAGGGCTCGTGTTTGGCTGGCTGGACCCTTGTCAACAGTATCTCCCAGCTTCTGCTTGGAGACAGTGACCCCACAGAAGGGAGGGAGAGCAGGAGGAGAAGTAGTAGCCAGGGAGAGTGCTGCCAAGCAGGGGCTAGCTCCTCAGCTTCAAAGACTCCAGTGGAAAACTCGGTTTTTTCTTTTTCTTTTTTTCTTTTCTTTTCTTTTCTTTTTTTTTTTTTTATAGCAGATCACACACACACACACACACACACACACACACACACACACACACACACACACACACTTAACAACAAGGGACGACACCTGGTAGTCTTCAGTTCTGGTTTCCACCAGGATGATGGCCCACAGACCTCTACCTCTCTCTTTTCCTGCCCACCCTTCCTTCTACCATGACCAGAGTGTGGCTCAGAAGCAAATGTCGACCGCCAAGCAAGCAGAGTTCTGCTTTGTAGTTCGTTCACACCTTTCATCCCACAGTTTCAAAGCACAGTACAAATGTTGACTTGTCCTCAGACATCCCAGGATGGGCAGGTAGGTGGCATATGCTATTATCATCATGTTTTATGGAAGTAAACCAGGCACAGAGCCATGGACTTGTTGGAGGCCTTGTGGGGAATAATTGTATGTCCAGGGACCTACATCTAATCACCAACCATAGAATTTTCCAGCTGAAACACCACAAGTGTCAGCTCTCTAATTGATAACTTTTGGTTTCTTCTTCCCTTGGAGTCTCAGGTCTTGTATAATCATATAAACAATCTGCTAAAATCAAAATGCTTTCCAGGAACCAGGGCAACAGCTCTTGGAAACAATGCTTGTCATGCAAGCACGAGGATCTGAGTTCAGCCTAGTCCCAGTACCCATGTGAAAAATAGCTGGTTCTTGTGGCCCATGGTCATAATCCCAGTGGCAGAGAAGTAGAGACAAATGGATCCCAAGGACTTGTAAAACAGTCAGACCAAGCCACTTGGTGAGTTCTAGGCCAATAAGAGACTCTGTCTCAATAAAAGCCAGGAGTAATGACACCTGAGGTTGTCCTCTGGAGTGTGTGTGCAGGCTCATACACACACACACACACACACACACACACACACACACACACACACACACCTTTCTAAACACAAACTATCTTCCATTACTCTTCTCTTAAAAGAAGAGATGAATCAGCCCCCATGTACACAAATGCTTAGCATATATGGTAATTTGCCTAGGAATATCAGTTTGCCCAGGTCAGTGTAATCTGGAGTTGGATAATCAGTAATAATTTCTGCCCTCACCACTGTCCCTATAGGTGCCACCACTTTGAGAAGAATGGCCCCTAACTACCATGTAGTCAATATATTACTCACATACTTATTCAAACCATATCGGAGTGAGCCAGAGACCCAAGGGTTTTGTCTGCCATAATAAGAGGGCCTAGTCCCAAAGCACCTTCTCTCTCTTTCTCTCTCTTTCTTTCTCTCTCTTTTTCTCTCTCTCTTTCTCTGTGCCTCACTTTCTTTATCCCCTCTGTTTCTTTTTTGATTGAGCAAGATATCATGAAGCCCATGCAGACCTCCAATTCATTACATAGCCAAGGCTGGCTTTGAACTCCTGATTCTCCTTGCCACCACTTCCCACATGCTAAAATTTCAGGTTTTCATCACCATGCCTGGCTACAAAGCACTATTTAAATGGGGGTGGGAGGTTGATGTTAGAAAAATAATTGGAGCACTTCTGTTAGATGGACAAACAAAGACAAGTAGACAGGCTGGGGAGGGATGAACACTGAACTGTGGAGAGCTGAAGCAGGAGTTTCTGCTGGGTGAAGACTGGCATCTATGACTCAATAGTCCGAGGATTATAAATGGCTTCGAAATCCCACTCTGATCCTAGCCATCTAGAACATGCTTTATGTGTCCCTACATCCTTTACTGCAGCCTTTATAGAGCATCTCCCTTTTCACCCTGAAACCAGAAACACTCCGCCAGGGGTCGGCATCCAAGCTGCAGCCCTGTATGTCTGAGGCCACAGAGCGTTGACTGAGCCACTGCCTTGTATGGTTTTAGGCTCTCCTTAAACCGGGTGGTGGTGGCGCACGCCTTTAATCCCAGCACTTGGGAGGCAGAGGCAGGTGGATTTCTGAGTTTGAGGCCAGCCTGGTCTACAGAGTGAGTTCCAGGACAGCCAGGGATACACAGAGAAACCCTGTCTTGAAAAAACAAAACAAAACCCCCCAAAAAGAAGAAGATTAGGCTCTCTTTACTACAACAGGACTGTGTGTTCCCTCAGCCTTGAAGTGACTTCTTCATAAGTGTGCTTTCAAGTGGGGTAGTTTTCTAACTATTACTCAGCCACCAAATCCCACCTCCCTTTTTCATCTTTTCTGGTATTGAATGTAAAATCCTCAGAGACTTGACTGATTTTACTTTCAGACATGGTCTCACTAAGTTGTCCAGCCTGGACTTGAACACACTCTGTAAGTAGCACAGGCAGGCCTTCTTTGAACTTGCCTCTGCCTCTTGAGTAGCTGGGATTTCAGGCCGGTGCCACCAGGTCCAGTTGCCATTATCTCTTAATCTAGTTGTCTTAAAAATACTGTAGTATTGGCTTTAGCACACAGGAGTTCTGGCCAGCATAAGTGGCACTGTAGCAAACACACTGACCCTCAGGGCCCCATTATGTCAGGCCTTCTGAAATCCTGCAATGTGAGCTGTGTGTGTGTGTGTGTGTGTGTGTGTGTGTGTGTGTGTGTGTGTGTGCAGGTGGGGCAGACTGGGAAGAGGAGTAACTCCTGACACGTAGAGGAAGTTAGCTTGTGTTTTTCACTTAAGCAAGCCCAGGTGAACACACAGTTATCCTTCTAAGGAAGATTGGTGCCAGATCTCCACAGATAACCAAGTCCGCAAATGTCCAAGGGTTTTGTATGAACAGGTAATTGTAGCTATCTAAAACCAATAGTGCCAGGCAGGTCTAATTTGCAGCCCCATGGGGCATTTGCTCCAGGGTAGTTACAAATATGCCCTTGTACACTTGTAGATGACAAGGTCTTGTGGCAATACCCAAGGTACAGCATGTCCTCTTGTATACTTGTCATCTCTAGGTTACTTAGAACACCCCAGACCATGGAAATGTGGGGCAAACAGTTGTCATGTTATTTAGGGAGGATGGCAAGAGTCTGTTCACATTCACTGCAGATGTAACATTCCGATATTTTTGAGCCATGTTTGGTTAGATTCACAGATGAGGAACCCAGAGATACAGAGGTCCGCCTGCATCGAGGGGAGGTAGAAGTCTTCACATCCCACTGGAGCCAACAAGAACAGTCCAAACCATCTCCCCAGGAGCAAGGTAAAACTAGGTTCTGCATAGTGTAGATTTTACAGCACTTGGAAAAGGAGACTGGATTTAGGAAGAGAACACACGTTAAGTGGAGGCCTTTAAAACTCAGGAAAGCTCTGAGGGCTTAACCTCCATTACCTCTGTGGGAAAGCTGTTTAGATGCTCTCTCCCTCCCTCCCTCCTTCTCTTCCTTCATCCCTCCCTTCTTTCCCTCTTCCCTCCCTCCCTCCTTCCCCCTTTCCATTCCCTCCTTCCCTCCCCCTTTCCATTCCCTCCTCTAGTTTCCCCTCTCTGTCTCTTGCTGTCATTTCTGGTTCCTCTGAATTGGGAGATATTTGTATAACTCAGCTCTATTTTCTGGAACAGTCTTAGCATGTGTCCCACTGGGACTCTTGAGGAGCACAGAGAAACCCTGCTGGCACTGGGGGAAGGACTCAGAACAGAACACAGATTTATGGAAAATCACTTAGTCCCACTGTTTCTGCCAGACTGACTAGAGGACTGTGGGCTTGATCTCTGTTTAGCTGTCAGCTGACAACTCACAGACCTGGGGATATTAAGCCCCTTTAAAGATCACATCAACATCCCACCCTAAGAATGACACCTTAGTGGAGACAGGCTCTTTACAATACTAATCATATAAAACCAGGTCTCTGATCTAGTACATCAATGTCTCTATAGGAGAGAGAACCAGAAACCACGTGGGCCTGAAGCCACAGACTGGTGGGATGTTTCTATGAAGCAAGAGATGCCAATAATTGACAGTAGGCTACTGACAGCTGGGAGTGGCCTGCAAGAGGCCCTACCCACAGCTTTCTGGAGGAGCTCTGACACCCACCCTGATTCCCTGACTCCAAGAACTCTATATGCATTAAGCCAACCATTTCCAGGGACTTTGTCACAGTTGCCCTCATAAGTGAATATGGCCACGTTGAGTACCACTTTCCCATATGGCTAGACAAAAAAAAAAAAAAAAAAAAAATGAAGACCAAAGTGACACTCTGGTCACAGAGGCTGCAAGACAGCAGTTGAGAAAATAGGACCATGGCAAGGTTCTTCTCTGTGCTAGCGTGATTCTTTGAGCAGGCTTGTCAGCTCACTGGGTCTTAGAAAACAAAGAAACTCATGATTGTGTTACTACTGATTTTCTGATGATTTTGTGGAACTCATCAATCAAACATGAAAGTTGGAGAACTTTCTAGAGAAAGTGTCAAGAATCTCTCTTGAACATGCTAGAACCTGCTAGCTGTTCTCTTGCTCTCAAAGCTGTCATTCACTCCATGTCAGGAGTGTTCCATTGCAGTGCTCCACACAAGAAATGCCAGCATATGTTGACTATTTAGGATTATATCCACGCTGGCCCAGCAGGCTGGGAACAGAATTCCACAGGCCAAAGCTAGGCTGCTGGGGAAATGTAAGCTGGTGAGAAAATACAGAGATGAGAAGATATAAGGAAGGAAAAGGCTACAACGAGATGTTCTGACCACAAGTACGTGAGCTCAGGAGAGAGACTCCTTAGGGAACACCTCAGGGGAGCTAACAATTGAGTTGGGCTGTAAGGAATGAGTAAGAGCTTTTGCCAGAAAGACAAAAAGGGGAAAAACCATGAAAGTTTGCAGTATTGAACACGAGGGTGACTGGGAGCAGTCATCAGACTGGAGGAACCCTTTTAAAAAGGCAGGACAGGCACAGGAGCCTTCTGTGCCTCTCTTGTGCTTTGGTACAGACACATGGCTCAAGGAAACCTGATCTGAACATCATTGTGCAGAACACATGGAAAGTCCCTGGTGAGGCTGGGCTGGTTTCCTCTATTTGGATCAAATATCATGAAAAGATGCTGAGGAAGGAGCTGGGAGGAAAGGAGTTCTTAAGTCCAGCTTCCTTCCTGTCGAGATTTTCTTCCACTCTTCTTCAGTCTCTCAGGCCACCAGGGGCCCTAACATGGAAAAGGGAACTATAGGGAGCTTCCTGCTTCAGCTGCTCACTGGATTACATGCAGGCTATCAGTCAGCAGATGCATCAGACATTGTGAAGTACGGAGACATCAGACTACACCTTTTCTCCCAGGGTCAGGGACAGGCTCGGAACACAGCACTAGCAGCCAGAGACCCTGGTTTCCAGGCCCAGATGTGCAACTGTTTAAGCTGGGTGACCTCAAGAGCACTGATCCTTGCTTTTCCACATGTTTAAAATTAGGTCTGTAGCATTTTCCTCTGGGAAGAAGACAGAATGCAATAATGAATGTGGGGGGTCCCCCGTCATCAGAGGAACCCTGATCATCAGAGGAACTCTGAACAAATCTTACTTGCTAGTGTGTCCAAACCAGTTAGGTAAGTATATACATCTATTCATTAGAAGTCTCTCTACAGAGTTCCAGGAAACCAAGCCAAGCTGGTAAAAGCAGCAAGGCAGTTTACTGTCTCACTGACCTGAAACAATCTGGGCAAAGTTCAGAGACCAAGAAAGGATGAGCTGAAGGCTCCAGGTGCCAGGGGTCCGAGATGCTCTCTACAGCTTTTAGTGGGTCCCACTTCTTCTGGCATGGTGACTTTCTGTATGAGACTTTCATTCTCAAAGAAGCAGAAAAGATCTTGAGCTGGAAGCTTGAGTTTATGGGGCCCATGACAGCAGGAAGGAAAGGGAATAGTCTGAAGACAGTGAACAGGGGTCATGTTGCCCACTGCTGAGTGTTTCCTATGCTGCCCTTTGTCTTTCCTGGCACAGTAGCCTGCCATTCTGACTACGTCTCTTGCTGAAGCAAGTCTCACCTTCAGCTTATTCTCTGGCATCCCAGGAACACAGTTCATTGAAGAAACATATGCAGGTTAATAGGAGAATGATACAGATGAGTACAAGGCCTCTTTTCTCCTCTAAAGGGTCAGAAGACAAAAAAATTAAAAACCAAATATGGCTGCTGAGAAAAGGGCATGACGTGTAGTATCCCCATGCGAGGGGAACTGCAAAGACATGGAACGGAGTTTGTGCTGATTTATACTTCAGTGCTAATGACCCCACAGAACAGTGTCCCAAGTGAAAAAAGCCTGTCCCAGAGGACAACAGTTCTGTATGTCCACAAAATACAAAACAGACAAATCTATCAAGACAGAATGCAGCTTAGTGGATTCCAGATGCTGGGACACAAAGCCAGGGAGACACAGACACCTCCCTACCACTAATGTACATTTCTTTCTGAGTGAGAAATAGGTTCGAATATTAGGTCCTTGTGGAGGCCATGCAGCTCTGTACACACCCCACGACCCTCCAGTTTGTGTAATTCACGATGGATTTCATATTTTATGGTATGTGGTATACATCTTAGATACAAATAAACAAATAGAAAGGCTCTGTAGAAAGTGTATGTAGGTGGTGGGAAAAGTGACAAGTGCCATCATCTCAGCATTTCGGAGTCTGAGGCTGAAGGATTCTGCAAGTTTGAGCCCAACAGGTTCTATATACTAAGCTCCAAGGCAGTAGGGACCTGGTAGGAGAGAGGATGGGGCAGAAAAGTGGAAGTCACTTAGGCTAGTAAAATGGTATAGATGCTGAGATCCAGGCTACAGAAGGACCAGGCCTCTGAAGAGATCACTCAAGGAGATGGGAAGGCAGTCAAAGGCCCGAAGCAGAAAGATGCTCATGCCAAGAAGCCAAGCAGTTCAGAGCAGGTCTAGACAGATCATCCAACTTTGGTGGATTTAGTTCTAAGCACAGAGTAGTCACTGGAAAATATAAGCCAATGGGCAACATGTCTTCTGTTATGTTCTGAACATCATCCCAGATAATAAAAGGAGAGTGGATTAGAAGAGGCCAGTACTTAATGTACTTTGATTAAAAGTACATAAAATATTAAGAAGGAGGAAAAAGAAATAGTATCGAATCTCTGCCTTTCAAGGGTGAACATCTTGGTGGAAGAAAATATGCCCGTAGATATACATAATCTTAGAAAAAGCCTAATAGAAGCAATGCCAGGAAGGTAGGGAGAATTCCTGACACTTAAGAAGATGCAGTTACCTGGGAAGAAGCAAAAATAAGAAGATGTTTAGCAACAGAAGGGGAGGGGAAGTGGTCTCCTAGTGCTCAAAACAACACCGCAAGGCCAGGAAGAGAACAAGACAGAGAAGAAGTGGTGGGAGATGATATTAGTAACAAGTAACATTCGCTAAGTGATACTCTGATGTTTTAATATAAATGAGGATACATTTGATTTTCAGAGGAAGAAGGTAGCTACTATTAATATCATGTCCTTTAGGAGTCATGAAACTAGCAGGATGGAATGGCTCACTAAATGTGACAATTCACAGGACGTTTGTTTTCAAAGGATTCTTTCTAATATCGTGAGTAGAGAAACTACTGAGCACAGAGAAGGAACCCCAGACCCACAGCAGCGGAGTCTTCAATACACTGAGAGCTGAAGGTATGAGAGACCCAGGATCCAGAAAGATAGAAAAGTATACAGAGGCCAGCTTATGACAAATGTGACCTTTATTCAAAGGATGTAGCCACCCTGAAGTGACCTTGAAGGGAGGACAGGGTAGTGTAAACACCATGACTTCATTTCTTCCTTCCCTTCCTCTGATTATTGTCAGAACTCCCAACCTTCTGGATTCATCCAGAAACCGCAGACCAGAGAAGCCTGGTGATGTGGTCCATGGGCCTGACCTCCAATGGCTGATAGCCAAGGTCAGAAGGAAAAGGCAGGTACCTAACTGCCTTACAGTAGAAACCCTGAAGTTTTAGGTGACAAATATAGTGTTGACTCAGTAGGTCTGAAGACCAAATGTCAGAGCTTTGACACAATGGAAATAAAAATTACTCGAAGCCTGAAAACCAGTAAGGTCATAGTCTGCTTATTAAGAGGAAGTGACCTAGGGAGAAATAAAAAGAAGGGACTTGATCGGCTGGGTGGTGGTGGCACAAGCCTTTAATCCCAGCACTTGGGAGGCAGAGGCAGGTGGATTTCTGAGTTCGAAGCCAGCCTGGTCTACAGAGTGAGTTCCAGGACAGCCAGGGCTACACAGAGAAACCCTGTCTTGAAACCCCCCCCAAAAAAAGGGACTTGATCAAATGCATTAAAAACAAACAAATAAATCAGCTTCATTAGCTATGCTGGGTAGTAGGAAACAGTGGGGATCCAGGATAAGGAAGAGAGTGAGTGTCCAAGGTACCACAGGAGACTCTGTCCTCAATTTTAAGGAAAGAGATGCTTCTTATTAAAGAAACTGAAGAAAACAGACTGCGATGAGAAATCTTACAGCCAAAAGTCTTTTATTTGAAACTCACCTAAACTTATTTCAAATACAAAGGAGAAAGTATTCAAATATAGGATTATCTCCTCTAGCTGAGTATCAAGAACTCCAGATGAACTTCAGGTCCCAGCGGACCAGAGGCAGGATTTGGCCAGATACCTGAGGCTCTTTACTCTGGTGATGCTGACTCATCCTAAGGTTTCAGAGTCCCCCATCCATGCTTCCCTTTGCTCTGACTATGCTCACAAGTCAGCTTTCTCAGCGTATCTACTCACAAAGAAAACAGCCATCCACAGACACAGCTTCGCATTACAGTTCAGACTGCCCTGTCCACACATAGCAGGATAATTAGCGATACTAGAACACCAGATTCCTGGAGACCCACTCCATCCAGCTATGTTGCTCACACCCCTGACTAGAGAAAGTTTAAGGCGGTGCTTATACTTGGGGCAAAGGCTAAAAAGTGTGAATTCATTCCTGGACTCTATGAGTGCCCAGGAAATGGCCTGGCTGTGGTACATAATGAGTCACTGTGACTTCCATCCAAAACAACAGAACAAATTGGCACAGTGGGAATCAGGGCTGGCAAGGTGTGATCACAACAGGAGATGCTGACAAAGGACTGAATCCTGAGGAGTACTTCCATTTCCAAGATATGGTAAGAATGGCAGTCAGGGTACCTGTTATAATGGCAGAGGAGGGCCTACTGGAAAAGGAAAATGACAACACCCAGTCCTGTCATCAGAGGGAGGCTGATCTATGGCCATCAGCCACAGAGAGTGAGAGCTTCTTTGGGTCAAGGAGTCAGTAAACACACTGAACAAAATGGAGATGGTGAAGAAAGAATAAATGGTAAAAGAGAGGTGTGGTCATTAGTGACTTTTAAAGAGGCAGTTACATGATGAAAGAAAGCTGCAGGGACAGCCTAGTCACAGAGCAAGTTCTGGGATGGCAGAGAAGAGTGAGTCAGAGGAAATAGAATCATGGTTGCTATTACTCCTTCCGCCATTTATTTTTAGAATAGGAGAGATTTGTGTCAATCTGGAAAAATAGCCAAGATAGATGTGTTAAACGTAAATGCACAAAATGAGCTTAAGAGGCACACTGAGGAGGAAGGGGTGGGTCAGAAGTTCGATACAGACAATGTCTCAAAAGTCAAAGCAGGAGGCTGAGAAGATGGTGCGGTGGTGAATGGTGCTAGCCATGCCAGCATGAGGATCTTGGCTTCATATCCCCAGCATCCTTGTAAAAGGTTGGATGTGGCCATGAGCACCTGTAAGCTCAGTGCTAGAGAGGAAGAGACAGAAGTCTGGGGGCTTGCTAACTGGACTAGCCAAGTGACTGAGACCCAGGTTCAGTGAGAGACGCTGCCTCGGAAAATAAGGTGGAAAGCAATAGTAAGGCACCAGATGTCAACCTCTGGCCTCCACAGATAGAAAAGGACAGGAGACCAAAAGACAAAGGCATTTGAGCTAGGAGACAGCTAAATCAACGAAGCATCTTGCCTGCCTACCCGAAAGCCTGATTCTTTTTCTGCCTGGGATGGGTGCGGAGCTAGAGGCTAACTGTCTTGCATTAGAAATGCTGAAGTAGGCCAGAAGCAGACGCAGGAGCAGAAATAGGCCGACGAATTGTCAGATAACAAGAGCCCAGCTAAAGTCAGTGTGAACCACAGCCCACAGTTCACCCAAACTGCGAGTCCTGTCCAGTGAGGCTGCAAGGAAGGATGGGAGCTATCTGAAGCAGAAGAGGGGGGAGACCACAGTGTGGTGGGCAGAGCAGTATGTGAGAGCTCATCTGAGGGCCTAAGTGGGGACCTAATGATAGAGAGCCCTGAGCACTGGCAAGCCAAGGGATTCACATGCAGGAGAAAGGGGAAGCTGTCCAGGAAGAAGAGACACCCACTCTCATACTCTGAGAGTACAGTCACCATGGAGGTCAAAGAGAGGCCCACCTTGGAACAGGCTGTCCAAAGCACACTGATGGGGGGATGAGAGTCAACCAGCAAGCTCCTGTCACCACAGAAGAGAGGCCCACAATTCCTCTGTTGCCACACAGGGCTCCTACTACCTAGGATTGACCCTGAGGTAGACATTAAAGGCCACCTCAGCATAAGATGAGGTGTAACAAGGACACATGGTAGATCATATATGCTGTGTGACTACAACCAGTAATGACATAGTTCAAAGAAAGACTGACAAAAGGGAACAGGGATGAGGACAATTATACTGGTGAATGCATTCGGTCCTGGGGAGCTACATGACTTTCTTTCTCTGCCCCCTGTCATTTTGCATGTCTGTGGGAAGGGTATTGTTCCAAGGAAAGCTCAAAGGTTTTGGAGTCTGGCCATACCATACCCATTAGCAGTTAGATGTTATAGACCACCCACCAAGACCCAAGCATTGTGCTCAAGGCTTTGCATACATTAATTCTAATCTTTACAGCAATTCTCCCAGCTCTATATGCTTAAAGAGAAACTCAGAAGGGATAAGGGACTTTGCCAAGCCCAAACCTACTCCACATCCTTTCCATTTAGGCTGATAGCTACTCTAACCACACTTGACTCTCCTACCCCATTGGCAGTCTGTGAACAAAATAATATGGCTCTCTAGGTCTCTCCAGTTGTAAACTGAAAAAACTTTTAAAGTGAAAATAAGAACAAGTAAAATTACAGGGATATAAATTTGCCACCAGTTCATGACCCTCCAAGGGATGGGAAGAGCTTTGAGGTCAGGAACTGGGAACTGAGCTTTCCGGAGCCCTCGAGGCTCTGTTGTGTGCCCTTGGTCAAGCTGTTTGGCACAAGAACCAAGTAAACCCAGTACTCTCTAGAAATACAGAGGTTGGCTTAGGTCCTTCCAGGATCTATCGTCCGTCTCAGCACGAAACCACCAATGATGGACAAGAACTGAGTTCTTTTTGAAACCGTCTCAGACACTTTGCCCACTGAGTTCTGGGAGCAGAGCAGTCTCAGGCGAGCTTCAGAGGAAAAGAGACTCCACAAAATGGCTGTGGCTGATAGTACAGAGTGCTTCCCTTTGAAGCAGCTCTGTGCTGAGGAAATCAGTACCCACAAGCAGAGGTTGTGGGACACATGAAAGTCCTAGAGAAATGTCTTCTCGCCTGTCCATAGCCGACCTCAAGTATCACAAATGCAGATCACAACAACTTTAAAACTTGTGGTAGAGTCCTGCACAAAATATGACCTCATTAAATGATGGCCTATTTCTGGTTTTTAGAATTTTTAGACCAAGCTTGCATTACCTTTTACGAATCAAAAAAAAAAAAAAAAAAAATCCTTAAATGTGCTTACATTTCCCCTCCAGGGTCATAGCTGCAGAGTGTGGCTAAGATGAAACAGCCACAAAGTAAAAAGTATTTAATTTTTATTTTGTATGTTTACTCAACTATATATAGAACACATGGGTATTTGCTTTTTAGTCCTTCGTTCAAAAACGCCTTTTTTTTTCCCTTGAAGAAAGTTATTAACAAGCTCAAACTTGCAAAGATAAAGCTCCTCTTGGGTATGCCTTTCCCATGATCCACAATAGAGAAGCAAGTTTAAGGTGAAACAAGGGCCACAGGGTTAGAAATCCAAACATCAGCAGGTCAGTGTGTAGGGTGATGCAAAGGTCAGGGAGCCATGAGGGGAAAGGCACTCAGCAGCCAGCAGGGTGGATGAAGACAGGAGCTGTGGTATCCCAGTATAGTGTCATTCCACAGGCTCCACTCAGGGTCTTTGCCAAGGGAAGTAAGCATGAGCTTGGAGGTCTTCATGCTGAATGAAAGGGGCCAGCTGCTGAAGTCTCTCGGTGCACACCCACCATATAAGTTACAAGCAGTAGTAGAATCATAAAGACGAAATTGGAGTGCTAATTAGCAAGAACAGGAGAGAGGGGAAACAGGGTTGGGTAGGTTTGTTGGTGAGAGTACAAAGTTCTAGTTCAGAAAGATATATTAATAGTCACAGTTCTCCAAAGAAACAATACTGATAAGAGATACATGTGTGTATTATGTATGCACACACATACACACACACACACACACACACACACACACACACACACCATTTCTTTACTATGATGCATGAAATAACTTTTTTTTCAAGAAAATATTGTTTTGAGAAAAACCTTAATCCTCAAGTCACGTTTATATTTATTTGATGAAATTGACTTGTGTAGTTACAGAGGCCGAGAAGTCCCATAAACTCATCCATACCATGAGACTCAGGAATGCCACTGGTGTGATTCTAGTCTGCATCCAAAGGCCTGAGAAACTGGGAGCTGATATCTCAAACTCCAATCCAGGGACTGCTGTCTGCTGTCCCAGCTGGAGCAGGTAGCAGGAAGAGGAGCCCTTCTCCTGTTTCTTCTTGTTCTGTTGAGGCCATCAGGGGGCTGGAGGCTCTTACCTGTACTGGTGAGACAGGGCAGTTTGCGCTCTTCTTTACTGAACCCACAGACTAACATAATAGCATCTCCTGGATAGAACCTCACAGACACTCCCTGGCACTGCATGACTGCCCACCCCCCCCCCCCCCCACACACACACCCATGGTCTAGGAAAGTTAACAAACTAAATTAAACATCAGAGAAGATGTACTGTTTCAGAGGTCACCTCACAACTCTACACATAGAAAGAGCTAAGGTGCTTTTTAAAGAAGTTAATTATCCACAACCGTCAATCAGTTGTGTTCACCGCTCTCCACTAGCCCCTCAAGATGTGTGTAAAAATAAACTGAAACCGTCTTCTGAAAATGGTGTCAAAATAAGCCACCAAACCCTGAAACGGAAGATGTCTACTGAAGGAAGGCAAAGAGGAGGGAGGAGGGTCAGAGCATGCCAAGCTCCGTCATTATTCCCCAGGTGACAGGAGGAGTGTGTGTGCATGGCGGTTCTGCATGCTGCAGAGTGGAGGGGAGAGTGACCTCTTCACTCTGCCTGTGCTGTAACTCCTGTGTGTCCAACTGCCTGAGATGTCCTCAGCAGCCCCCTTTAGCTCCTTAGGCACATGCATTAGAATGTCACCCACAGCCATTGACATTACCTGAAGCAGATGAGACTTGGCCCTGTCCTGGACATCACTGATGTGCCACCTGCTGCCTGAGTCAGTTCAGTCCAGGACAGCCTGACCTCCACTCTGCAAGTCCAAGTCAAGAGCCCCAGTGTCGAAATTGACTAAAATGCACCAGTGGAAGAAAACGTTTTAGGAGAAGAGAGCACCAAGTTCACTAGCCATGCTGTTGCTCGCTGCTAGCAATGGGAAGCCCTCCTGGGAGCAAGAGGTGGAGGAGGGGGGTTGCTTTGTACCCCACAAGAAGTCTTAGTCTGCAGATGGGACAAGCTCCAGGTATTGTTAATCAGAAGCTCATCAGGGGTGGTTTCTGTCTCCTCTGCCACTGAGACATTGCCTGCATCCTCAGACTGCTGGCAAGATGGTAGCTGGGCTGGAGCCAGAAGAGCAGGCCTCCTCTTCCTGGTTCTCTATCTCAGTGTAGGAGAGATTCCCCTTCTCATCTCAGAAGGTAGCCACAGGTTCGTGGCTCACTCATTTATTACAAGAAGAGGTCTTTATTGCAAACAGGCAAACAGCCAAGTCAAATTATTTGGGAAGACGACAGTGTCCACTGAAGAATACAAATAGTCCCGTAGACATTGGAAAGTCACCTTTGTGCTTTTCAGAGCAGAACCAAAGGCTGTCCTCTGCCCCCAATACCCCTGATTTCAGTCTCAGCTCACAGCACTCTGTTTTCAGTATTGAACCATTCTAGAGAGACTCAGGACAAGGAAGAACAGCAGGAATATGGTTAGACACGGTAGGAAATACATATTCCACATCTCTCCTAGAGACTCCTGTGTATCATTAGCCACTCGTGCAAAGCTTGCTCAGTCTTGTGAGTTTTTTTACACTATGATTCCCCCAGTTTCTCTGACCAACTACACCTTTTCCAAATGACTTAAGATATCCTGCAGATTGTCTTTTGCTTAAATCTCAACTTGAGACCGTGTTGTTTCCAGAGACCCTGCACCCAGCAGATGGGACTGAAGCACTTGTACTGTCGTGTCCTTGTGGCTTCTACCCACCAAATACTTTTGAGGTCAGAAACTATGACCTCAAAGTTCATGGCTGTATGTTCAACACCTGAACAGTAGCCAGCACAGAGGAAGGATGGACTGACCACTTCTGGACAGAATGACAGGGCAAAGAAGAACTAGAAAGAGCCGAGTCAGACAAAACTGGCTTTGGACTGGCTAATCCACTCTGCTCTGTATAATCACAAAGCACCTCCCCAAGTCTGCTGCACAGCTAACATTCTCCAGAAACAAACTTCCAGCCACACAAGGAAGCCTTTGTTCAGTCTGCAGCCACAGCCTCCCTGGTGGGTGGAGTCTCTAGCCTCAGCCCTGTCATAGCACCTGGAGCCAGGACTGTTCTGCCTCCACATTGGGCCCTTGGGCCTGCCTCGTGACCCTCACACCACCTCTATAAATGGAAGAGAGTAATCTTCTGGCGAGGTCAATAAGTCTGTAAAAGTTCTGGAGGTGGGACAGAGGAAAGGCTCCTGTAAGCACCAAGTGAGATTATAACCAGCACATGTGGTACCTTGTAGAGACATCAGATGTGGGGTCCTCAAGACAAAGCTGATAGTAGAGGTCACCAAGGCTTCTTATATCCCCTCCCAGTGACAGGGGTGGCATGAACCAGTTCCAGACAGCAGTGAGTAATGAGGCAAACACACACACACACACACACACACACATTGCTCAACCTTCCCTCCTCTGAACAGGAATGAGATTTGGCTCAGATGTCCACGTCCCTTCCCAAAGTCAAGTGTCTTCAAGAAAACTTTGCCATCCCTAGCCCCAGACAGTGATTCTAATTTGTCTATAAGTCAAGCTTGAGCTTGCTAGCCCTACTCCCCTTGGCAAGGCTTTGTTTAGAAATCTGTCACCTAATTTTGATCTAGTTGATGTGAGGTTGAAATTTGGGAGAGTTTCTTTAAATATTTGATGTATACACACACACACACACACACACACACACACACACACACACACACACA
>JANHMN010000006.1:80190569-80292185 GCA_030674055.1 Rhabdomys pumilio | reverse complement strand
ACACACACACACACACACACACACACACACACACACACACACACACACACACACACACGAAAATCTTTCTTCTGTTTCTGGCAATTGATAGCCCAGGAGTGATGGCTGGTCTTTGAGCAGCCATTTCATCGCTGTTCTGAGGACAACGGTGACTCAGTGGGGAGAAGGAAGGAAGCTGAGGTCTTTGAAAATGCTGTTAAGCTTTATTTCACTTTGTCACCCCTGCAGCTCACTATGCATGTGAAGACTTCTAACATTTTTTTTCAGTTATGGCTTGGTTACATATTGTGGCCAAAAGCTTTCTGACTAGTATAAATGCACAGAACTCAAAGTTAAATCTGTGTGTTCTGGGTCTAATTACTCTGGTTGTTCTTCCCCATGAGGGGCTAGGGATATCAGTGACCAATGGGAACCACTCTAACTCTATAACGTTTATGTCTCTAATAAAGAGCTCAGAGTTCTTATGAGGTGGTCAAAGGATAACCTGTGGAAATTAGATCTCTCCTTCCATCATGTAAGTACCAGGGATTAACTCAGGTCCTCGGGCTTGGCTCAAGCACCTTTACCTGCCGGGCCCATCTCAGCCTCTAATAATTATTTTTGACTGTCAACTGGACAGAATCTGGTGTCACCTGAGAGACACACTTCAGAAAATATCCATGAGGATTTTACCAGGCAAAAATTAACTTAGAGAGAATTAACTTAGAGAGAAAGATCCCCTGTCTGGGTGGGGAAACGCTCCAGTGGGTGGCCCAAATATAAAAAGATCTGGGTGTGAGGAAAGCAAGCAAGGTTGCCTTCATTTATTCTTGAGATCATCTGTTGCCATAGTCACCAACACTTCTACCACCTCCCTTTGCTGACATGAGACCCCAGCTTTTTCAGCCTTGGCATATGGGAGATCAGCAATTCTCCAAGACTCTTTCAGGTCTTCTGGGACTCTTTTAATGTCCAGCATCACAGCCTGAGTAGCTAACTGAGTTCTCAGCCTATCCAATATGCAGACTGTCATTATTGGACTACTTACTGCCTATCTTGTAAGCCTATTTCCCTTTATGATAGTCATGCCAATCTGCCAGTTCTAATCATCCAGAGAATCCTGCCTAATACACTAGGTCATGTGAGGATGGATGACCGAGATCCCCTTCGCTTCCTTATGTTTTCTTAAAAAATGTAAAAGTCTGATGATTTTTATTCTATAATAAACTAAAACTCCCATTTTTATACTCTCAAAAATATGTGTGTGGTGTGTGAGTGAGTATTCTCATGTGTGCGCAGGCACACGTGCCCATGCAGCCATGTATAGAAGCCATGGGAAGATGCTGGGTCCTGCTCTGCCACTCACTGTCTTATCCCCGTTAGACAGGGTCTCTTACTGAACCCGGAGATCACCAAATGCCAGCGGTGACAAGGTTTAGAAGTCCTAGTCTTATGAACTTTGCCTGTGGTTCAGCAACAGCCCCTCATTCCATGGAGCATCTCTGTAAGGCTCCCTTCTGACCTCATGCAGAATAGGCAACACCACCAGCCTCATCTGGGCTCTCCAAAGCTTCAGGACACTCACTGTTTGTTTGTTTGTTTGTTTGTTTGTTTGTTTGTTTGTTTTTTGGTTTTTTGAGACAGGGTTTCTCTGTGTAGTCCTGGCTGTCCTGGAACTCACTCTGTAGAGCAGGCTGGCCTCGAACTCAGAAATCCGCGTGCCTCTGCCTCCCAAGTGCTGGGATTAAAGGCGTACGCCACCACCGCCCGGCAAACTCACTGGTTTTTAATATTTTTCTTCTGTCTGTACAAATATCCTCAGACTCATCATATCAGGTAGAGTCAGGATTGGTTTACAGCTTCAATTTCCAGGGATCAAAACTCATGGTAAGTCCAGTTTTCTGTCCCAAACCTATGATTTCCACATGTGTGGCTGTGTTTCATGCCAGTAGTTAACATGTGTGTCTCTGCATAAGGAAAAAGTCTTCATCCTGACTGTACACACCATACACAGTATTTGACCATAGTAAGAAGCTAGGTATCATTAGACTCAGATCCTACAAGAAAGGTATGAATGAGTAGCTTGTGATCGTGTCAGATTTGTACCTAACTCAACTGCCAGTCATATCTTACAGAGTATTGCATGGGAAGGCATACATAATACTTGCTTCCTTTTTATTTTAGAGAAGACATCATAGCTCCACTCATATTTCTGCTAAGTCCTATGCCAACATTAACACATCTACTTCCCTGGCTCTGCACCTCTGCTGGGTTAGACAAGCAAGAGGTATCCTTGGGAAACACCCCAAATTGTAAAGAGCCTGGTGGTTCTAAAAGTACTGTTTCACTGTTCATCTTTGGGATAACATTGGTGCTATGTATTCCAGCTGGCACATTTGAAGTTAAAAGCTGATCCCCAAGAAACACCCACCCCAGACATCACTAAACAAAACTGCCCTCTCTATTGATGGCCTGGTTGGATTTAGAACTCCCTAGGAAAAGTACAGTTCCTCAGCATGTCTGTGAAGGAGTTTCCCCCTAGTTAACTGAGAAAGGATGACTCACACTGAAAGTGGGTTATACCATCCCATGGATTAAAAGCCCAGATTGAAGGAAATCATGAGACAGAGAACCAATGAGTCCCAGCATTCCTTGCTCTCTGCTTCCCAGTCTACTGAGCCATGGACAGGGAGCTGTGCACACTGTCCAGCACCATTCCTTCCCCACAGTGACAGATTGTCTGAGAGCCTAAAAAAAAACTTCTCCTCTCTAAGTTTTGCTTCCTGTCATATGTTTGGTCATACCAATGAGAAAAGTCACCACAGGACCAAGGCATGGCCACATACATGAATGCAATATGTCTAAATAATATCCACTCTCCATTCCTGCCTCACTTCCTGCCTCAGACTCCTCCTTGTTTTTCCGACCCTCCTTTCAACATCTTTTATCTTTAAAGTATATAATACATTGAATTATGGGAATTATTGCTACCTGTACCTGTATGCATGTAGGTATAGTTCTATCCACCAAAGTCCACGGCAGCATGGACCATGCCGATGAAGAAATATGACTCTCTGCCATACCCCCCAGAAATTTCTCTGCTAAGGAAGGACTTTCATGAGTCCTCCCATGAGGTGTTAGAGTGTTGACTGGCTGGTCCTCATACACATCTTCTGCAGGGAGCCACAGCTACTGTGAACTCATGAGTGTAACTTCCTGTCATGGTCCAGAAGGCACTACTTTGCAGCAGCCCACTTCAACCTCTGGCCCTTAGAAACCTCCTACTTGTTCTCCCATGCCCTTCATGTGAGATATAGATGCTCCAGTAAGGCTGAATATCCCACAGTGAGTCTCTATCAACTGCTATTCATCACATAAGAAAACTTTGTTATTTACTTAAAATACTTTTTTTTTTAGTTTTTTTCCTTTTTATTGGATACTTTATTTATTTACATTTCAGATGTTATCCCCTTTCCCCACTTCCCCTCCCTAGAGCCCCCTATCTCATCTTCCCTCCTCCTTTTTGCTTTTATACCATTTTAATTACATGCATGTGTTGCGACCCGTACTCTGTCTGGCTTGGGGGCCAAAAACATCCTGGCCTGCAGTGCTGCTCCGGTCCACGGGTCAGGGTCTAGCAAGAGAGAGTTGGGGGGAAGAAGGGGAAGAGACACGAGGAATGGAGACAAGACAGAGGATTTGTAGTCAAGTCTCATGTCTCTGACGTCTCCTTTATTATTGTCTACCTCATTGAAGGGCTCCTCTCTTATTTTTCTCTCTTATTTGTCCTCTCTTATTTTCTCTCTTATTGTCTCTCTTGACTCATATTCTCCCTGACTCAAATTCCCCTTGACTCATATTCTCTCTTGACTCATATTCACCCTATTACAAGGAAATCTGGGGTATGTATACGCTTTTGGCACGTGCCTTGTAGGTGTGGATATGATGTAAGCCTTACAGGTGTGGATAGCACATGCTCCTTACAGCTGGGGGCACTAAACAACAAAACAAGCTATGTGGGATAATCAAGATATTTATCAGAGTGTGCTTCAGCTGTTGTAGGCTATTGAAAAGCAAGTCTCTCATCAGGGTATATGGTTCTAGATGGCTGCAAAGTTGATAGCTACTTTCTAGCCACTTTCTGCTTAAAGTCGGCTCCCAACATGCATGTATTAAGATCAGTTCTAGGTTTAGAGTCTAGCAATACAATATATGCAAATAGTCAAGGAAGAAGTAAGACAATAAACACGATAGTTAAAGAACAAGCAAGGCATTAAACACAATTTCATGAATACTCATGTGATCACTGTTTCTAAGGGCTTATCAGGATGACCAAAATATCTGAGCCAACTTCCCTGTCTTAGCCCAAAGTCATTTTCATGAATGAAGCCTGCTTCCTTGTTCTAGTCTAAAATTTTGATTCCTGTCTGAAATTACTTCTTTGTTCTAACCTAATATTTAGATTCCTGCCTGAAATTACTTATTTGTTCTAGCCTAAGATTTAGATTCCTGCCTGAAATTATTTCTTTGTTATCTGGATGTTTTAACTTTACGTAGGAAGCTTGTGAATTTCAAGAATGCTGCTCTACTGAGTGTTGACGCAGTAGATACAGCTGATAAAAATTACCCATGACCTGAGGTCAGTATGTCTATTTTGGTCAAGCTTCAAGGATGGCATATATAGTTTGATCATGCTAGCCCTTTTTGTCCTGGGAATACTTTTATTCCTGCTCATTGTGTTAAAGCTTGTCTTTAACAATATCAACATGTTGGCAGCCAAAGTACGTGGCTTGAACCTGAAAATGGACCCCCAGACAGAGTTATTAATTTAACAGGCTGGCAAGCCAAGAACAGGTAAGATTCTGCACAGAGCCTTACCAACCTAAGACAGAAGTGCAATGTTTTAGATAATGCATATCCCACGACAGATAAGGAAGCCCTTCTTGTCAGAATGACATAAGACGGGCTCAGTCTTGTTAATAAAATAAAAAAGGGGAGAGGTGGAGAGCCTTTGGGGTTGCTTGGCAATAATCTTACAAGGGCCAAGGACAAGGAAATGGGCTGCTTGGCAGGAATATGACATTGGCCAAGGACAAGGAAGAAGCCTTCAGGCAGGAATCTGACTTAAAATACTTTTAAATTAGGTGTAGTGGCACATGGCTTTACTCCCAGCACTTGGAAAGCAGAGACAGGCAGGTCTCTGTGAGTTTGAAGCCAGCCTAGTCTACACAGTGACTTCCAGGATAGCCAGAGTAACACAGTGAGACCCTGTCTCAAAACAAAAAGAACTTTAAATTTTACCAGAGCTTTTAACCCATTCTACTCCTTTTCACATCCCCCTACCTTGCTCTTGAATTCCCCTGTTAATCTGAGTCTGGTTCATTCTGATATCATCATCACATAACTACGCTGATATACTTCATCTATCAAGTCTGTTACTTTTGTCTCTAGTAGAAAGGGACAGGACTGTGTTGCATGTGATCAAGGCAAGAGGTGCACCACAATCTGATATCACTGGGAAAGCAAATTTGGCTTTCTCTCATCTCCTTACATACATATACATCTCCCATATACAATAGTCTATGATCATAACTCCAAATAGCCAAGGGAGTTTTCCTTTATTTCTAGAATATTTTTCCTGTTCCAAGCAAGATGATAGAGAAAAAGCATGGAATTTAGGGTCAAAAGACTTGTATTCAAACCCAACCTCAGCCACTTACTAGAAGATACTGTTGGAAAGAAGCTTGAATACAGCAAGCCCAATTCTCCCAGAGTTAAGTAGAGAGATCACAGCATCTGTCAATGACCATATATTTGGGTGACCTGTTTTACTGCCTGTCCCTGGCTCTGTGCCTATCCCATGATGGCTTAATCTTGACCTTGTTTGTCTCCATGAGCAGACTGCATTAAGGAAAGCTTTCTTTTGACACATAAGAGTCATTCAGTCCTATTTGGACATCATCCATCCCTCATGTACACAAGGTGCAGGGGAAATCATTTTGTGGAAGAACAAATGGAAAGATTGTAAGGGCCAGAGGTTGGGGAGGGCTGCTACAAAATAGTGTCTTCTGGGCATGACAGGAAGCTCATGATCATGATCCTTGCCTGCCACGGTGGCCTGCAGAAGACCTGCACATGATCAAGCTTGTCAATACTCCAGTGTGGTGTGTGGGGTGGGGTTGGGGCGATGCTCATGAGGTTCCGCCCCCAGCAGTATCGCTCTCTCAGGAGTCAACATCTTCATGTACAAGATGAAAGTAATGCATCTAGAATTGCTTTATGAATGAGGAGGTACAGCATACAAGGCAGTGCTCCTCGCCGGAAAACTGAAGTGAGAGCGAAGAGGAAATCTACCCCTCCCTCATCCCCGTTCCCTAAACTTCTCTTTTTCCAGGTCAGTATATCACCAAGGAGAAGATCAAAGGGAAACTTGAGGGGCCTAACTGTGGAAATGACAGATTCTAGTGGCCTAGGGAAAGCTGCTCCTGAGATTCAACTCCAAAGCACTCTCAGGCCTTGGCGATGCCAACTCAGCAGTGTTTCTTTGCTTGCCTAAGTGCTAGCTAAGCTCTCTACAGTCGGAGAAACTCTTCAGTGATAAAAGCCACTCATCCTGTCATTTTTATCCAGCATTGCTGGAGACTCGTCATGCTTAACGGCAGGTTTGCTCAGTGATGAATTTGACTTGAGACTTTGTCCAATACCTACATTAGCTCCCATGCTCTTGGACAATCTTGCCCTACCATGCCTTGCAGCCACTAAAAGACCCTTCCCCCTGTTCTGCCATAAAAGCTGAGGTTGGATGTAATTATTAGTAGCCATGTGCCCAAAAAAGTGACTGCAAAGACAGACATAATGACTGCTTCAGGACTTTGGTCTTGAGTGGAAATCAAGATAGAAAGAAACACCATCTTCCTATCCTAGAATTCTCACACAGCTCTGCAAACAAGCCATTCTCAGAAGGTTCCAGAACTGCCTATCCACATGTTCTGTGAGGGAAACAGCCCAACCTCTGCCCTTCCTTTATGGCTGCTAAATTGACAAAGCCACAGATGCCAATGGCAAGTACAGGAAGGGGTAGGAAGAAGAAGTTGTCTTTCGTGACAACCATGAATTTTCGTGGTTGCCTCTGGCTTTCATCAAAACAACTTGTTTACAAAGATTACTGCTGAGTCTGAGAAAGGCTCCATCTACCTGCGAGTTCTGAGACCTGGGCGTGGTCTGCTTGAATTACTTTAGTTCCCTGAGCAGCTCAGTGTGCCATTGTCACAGCCTTCTGTTGATTTCAAGTAAAATGACATGAAAACAGATTAGTGAAAACCACAGACATTATGAATTGCCGTTCAGCTTCAGAAGTGAATGAAGAATGGCTTTGATCTGTGATTCAGAGCTCAGCTGAGGTATTTACAGAAAAACATGTCTGCAGGGAAAAAAGAAGAGAAAGAAAGGGCCAGAGAAAAGAGCCTTTGGGGATCTGAAGGAATGTTTTCTAGTTACGGTGACCTGAATATGGTATCAATGGTTGGGCAGAGCACACCAGGGCTTTCTGGCAACTTTACCAAGGCTGCAAGGGTTGGGGGAGGGAAAGTGTTTATATAAGACATCTGGTCTGATGAAATCATTTAGCACCTAACTTCCTTCATACTTGACCATCCTGTAATGCAGGCTGTGGAGAGGTAAATAACTCCACATTCATGGCTTCCCATAAGGCTGCTTTGTCCTTCCTCTGTCCCTCAAGTGACATTTCACCACCTCTAATAACCAACATCCCCAAGGACACTGAGTTGTCACTCAGTGTTCTTCCTACTGTAGGCAACTCAGGATGAGTTCTGAGCTGAGAACAGGCTATCCTGGAAGCACCAGGGTGTCCCCAGTGTGTTAAAGTTGGCCCCTCCAACTTACCCTCCTCCAGTACCACCTCAGCCCCGGACTTATTTAGATTCAGTGGTGTTTGAGCAGTTGCTGTAAGCCAAGCACCGAGGCACTGACTGTATAAGCTTTAATTCACTTCACTTGCCAAGCCCCACTAAGAGACAGCTATGGTGAGTGCAGTGTTGATGGAAACTGAGATTTGGAGCTGTGACACCACTTCCCCCAAGGCCACACACACACACACACAGAGAGAGAGAGAGAGAGAGAGAGAGAGAGAGAGAGGGAGGGAGGGAGGGAGGGAGAGAGGCACAGAGCACACACACACACACACAGAGAGAGAGACAGAGACAGAGACAGAGACAGAGACAGAGACAGAGAGAGAAAGGCACAGAGCCAGGCCTTTATCTCAGACAGCCTAGACCTTTAACCATCACCAACAAATCTCAGACCTCCATGTGTCTCCATGTCTTCCCTGTTGCTGGGTGTTTCTAAAGCAGGCACACAGCTGTCTACCCCTTGGATTCCTCTCTCCACTTCTTGGTTCAGCCCTGACCAGCCCTGTTTCTCCCCTTTCCACCTTCCCTCCCATCCACACTGTTATCTCCTAGCTCATCTTCCCCTCCCACGCCATGCTTCTAGACTCTTCTTTTCTTGACTTCCTTCCCTCTGTTGCTTTGGCCCCACTCTCCTCTACCATCATTGTCTCGTCTCCCCTCCTCTGCACTTCCATGCCTGGCTCTCCCAGACAGTCACACCCTCCTTCATATCTTTCCCCTTCTCCCCCCTTAACAAAGCTCTCATAACATCTTAGCTCCAGTGAGCACCTCCTGGCTTCCCATGCTTTTACTAATACAGCTCTGGCAGGACCCTGAGTCTCTTTCCACAAACAAGGGCAACTTCAGTCAGGGGAACTCAATGATATTTCCCTTTTATAAGTGTGTGTATGCTTGCTGTATCTGTGTGTGCATGCATGTGTGGGAATGCACATGTTCCTGCAGAAACCGTTTCAGGTCAATGACAGTTTCATGTGTAGTTTCAGGAGCACTGTCTGTCTTTAAGATAGGGCCTTTCACTGGCCTGGAGCTCACCAAGTACGTGAGATTGTATCTGCATGCCCAGCACTGACATTTCAAGCTGCACCGAACACTTTTACATGAGTTCTGGGGACTGAACTCAGATTGTGGGCTTGCAAGACAAGTGCTTCATGTAATGAGTCATCTACCCAGCCTCTTGAGTGTTTCCACCTGCTGAGCACCATGTAAACTGAATAAGGCATCACGCCTGGCCTTGAGATCTTATAGTCTATCTCTTATGTCTGAAAAATAAGGCTAATGCCACCACCAGGTCCCCTTATTCACAGAACTGCTCTTCATTCACAAATGTGCACACCCAGAAAGTTCTCATGACACTCCTTGCATCCTGCCAGGTAGCTTTAAAGAACTTAGAATAAGGGCTTTGCCACCCAGAATGTTACAGGGAGAGGCTGCAAAGGCTATTCTATAAGGGAACTTTGAGAGCCTGGGAAGGTTTTGCCCCTGCATAAGTCAGAAATAGACTCTACGAGGTCCCTTGGAACTAAATCTTGATGGATAAAAAAAGGCAGAGATGGAAGAGTGTGCAGACAGGATGAGGGTACAGAGATAGACAACATAGACCATGGTCAAAGAATAGCTAGCTGTCAACTGAGGCTCCGGGGTAGACTAGTGAAGGCAAGGATAGGGAATGAGTGGCAGGGCCAGTATCCAGAGGGGACTCCTTTGCAGGCCCTAAAGCAGCTTCTTGGGTCTCCTTCAGTAATCTCTGGTAGAAGTGCTGCCGCCCATGAACATGTCTGAGGCTTCTCTAGGCTCATTACTTCTGCATCTCTTTCCCGTCCTTTGACCACACTCTCAGGCATTCATTTAGAGAGTGACCTTGGCACCACCTTGCCGCAGGACCACTGCATGAGTCATCAGCCCACCAAAGAGACTGCCAACCATTTTGAGGTCAAACCTAGTTTATTATACCAGAAAGAAATCTTGAGGCCTGAACACTAGACAAGTATTTAATTATGGGTGCACAGTTTAATTACTTTGTCCAGCTTGATATGACTTAATTTATAAATATAATTTACAGCTCCCTTGTTTCTTTCTCAAGCCATTTAGCTCATTAATAGTGCTGACTCGCAAAGCTCTTCAGTCCATTCTTGCTGGGCTCTGAGCCAGTGGCTTATCCGGGTAAGGCAGAGGAGGCTGGAGAGGTACAAGGCTGTTCCTGCAAGATGCATTTAATCGCTGCCTTTGTGAAGAATTCCTGCTGCAGGCTGATCATAAAAGGCACATTGGCCTTTATTTGGTTCGTTATTGGTTTCAAATCCAATTCAGAGCATGGTGAGCAGTACTCATATCCAGCAACTGGCATAGACCACCTACCTGTGTGCAGCCCTATGTCTCTGCTGTAGACTTAGTCTCCCCTTCTACTGAAGGTGGCTCCCTGCAGTACCACCTGCTGGGCCCTCCCCGTGGACCGCTTCCAAAATCACTTGGGCAGTCCGAATCCCACCTTTGACTCTATACCCACTTTGTGTGAGATGATGGTCAGCAGTGAAAGCTAAGGAGGATGAAGCAGATTCAATAACAGCTCCTGTATGGGTCCTTAAGACGCATCACCTCGCCAAAGCTTTTACAAACACTTCTAAGCAGCCCTGGAAACAAGGCTCAGGTCATTAAATGGGACTCTCAAGTCAGGCTGCACACAGCAGCCACCTGGGAGGCATTAATATTTGAACCTACCCTTTAGTGTTTCTCGATTAATTTGATCTGGGCTGTGACCTGGTCATTAGTTTTCTTTAAAAAACAAAACAAAACAAACAAACATAAACTGCTTCAGACAATTCTAACATGCAGCCATGCTTAAGAAGCACTGACTGAAGTAATTTCCTGGAGATAAAGTACACGGATCGAAGCATGCAGGTAGGCTGGCCATATGAGCCTGACTCAGCACGACTTTCATGCTGATGGATAAAACAGACTACCAGTGCCATTAAAAAAAAAAAAAAAAAAAAAAAAAGACAAAACATTCCTCAAGTTCAAAGAACAAGGAACTCTGGGAATTCTGCAGTACAAGTAACTTCTGAGCTGTTCTGATTTGTAGAGCACACAGAAAGGGGTTGCCTTGGCAAGGCAAGAACCCTACAGGAACCAAAGTGCAGAGGTAAGGAAGAAGAAGGAGCACGTGACCCTGTGAGTGCTGGGGCGCTCCTGTAGAGAGAGACTCCACGTGTAAGAGACCGTGCTTGCAGCAGCTCCTTCAGACAAGCAATGCATGGAACAATGATCAAGCATCAGAGAGCAAGGCCCATCACCCGGAATGCCTGGGACACCATCCAGGAAGCTTTGCTATCAAGTCTTGATTCCAGAAGTTAAACTTCCTTCTGTGGGTAACAAGGAGCCAGTGCTGATTTTATAATGGACTAGGCAGACTAGGATGGGATCAGAGTTGAGTGTTTTTTAAATAAATCTTGGCATTGTCTCAACGGCTTTCCAAAGATAAAACATTTTTCTTGGGGAGTTTTCTGCTGAGCCTTCATGATGATGGTGAGCTATGTGGATGAGTCCCATATTGTGAGCTCTCCACCTCTTTGTCTGTCTTTCCTTCCTCCCTCATCACTCCCCTTTCTTCCTCTCTGGCTGACTCTTCCTCTGTCTATACTAACCTCTGGCTCAGGCTTGACACATAGGAAATGTGATGGTTTAATCCTCAGTTTACTTGCCGTCCCCCAGGAGACACACCTCTGCATATGTCTGTGAGGGTGTTTTCAGAGATGTTTAAACTAAGGAAGAAAGACCCACCCTGAATTTGGGCAGCACCATCCCCATGGACTGGGATTCTAGCCTAAAGAAAAAAGAAAAAGGAGTAAGAAAGGTGCTCTCTGACAGTCATCCCTTTCTACTGCCTGACTTAGGGCGCAATGTGACCTACTGGTTCATGGTCTTCTTACCGCTGTATCTTCCCTGCCATCATGGACTCTCTGACCAAAAATACACCCCTTCCCTCTTCCACCCTTAAGGTGTTTGTCAGGTATTTTGTTACAAACAATTAAAATAACTAATAAGAAGGTGTCCACTTAAAACATCCTTTGAAGCCCTCTAAACACCATTCAGGATGTAGTCATTAAGGGGTCTGTAGGAGGAACTTAGCCAAGCAGGCCCAGCAGCAATGCTGGCACATGGTGCACTGATACTTCCTCCCCAGCAAATCTAGAATCTGCTAGCAGGGCTAAAGACCACTGATGCTGGGTCAAGTGATGGATCAAGCGGATGAGAAAGAGACAGTGCCACATCTGGCTACTTGAGAGCCAATGAGATGCTGGCAAGGGATATAAAAGTTTGCCCAGTTCTGGCAATAATCAAGTATGCTTTTGCCATTTCCTGACTCTCAGACTCTGTGTCGTTGACTCTGTACCTTCTTACTCCTGCCCCCAAGGGTCTTGGTCAAGATCACAAGCAACAGGGGTCAATGCAAGAAATGTTGCTAAAACATTTGTTGGTGGCACTCATTTGGATGGGTGTTTGGAAAATGGTAAGTATTGGAGTCAGAGTCCCAGTGTATACAGCTGTGTTGGGTGGGGCACCACAAGGAGTCTGCCCCAGTGGAACCTTCTGTCTATCTGGGGACTCCAGTACCCTGCTATCAAGTTCAGTTCATGGATATGTATACCTCAGTGGGAAAATGATAACCCAAAGGCACAAACTGTTTCAGGAGGCTCAGCAGCTTCTGGGGGTGCTGCCCTAGAGAGAAAGTGCACACATGAGTGGAATACACATACCCAGTTCTGTGATCAAAACCTGCATGATGCCTTGTTAGCACAATTTCTAATGCTTGGTATCTGAGCAGGGTGGGGTCACCCATCTGATAATTAGAAAATATCTAAAAATGGGTAATAATACCATGAGCAGTGGAAGAGGGAGTTGACTCAGCATGGCACCAGGACTCCTCTAGGAGTCAAGGTTAAAGCTGAGACTGGAAAAGCTTCGTAAGAGAGGCCCAGCAGTTAGCCCCACATGTGGAGACTCACAGCAGAAAGACCAGAGGCTAAGAGGGGATTGGGAGAGTAGGGGGAGCTGTAACAAGGGGAGGCTGGCAAGATCAGTACACCAAGGGCCACATTAGTACAGCCTGGTGTCTCAGAACAAAAGAGAGTGGGATTTAGTTCTAGATAGCCACGGAGTCGGGGCATGTGAGCTCACAGAAATGGAAGGCCAGTACTCAAAAGCAAGGCATCATCTAAAGCTGATGAACTCCCCGGCACACCCAGTACAAGGACCTGGTTTGCTTTAAAGCCTTCGAATGGAACTATCAGTCAACAAGCTCGGAGACTCAGAAGAACTGGACTTCTGTCTCCTCCTGCCCTTGCTTCTGTATCAGAGCTGGCAGCAATCATTTCAATTCAGAAATCTGAGTTATGACCTCTTAGAGGGAGAGAAACAAAAAGGCAAGAGCCCCAAGCAAATACACAGGCCTAACTTGTGTGTTCGTGCGTGTGTGTGTGTGTGTGTGTGTGTGTGTGTGTGTGTGTGTGTAATGGGGCTCTTATCTATGGCCTGGAATCTATTTGGTAACCACTCTGCCACTGCATAATGGATCTGAGCCTCTTTACTCGGGAGGAAAATTTCACTACAATTCTCAAGCATCTTAATGTAGTAGATTCTCAGAGCTTTCATTGCTTAAGTGATAATTAAAGTTTGTTTGTTTGTTTGTTTGTTTGTTTGTTTGTTTGTTGAAACAAGGTTTTACTATGTAGCCTTGACTGACCTGGAGCTCACTATGTAGACCAAAATGTCCTCAGACTCTGCCTTTGCCATGATCAAATAACAGACAACCTTAGTTGTGATCTTTTCCATGTGATTAAAAAGGAAGTGGGGATTTGGATTTTAAAATGCAAGATGATATGAAATAAATTATTTTGTGCCTGCCTTCAGAATAAATAACAAAATTGGGCACACTTCTGAGTGCCGACAGCATGGATGTGGAGGTTGGGAGTGGCTCTCTATGATAGTTGAAATGTTCCGTCTCAGGCTGATCCCCTTCTGAACACCCCTCACCATGCAGTAAGCTCTTAGGAGGTCCCCTGCTTTCTCTGCCCAGCTGGCGTGTGCCATCTCTGAAAATGAAAACTCATTTTAATATTAGCTTCAGCAAGGCATAATTAGGAACACAAATCTGTTTCAAGGAAACAATACAGTCCATTCAGGAGCCAAGATTCAACAACTTGTGGAGTGTCTGCTGCTGGGATTTTCCTCATCCTCCTTGCTCTCCTTGCAGTCACTGAGTGCTGTGTGCACGCGTGCAAGTGTGCAGCACTAACTGGCCAGCTCCTAGACTCTCCTAGGCCACTTCTGCACTTCTGTAGTGAGGGTAATAGCTCATCACCTTTTTGTAAACTTGGAATCAGGCTGGAAAAGGATGCGGTTCCTCATGTAATGGGACCAGAGTAGCACTCACTATGCCCTGAACCAAGCCACATGAAGGGTATGTGGGGACTGGGGACTGTTTCTGCCTTTCCACATGAATCTGTCCTTGAGCTTTGTCTTCATGCCTGGCCATCTGTCCTCTCCAGCAAACTCATGTTGTCTGGAGATCCAGTTGGCTTTCCCTTTTGTCGACATTGCAAAGCTAAGGCCAAAGTAGCCACCCACCTCTGAACTGCCAACTTCTTGTCTTTGAGGACTCTGTAACCCACACAAAAGTAGTCAGGTCAAGTGCTCACTCATGCAACCCAGTCTGTGTGTGTGGGTGTGTATAAGTATAGGTGTTAGTGAAGCCTAAAATCAAAAAGGAGTTTAGAACATATCACTTTCTGACAGGGACCAGCTGTGGCTGGCTGTTAGGCAGGCAGAAGACCTTTGGCTGGCTTCTCTGTTATGTAACACTGTCTAGGTAATGAAGCCTACATGACTTAGCTTTCTGCTGTTGTCCCAGCCTCATCCTGTGCGACTTCCCACTGCCTTCTCTGAACTTCTGCCACACAGACACAGTGAGGTCCTAGCAATCCATGCTCCCCACCTCTCCTAGCCCGGCTCTTACAAATGTTTTCATTCAGCCTGGAGTAATCTTCCCCATCAGAAGCCATTCAGTTCTTTTTCTCCACACCTCAAGTTCATTGCAATATCTTACAAAATTGAGGTATCGGCGCTAACTCACAAACAGTTGCATGGGTTTCCAACTATGCAAACATTTTTTGACTCTAGGCAAGGCTCTAGGGTAGAGGGAAAAGTAGTAGAGGGTTTTAAAGGATCATCAAAGATCACCAATGTCCCCGTCTGTAACTACTTCCAAACAAATAGACTCCTGGGACTCACTCTACGCTGATAATATCTCTTTTTTATAAACCATTCAATTACCAGCTCTTTATACCACGTTGTACAGGATTCTAATGGGTTTTACTCTAAATTTTTTGCAGAGAAGATACAGTAGCTCCTCCTCCTCCTTCATCTTCTTCTTTTCCTCTTCCTCTTTTTTTACTGAGACATGACCTTATGTAACCCAGGCCAGCCTTGGTCTTGTAATTCTCCTGCCTCAGCCTCCCAAATGCTGAAATCATAGAGATGTGCTGTCATGCCCATTTTTTGCTTTAGAAACTATTTATAAAGCATTGCATAAATACAAAGGAAATCTAGAAAACATACCATTGACTAATGCCTCTGGTGTAACTTCCACATGAGTCATTTAATGGCATGGTGGAATGCCGTGAGATTTTAAGCATTGTCTTGAATGTTCATCATTTCACAAGGCCTGGGACGACAAAGACACTCATAGATACTATAAACATTTACCCAGTGAATGGATGGATGGATAGATTGATGGGTAAGACAATGGCAATGGTGATTCTAAGTCCTATCCTCTAGGATATTAAATATCAAGATATCGAAATGAGAATTCTAGCTTATTCTCAGCTCTCCAAAACTAGTCTTCTTTCCTTGTTAAAGACCTTTAAAAAGGCATACTGCCTACTTCTTAAGGGAGCACTTGTGATAAATAACAAATAACCTTGGGTGAGATACAGAAACCGGAGCTCTCTCTTGAATAAGTTTGTAAAACACACACACAGAGAGAGGGAGAGGGAGAGAGAGAGAGAGAGAGATATCTAGGAATGATGATCCAGATGACTGGTCTACTTCTAGAAGTCTTCACGTCTAGAGGTTAAAGGCAACCTTCTTGTATGTCCTTTATTTATTCAGTCAGTGACAACCATTATAAATCACAAGACCAAAGTCTATATATTTCAATATAAGGGTAAGATACTTTAGATTTAAAAATCCAGCTCGACTGTAGAAAGATAATATAAGCAAATTGGTAAATCCTATGGCGAGATGATCAGTGAACAGGGACTAAGGAAAATGGAGCAATTAATCCCATCTCTGCAGATGGAGGGAACCTTCACTAAGTCAGTCACTACACTCATCTTTCAGAATGGTAGGATTTTGCAATTAAAAGGTTAGATGGTTCTTCTAATTAGTAGCCATAGCATGAAAGTGTCAAGAGTCAGGTCAGGTGTTCAGGACAGGGAAGATGATGGCTCTGTCAATTCTACTAGCAAGGAGTCCTACTCACCCCCAAACCAAAGTAGTCAAGGCATTAGCATCCTGTAACTGAGAAATCAAACAGTGAAAGGTGCACCGCTATCCAGTAAACACTGGAGTGAACACATCTTATAAATTACTATATTTACAGTTAAAATAGTAATACTTGATACCAGACTTAAAAATCAGACATGCCTTCTCTTCCCTGAAGTGCTCCGTTAGAACTGAAATAGATTAAAAACAGAGATTCTTCCTAGCAAATTCTGAGATGGATAAAAGGACTGGACCCTAGATTGTTCTGGAGCCTTACACAGGTGAGCAATCATGGATCGTGGGGTGGAAACTGAGCTCAAAAGAAAGGCAGCTCTGCTTGGAAGTGAAGCCAAAGCTCTTCTCACACCAAAGTGAAATGAATGAGTGTAGGTCTCCAAGCCACTTTCTAGAGGCCAACATACAAAGAGCCTACAAATGCCTCTTTAATCCAAGGATCTATATAGACACAGAGACACACACAGGGAACTTAGGAGACAAGAACGTGGTGCACATGGCCTGTCATTTCCCAATCTTCCATTACAAAGCGTCAATAATTCTTTTCAAGTAGTGATAGGAAGGAAGAAGAGTAAGAATATATTTTGGAGGATGTACACTCACCAGGAAAGCCAAAATTATAGTCTGCTGGTGCAATGGACTTCTTCTGTGATGTCCTGTTTCCCTTAGGGGGGAAACGTCTTCTCATTTCTTCTAATATTTTTTCCCATGAGGTCATCCTTAAAAATGACAATTCACTGGCAGATTTGAAGCACCAGTCTCACTTCCTCCAAATCTTCAACATACACAAGATTCATTTAAAGATGATGGTGGAAGTCTTTACTGTGAAAAGGATGGGGGTGGGGGAGAAGGGGAATGAGAGGCTGCTTCAAGAGCTCACAGGGAGCAGTTAGGCAGCCATGAGTCTCTGCCCTTGGCTTATGCGCTTACTTCTCTGGGTACAGCGGTGCCATTAATACTGTTTTGTCTGTGTGCAGGTATGTGGGTAATAGGAATCCAACTCTGAGCAATATATTCTTCTAACCATTAAGCCACATTCCAGCTTCTTCCATGTTATTTTAACTGAGGGATGTGTCTCTTGGATAAGAATATACCAAATTATCTCCACAAGGAATAAGTCTAATAACTCAGAATGATGAGGTGTTAACTGGTAGACAATGCAGGGGACCTGGAAACAACCCATCTCACCTTACTCCT
Organism: Rhabdomys pumilio; assembly: GCA_030674055.1. NCBI lineage: Eukaryota > Metazoa > Chordata > Mammalia > Rodentia > Muridae > Rhabdomys > Rhabdomys pumilio. The sequence goes on along the minus strand of JANHMN010000006.1, from coordinate 80,274,528 downwards.
AGAAGAAACCTTACCAAAAGAGTGGGTAGGTGATAAGACAAGAGAGAATACAGGAGAGAGCTTCAAGGAAAAGCCAGGGCAGGGAAGATCAAGGTAGGGAAATGAAGAGCTGTCACAAGACTCTGCAAAGTGAGAAGTCTTTGTGAGGAACTTGAGAACAAACTAGCCAATAAAAACAACTCTCAGCCACCAGACTCTGTGATAGCTGAGGCTGAAAAACTGGGCCTTTCAGGAGAAAAAGAAAACCTGCTTATATCTCCCCTCTAGTATACTGAAACTTGATCTTGGGATAGATGGACTTAAGGATACTCAAGAGAAAATATGTGCCTCAATCAGAGTACACCTGGAGCCCGGGGAGAGAAAGGACAGTACCTCAAGTTTGAGAACCACACAAGAATGTCAAGATAGGGCCCTTTCCTCTCCTTAGCCATTTCCAGGACTATCCTCTGATAATAAGGGCATTCCTTCCATGCGGGCTGATAGTCACAGCAATAGCAATGGTCGATAGAGAATGATCACTCACCAAAGAAAGTAGTTTAGATGAATTAAAAGGTTCCACTTTCTCTGCAGAACTGAGGAGAAATTAATTAAGTTTCACGAATGTAGTGTGTGTGTTTGGGTCACACTTAGGGTACAAATGTCTTGATATACTGATCTTTTAAAACAACACCAGCAGAGTACATAGATTAGAACGATCATGGTTTGAAGAACACTTGGTTGACAGAGGTGAAAAATAATGTCAGAGAGGTCCTGGGGCAAGATTTTGAAAATTATTTTTATGTCATGCCGAAACATCTGAGGACAGTTGAGAAATACATAAAGACGGGAAAGGAACAAAGAACAAAGCTGTAAGCGGGAGTGTGTTTTTAAAGACGGGAGTGATGTAATCAGACCTGGGGTTTAGAAAGATGATTCGGAGCCCAGTGAGACAGTTCATAAGGTGCTTGATACCAAGCTTGGTGTCCTGAGTTTAATATCTGGGAGCCACATGGTGGAAGAAAAGAACAGACTCCTGCAGGTTACATCCATGCTAATGCCGGGGCATGCCTTCCATGAATGAATTAATTTAATTTTGAAAAATTAGAATAAGACAGATAATGATGAAATGTCTGAGTCTTAGAGAGCTGAGGTGGGAGAACAAACAGAGGATTCAGGAAGGAGGCAGCTGCAAGTACCGAATACCAGAAGCCCCAAACTAGCACAGTGACCAAGGGACAGTCGCGTCCTGTCCATCATTTACCTTCTTCACAGTCCCCACCTAGCTTTGGCAATGCAATCTGAGGGCATTCGAACCTAGGCCTGGCCACAGGCAATGGACTCCATGCTTTTGACCAGAGTGCCTCTGGGTGGAGTGCTGTAATCTTTTATGCACACCCAGAAAGTGTGAGGATGCTAATGGGGTAAAGAAAACAATGGCTCTGTGCACTTGACAAAACTCCTCAGAAGAGACTACAGGAGCAAGAACTTGTAGTGGCAACACAAGGCCACCTTAGCTCACCGTCTTCTGCTCACCACCCCCCAACCCCAACCCTGCCCACGGTTCCCTGATACTATCAAATCACCTAGTATCTGTGGGACTTGTCTCAGGCTGTTTGGGTAGAAATCAGTCTAAGGCAGTAATCAGTAATCAAAGAACCTGGTAATTCATATGGGGTCAAAGAAAGGGGAAACTTCTGAAATGGCTGGGGTTCCCATTGTAGGTGACAGAACTGGCAGCTGCTGGGGCTACCAGGTGTGTGTTTATCCCCAGCGTGTGCACAAGTGCACGCACAGAGTGCATACTGTTCTTGCTCATTTGCACATGGTCTTAGGAAATGGCTCTGCTCTGTGAGGACCCAGCTGTACTGTGGGCTGACCTTGTAAGACTGTTTGCTTTCCTTCCTTTGTTCCTTCCTTCTCCTCTGCAGCCATCTCCTGTCCTATTTCCTTCCCTTGTCTCTGTTTCTCTCCTGTCATACAATCTATTTGTGTGTTCCAAGGTAAAGTCTAACTAAGCTGAATACACAGAAAAAATAAATGACATTTTATTTATTAAAGATAAGGAGACAGAAATCAAGTTAGTCTCTCACCTTCGGGTCAGTTTGCTAGCATTTTCTAGTAATTTGCTAGGGCCTTGGGGTCTACTAGGGACTGACTGTGTAGTTTCTTGTATAACACAGGCATGACTCAACTCTCTTTCCCACTGGGGATGCGGAGGAGGGCCTCTGCAGGTGGAGCTTGGAGGTTTTGTCCATGTGTGGCATTGTGCTGAAGTGGTGGGTGCCATGCAGTATTGATTATGCATGTAGGTGAGTCACGTTGCTGTGAGACTGTTTCACATTATAAAGTCACAGTAACAAGAACAAAAATGTTAGTATGGAAACCTCACCAATCAATTCAACAGGTATTTCTTGTGCTATCGAAATGACCCCTGAATTACACATGTTTACAGCCCAGCAAGCCAGCAGTAAGTTGAAAATATATTTGGTAAACCTATCCTGTAGAACACCAGAGTTCTGTGTTCTGAGTTTGGTGATAACATACACAACAGAAGAAGGCCGATGGTTTCCCTTGGTAACTAGGGGGTTGGGGGGGGATCTGCTTTTCATTGCTGTGATAAACACTATACCCAAAGCAACTAGGGCAGAAAGGAGTTCGTTTCAGTTTACAGTTGTAATCCACCATGAAGGGAAGTCAGTTCCAGAACTCAAGTAGGAACCCGGAGTCAAGAACTGATGCATAGGTCCTGGAGGAGTGATACTTACTACTGGTTTGCTCAGCCTGCTTTTTTATAGCACCTAAGGCAACCTGCACAGCTGTGGCATCACCCCCTAGCAGGCGGGGCCTTCCCATAACAATCATTAATTAAGAGAATGTCCCATCGACTTGTCCACAGGTCAATCTGATGGAGATATTTTCTCAGTTGAGGGTCTTCTCCCCAGATAATTCCAGCATGTGTCAAGTTGAAACCAACTAACCAACCAACCAACCAACAAACAACTAACCAAAACAGAATGTGTATGTGGGAGGGGATGTGACATCAGGTCACTGCAGTGTACTGCCACCACCCAAAAGAGCAATATGCCAGGAAAATATCTAAACTCAATGTTCAAAGTTGCTCTTGCCCCATGACACAGCTGAAAACATTTTAAGACCATTTACCCTTCCCGTTTGTGATGGTCAGCATGGACTATCAGCTTGACAGGAGAGATGTTCTAGAGAATCAAAACAAAGACAAGGCTCTGGACGTGCCTGTGGAGAACTTTCTTGATATGGTTAAACTAAGGTGGGAAATCCCACTGTGGGTGGTACCATTCCCTGGTCTTGGATCCCTCACTGAATGAAATGAAGACCAGATGAGTATCAGCATCCATCTCCCTCTGCTTCAGCATCCATCTCCCTCTGCTTCAGCATCCATCTCCCTCTGCTTCAGCATCCATCTCCCTCTGCTTCCTGGGCCTAGATGCAGTGTGAGCAGCTGCCTCACTTTCCTGCCACCCTACCTTCTTCTTTGTCACTTCGAACCACAAGCCAAAATAAGCTCCTCCTTCTCCCTCCCTAAATCACTTGTGCCAGGTGTTTTGTTATAGTGATGAGAAAGTGCCGAGTTTAGCATCTCAGACTACCAAATTTGGAGTGGAGCAAACAAAAGCAGAGGCCAATCTCTTCTTGTACAAGCTTTTGTGCCTTTGTGAATGACCAGAAAATTCTAGTACTGCTTTATTCCAGGCCCCTGCCACATATTCACCACCTCTGTCTATGACATAGGTCATAGATCGCTGGTTTCTGTCTTACAATCTACAGAGCACATTGCCAAAAACATTGCTATGTTAAGAAATGGGGTGGTAGGTGTTGCTATTGTTTTTATTCTTAGAATTAAGAAAAGAGTCTTCTCTTTGTAGCAAAAGATCATTTTCACTTCCTCCTAAGGCAGACACATCTTCCTAGATCTGCCCCCCTTTTGACTGATGCAGGCAAGAGCTGACCTCGTGTTCTGCTGTCTTGAATCTCCTTACTGCCATCCATCTTGAATTAGAAATATCCATAGAAGCAGAAAAGAAGTGAGAACATTAATCCTCCTTTAAAAATCCCATGTTCTGTGTTCAGGGTCAGTTTCCCTAAGTCTTGCTTGGGGAGCTGGGGTGGAAAAGGTTGGGAACTAGCCAAGGAGCTGAGTAAAATGTAGCTAAATGAGATGCCATTTTTACCCCATGCAAACAGTGGCACAGGGACTTGGTTTTGCTTTGTCATGACTAGACAACCCAAATATCACCAGGCCTGCATCAGCAGTCAGGTCTGGATTCTGTCATTGTCTGTCCCTCTGGTATTCAGAGATGCTGGCTCAGGAGAGACAGCACAGTTCAATTTCCAAATGCATCTGAAATCCTTTAAGCCCTTTGTTGGAGGCATTGCAAAATCACAGTGGGTATGAGCCTTTTTTCCCCTTGGTGGTTGCATCACAGCTACTAGGACAAGCACAACTGGCTCTTTCTCCAGAGAAACGTTGGCATCTGTGGTCCAAAGGTTAAGCATGCTGGGGCCTGGCTTGTTCAATTGCATTTCATTAGAGAGTCCCAGGGAAGAGCCAGCTGTGCTCTGTGGCTCACTGGGGAGTGGGAAGCAATCTCTTGCTATTCTTTCTCCAGGGAAGGCAAGCAGCATATGGGGCTCTGCCTGTGGCACCAACAGTTAATTTCCACTGGCTTTTCTATAGCTTCAGCAGCTCTGGGATTGGAAGGGCAGGTTCTTCACTGCTTCCTGCAATACCTCTCTGAGCATCTTCTCCAAGTCTCTGCTTTTGCTCTGCAGACTCTTCACCAGCAGCTTTGTCTTGCTGGAGAGGTAAACACTTGGCTTGGGATCCAGGGGAATTTAGCTGCTTTGATTTCTCGATGCCTTAACTCAGGGTCTCTGAGACAGTTATTGTGACTCTTGAGATAGTGTTAAGCGTTTCTCTTAATCCTGTATACTCACACCCCTCTCTCTGCTTCACTTTGCCCCCCACAAACACTTACTAATGATTGTGGAACCACATAAATGCATGTGGAAGAAGAATCAGCTAAAACAAACAGGAGACATTTGGTGGTGATGGTGGCATCTGTGATGTCAGTGACAAGGACAATATTCCTAACAAGCATTTGTTGAGATATTGGTATGTATTATGCACACTACAAAGTACTTTACACAAAGTCTTTTACCTAATCCAGTATTCTTACTAGCTCCACTTTGCAGAGAAAAGTGAGGCCTAGTTTACTGGAGACCCGATTCTAACAAAGAAGAACCAGTGTTTAATCATAGAGTGATGCCAACAGTGGATGTGTCGGCTCCATGTCATCCTCAGAACCCTGATTCTAGAAGATGAAAATTGGTCATTGTTCTTCATAAGAGCGATTCCTGAGACCATAATGATAATGGCCATAATTATTGAAAATTTTACGTACCAGGCATTGTACTTGGAACGTCACACACATCACCTCACACAAACCTATATGCTCATAAACAACAGGTCAGCTTGAGCATCACAAACATAAACATCTCCAATGCAAGAGACTCTGCTGGCTGAAACCGTCTCCATATTGGCATGATGTCATTGGTGGAAATTTCCACATCTAACTTCATGAAACAGAACGCAATAAGAAATAAAGGCACATTGAAAAATCTCTTATATTGGGCTGATCCTGGTAGCACTGGCAGAAGAAGAATCCCAAGTTCAAGGCCAAGAGGGTTACACAAAAGAGGAAGGAAGGGAGGGAAGAGAAGGGAAAGGGAGGGGAGGGAAAGGAAGGGAAAGAAGGGAAGGGAAGGGGAGAGGAGGGGAGGAGAGAGGAAGGGAGGGGAGGGAAAGGAAGGAAAGACCAAGATAATAAAATATTAAAACTCTACCTTTAGGTTCTGTAAGGCATAAGGAAACAGGTAAATGTCATGTTTTAGCTTAAGTCTCATCACTTCACTGTATACTTGCAAATATTCAAAAATTTAAAACAGTAGAGAACCTTCTACACATCAGATAATAACATTGCAGACAGTTTGTAATGTCACCTTACAAATGAGAAGACAGGGTAAACTTTGACAGTAAGTAATGTCTCCTGGTTCATCAGCCAGTCTCTAGGAAACTGGAATTCAGACCTCAAGCTATTGATTTCAAAGTCCAAAATATTCTCAAAGGCAGTTTCAATTTTTTTTCTTACTGTTTTCTTAGGGAAAATGCTCGAGGAGGAAAATGCGTGTTTGACAGTGATTGGCAGGATGTCATTTCTCAACACACATACAGCTTTGTGCACTGAATACATGGTGTAAGTCCACCTTCAGAAACAAGTGTCTGTTGAGATCTGCTTGCTATATGCTATGCTCTACATGGGACTCTGGGATGTAATACTTGTCACTAAGGCACCCACAGCTTCACAATGAGGAAGATTTTGAGATACATATTTTCCTAGAATTCAGTGAGTCCGGTGAGAGGCCTACGAACCCTTGCACACTATAGGCACAGTTCAACTTTGGAGACACTCTGGTGTTGGTAAAGCACTATTTACCGCTAGTTCAGTTTGGACTGTTACAATTTAAGAGGGCAATGGTGTTTCTAGACGTTTGTGAAACTGAAAAGCAGGCAACCCTAGCAAATAAAACAATCATCATTTAGCCAATAAATTACTGAGTTAGTCAGTTAGAATCTCCTACTCATAAAGTTTTCCAGGCCATCCCCTCTTTGGAAAAACAAAGCTACGTGGGCCAGGCCATCTGTGCTGCATACCCTCTACACAGCCTGCCTTATCTCCTGCCCAGTTCATCAGGTTCACAGTGCTCCACTTCCAGCTGCCAGGAGACTTGATTGAGGTAGAGACACATTGTCCAGGGACCACTAAACTCTTTCCCACAGGATGCTATGCTAGAAGGCTTGCAGAAGATGGCCTTGCCCATCACAACAGACTGGTAGCTCTCCTGGGCTGAGTTATGAGAAAGTCAGGAAACATTGGACAGCCAAAAGAGGAAAGAGAAAACGAAAGCAAGCAAATAAAAAGTAGAAACAAGCTCTCACAATGCTGGGGAGAAAAAAGAACACCCTTGAAACTCTACCTGCCTTCAAGTTCAGGGGGAACAAATAACTTTTCTGTTTGGAGTCTCCTGTTTTATTTAACTCCATTATTTTAGACGTGCTCACTTAGGTCGATGTCCTGAAGAAAGATCTTTGGTTAGAAATAGAATGCTTCCAGATCCTTCTTGACCACCACCATTATTTCTTCTCAAGCATCAGACCCAGCCAGAGACACCGGAAAAACTTCAAGCACGTCAGGTCTTTGTTGGTGCTTCCATTTCTTCTCTGCAAGTTCTTTATGCTCCGAAGATTCGCTGCCTAATTGTCTCCATGTTGGCTCCAGCCAGCCTTTGACTTCCGTGGTGCTTCCTCCAGATGGCTTCTGTGACCCAGTGGCTGTCGATCCTTTCTGCTGTTTCTTCCTGGCTTCAGCAGCAGCTCTCCCAGTCCTTGCCTGTACTTTCTCCCTCATGGAAGATCTATTAGTGTAAACAGCTCACCTGTCAGAACAGACTATGCTCCAAGGGGCAAGACGTTCATCTTATCATCTTCAAACATCAACCAACCTTAGAAAACAAAAGATACTAAAAATGCACTCACAGGGCTGGAAAGACAGCTCGGCAGGTAAAGGTTTGCCAAGCCTGGTGCCCTGAGTTTGACCCCTAAAGCACACACAGTGGAAGGAGAGAAGGGACTCCCACAAGTATCCTCTGACCTCTACAGGCACACTGTGCCTTGTGTGTGTGTGTGTCCCCTCGCAATGTAAGTGAGTGTAAAAAATAAAATGCAGATATAAAATTAATGAATAGGTGGATTAGATCAAATTACTAGAGAGCATAATTTAAAAATACCAACACAGTCCTTCTTAGAAGGAGTAACAAAATACTCAAGGAAGCAAATATGGAGACAAGACAAAGTGTGGGACAGAAACCGAAGGAAGAGCTGTATGGAGACTGCTCCACCTGAGTATACATCCCAGGTGCAGTCACCAAAGGTAGACGCTGATGTGGATGCCAGGGAGTTCATGCTGACAAGAGCCTGATATAGCTGTCTCCTTAGAGGTCTGCCAGAGCCTGACAAATACAGAGGAGGATGCTCACAGATAACCATTGAACTGATCATGGGGTTCCCAATGGAGGAGTTAGAGAGAAGACTGAAGGAGCTGAAAGGGTTTGCAGCCCCGAGGGAAGAGCAACAATACCAACCAATCAGAGCTCCCAGGGTCTAAACCACCAGCCTGGGAGCACATAGGGAGGGACTCATGGCTCCAGCTGTGTATAGGGGAGGATGGCCTTTGTCGGGGATAGGTGGGAGAGGAAGTCCTTGGTCCCATGAAGGCTGGATGCCCCAGTGTGGGGGAATTTGAGGGCGGGGAGGTGGGAGGGGTTGGGTGGGTGGGGGCACATCCTCATAGAAACAGGAGGAGAGGGGATGGGATGGGGGTTTCTGGGTGGGGGAAAATAAAGAAAGGGGATAACATCTGAAATGTAAATAAAACATTCAATAAAAAAATTAAAAATACAAAAAAGGGGGCAAGGTGAAATAAATACATGACACTGGAAAAAAAAAGGAAATAAGGAAAATTTCAGGACAATAGAGACCGGTAGTCCTAGCCTGTTGATTGATGACGACATCCAGAGATATTAAGTGATATTCCCCAAGGCCACAGAACACTTTCTCATCAGGCTCAAGTATTTCAGATGCCTTAGTCATGCCCAAGTCTTTTAAGCTATTGTCTTGTACAAATCCACAGCTTTCACTATTACTGAGAGCACGGGCCACCAATAGAAAGCAGTTTTGGGTTTAGTCTCTCCATCTGTTCTGATTCTATTGGTCAAGAATAGAGGGAAAAAAGCATTGCCTAGAAAAGGGCTCCAGTCTCCCACAGAGTTAAGTGTGAGTGTTAACTCAGCCTCATCAACCATGTCCAAGTGGAACTTGGATTAATTGATACATGGAAGTGAAATCCATAAAGTGTCTAAAATTAAGAGGGATGAACTGCTCATTTCTTTTGGGGGGTATGTTATCTCTTCATAATGGAGGTTTGGACTTCTAAACATTCAAACTTTTTGTCCTGATCTGAGTAAGCAGAAGCTAACAGGGAGATGAGAGACCAAGCATGGCTGAGACAGCACCTCAGCATGGTGTCTGTGCAGAGAAAAGAATGCTGAGCCTGTCTCTGGTAAGGCACTCCTAGCTAATTCTTGCAAAAGAATTAGTACCCAGGAGTACAGGAGAGATTATCGACTGCTATATTCTTTCTGACACTAGTATGTTTTGTTTCTGTCAAAACAATGCACAAAATTTCCAGGCCCCATCTAGACTTTATTTACACTTGGAAACAGTGGAATCTGCACCAAAGAAGAAAATAGGAAAAGGATATTTCATTAGGTCAGCAGTATAGAAAAAGAAAATTTGCTACATGATCTCCAGATTATTAAAAAAACAAATAAACAAAACAAAAGCCTCTAACTTCAGTCTATAGATGGATATACTGTCTCGCTTATTTTGGACCAGTGGTCTCATCCTTCCTAATGCTGCAACTCTTTATTACAGTTCCTCATGTTGTGGTGACCTCCAACCATAAAGTTATTTTTGTTGCAACTCCATAACTGTAAATGTCTCTAGTGTTTTGAATCATAATGTAAGATATTTTTGCAGATAGAGGTTTGTCAAAGAAATTCTGACCCACAAAATGAAAATCATTACTTTGGACAATTCTGTGCTCTAAAGCAGAACCTCACAAGACAGATTTTTCAAGTATTTTAATTATAGTAGATAACACTTGGTTATTAATGCCTTGAACATTTTCTGTAGTAATGCTGAGGGCTGAGCCCAGGGCCTTGTGCCTACTAAGTGTATCCTTAAATAATGGTTCAAATGTGGAAGTCAAAGACTGTATCATAAAATGGAGAGACCAATTCACAGACTGACTGACATATTACACATTTTATCTGTTATTTCTTGGCTTCAGTATCCTCAGATTTGTATATTAAGAGACTAGAACAAAGCAGGTCCTAATGTTTCTTCTAGCTATGTAACTCACATTTATAAAAATGATTGTAAATGTTTTGGAGAAAGATCTCAGAGATCCCATAATAAATATTTCTCAGATAATGTCTTTCTAGGATTATGGTGTGATGAAACATAACTTTCTCCTCTGACATATATTTCATGCTGAGGGCTTAGAACAGCTCAGTGGTACAGCATTCGCCTAGCATATGTTCAATTCCAAAAAGCAAAAATAAAACAATAACAGTAATAGAATAAAATAAAACAACAGAAAAGCTATATCATGTTGAAACATGCTTGTACAAAATATCCTGGTACTGCTTTTAAATGTTTAAGCCTCATACATGATCATAGAAATTATAATTGACACAGTGAAATTAAATTATGTAAGAAAAAAACATCTGGGTAATGATTCTGGAGAAGACCTTGATATTGGTTGGACAGACAACATAAATGTCACAGGTTATAAGTCAGGTCCCAGTAGATCAGGCAGCACAGGAAGCAGAGGATACTGTAAGCCCCAACAAAGAACTCAGTATCTGCAGTTCCCTGAGAGTGGTGGCTTATAGACAGAAGTCATGACAGGGAGATGAGGTGTTTTGTTTGGTTTTGGTTTTTGGTTTTGGGATTTTGTTTGTTTTGTTGTCGTTGTTGTTGTCATTGTTTTCAGGCAAGACGTAGCTTATGTGTTTAAGCAGCTGTGCCTCTAAAAGTAAAGCTGGTGGTATAAGTTGCTGTCTCAACCAAGCTGCTGGTGTTTCGAGCTTACTTTGCACCAAGGCACTTTGTGAGATTAGGGTGAGATGGAGCTGATAGAAGAGGATGGGATGGCAACCCTTGCTTGTTCTGAGGCACTCATTTTAGTCTGGCTGCATGTGGAGGGGAAACAAGCAGCTTCCACTCTCATGCCAAGCTTAACAGGATACCTGACATCGCGGGACAGAAAATGAGAAAAGAAGACATGGTCATGACCCTTGCCCTCATGAAGAACTTTTTACATAAGTGCTGGCACAGTCCTCCCCTCCCTTCCAGACCCATCCCTTATGCTTTTCCAAAGAGAGCCACCCAGAATGCTGCTGTGTCTGAGAAGCTTCTCATTCAGTCCCATAAGGTTCTGTGAGAAGATGCTTCGATCCAGTCTGTCATTCAAAGACTCACCAAATTGCTTAGCACTGATACATAGCAATACAGAAGCACTGTAGAAGACGTTCTCTGCATCTATTGATTAGATATTCTGGCTTATATTTTTAGTGCATTCTCTAGTTGTCCTATGGAAAAATGAACATCACTGGGATAAGAACAATAGCAAAGAACCTAGCTGGAGTACTTCTGGGGAATTTATGGGAATGGCGATACTTCCTTGGGATTCTATTAGGATTATGTATTGGATATCCAGGAACATGGGCTAGTTTGGAATTGAGTGGCACAGTGGATTCGTCCTGACCCAGGGACTCTAAGCAGAAATAGCATGGCTCATTTCTGACCAGTACTGATGTGAGGTGAGATCATCTGTATCCTGTGTCACCAGCACCTGGCCTGGTGACATCTCACATTGTGGAACCCTTTCAATGAGGAGCTAGTGTGGAGTGGAGTCCTTAATGTGTAGGGTGGAACCGGCGTGGGATCTGACCTGAGTATAACAAATGCATGGTGTTCTTAGCAAGAAGGTGAGTTATTTCTTTCCTGTGGAACAGTGGGGCAGATTCTAACATGTAGACACTAACTGTGGAAATGAGCAGCCAGATTTGGGAAGCAGTGGAAATGGATCTCATGGGAGTCTCTGATGGGTGTAAGATAAATGGCGCTGTAAGAATTGCTACCAAGGAGCCAGAGATTAGCAATGGCTGTTGGCGCTCATCAGTCACAGCTCCTGCCTCCACCGAGCTCAGTGTTGTCTCTCTCTAATCATGTTCAACAGAATGCTTTGGAAATATCCTCCAGAGAAGAGCGAGGAGACACTTGATTGCCGTGGTTAGGATGGAAGGCTCTCTTGCATCATCCAACGGTGTTTTCAGTCTATGACAGGCTAGGAGACACGTGATCGGGATTCTCATTTATTGTGGAGCTAGTGTGCTGGGGTGAAGGGAGTACAACACTCTCATTTGCTTCAGCCTCTCAGAAGGAGTAAAACCTGGGCCACTGCTGTGTCACCACCACCACCAGCAGAGTCAGGAAAAACACAAGGGCCAAGGGAAAAAAAAACACAAACTTTTATGAGAACCAGAAACCAGGAAGAGTGAACTGCCTCAGGGAATGGCAGTTTACCCTGGACCTAGTGACTGGTTACACTGGCTCTAAGGGACGTGTAAAAGGCCCTTGTTGAATTCTCATTCCCCACATCTTATTGCCCTGGCACACTTCCTGTTGTTAGATCAGTCATCATAGTTTATAATCACTATATCTCAGTCACAAGATTTTTTTCAGATTATTTTTCTGGTTATTTCACTTATTGATTTTATTAACAATCTCACTGTATAGCTCAGGTTTTTCTAGAGCTCATTACATGTGTAGGCTGGCCTAGAAATCTTGGCAATCCTCCTTTGCCCCATCCTTCCAGGCACTAGAATTACAGTCAAATGCAGTTACATTCAGTTTAACTTAGTATTGTAAATCAGGAATAACTAGGTCGGTTGCTTTAAGAGCTAAATAATGTAAGGCACATGAAGCTCCTGAAACCTATAATGCTAGTCTAATACACAGAATTGTTATTATTTTTGACCAGCATCTTCTCTTTTAACTTTGAGCCTACATACAATCTTGATAGGACTACAGAGGAAACGTAAGTCTCAGTCCAAACCACGGCACAATAGCATTTTCAAAATGTCACTAGCCTTGGACCCTACACACCAACACACGTGAAGGAATTAAACTGCGTCACTGTGAGCTTTATTTGAACTAATGAAATCAGCAAAGCATGCGCTCCTTAATCAAATGTTTGTTCAGCAGTTTATGGCGCTAATCACAGAGTAAGCTCAGCTCCATTGTCCTCACCCCAAATGTACCCTACCTCCAGGAGGCCAAAGGGGCAAAATTTTGTATCTAGACCTGGTTTCCCACTCTTTGCAATACCAATTTCCCAAGTGAATCATAGCAATGGGATCAGAGCCTGGTAGCTGAGCACCAAGATACAAAGGTATTGAAGGAAAGACAACCAGAAAGATGCTCAGAGCAGCCAGCCACTCAGAGTCGCCTCATGGTGAGGCGGTACAGGAAGTAAAGCTGAACAGACCTTGACACATGTCTAGCTTCGTCACAGACCTGCCATAAGAAAGAATAAGCTGTCTAACTGGAAGTCAGGGAGATGATTGATGCGGTTCTGCGAGTGCCTCTTCTTAAGCTAGATAAATTGGATCTGCCTTGGGTCTTCTCCGTTGGGAAGAACATACCATCTATTCCCACAGCGCATACTTTTAGTTAATAGCCAATTGAGTCTTAGTTTTTTATATCAAAATTCCCTTTTTGCATCTCTCTCTAGTCTACACAGCACAGCATGATTAGAAAACAGAGTAACACTACAGGAATCATGGGAAGACTGGCCAACAGGCTGGGCCAAACTCCAGAACTGCTTGTAGATCACTTGATTCTCAGGGTCCATTTTTGGGAACTCACCAAATATTCTCTGGTCGTTTATTAAGATGACAGTGTTAAGAAATATTTATTACCCTTATAATGTGCCAGGCACTTAGGTGTAAGGCATCAGGTACACAGAATAAAATCTGTTAACTTATCTTTTTTTAAGTGCTTGCAGTATAGTGAGACAGATAGGTACAAACCCCACACAGATGTGGTCTGGGAGAAAGTGCCATGACCTCTCTGAGGACACCAACACTGGATTTTGAAGGCACATAAAAGACTAGTTTTAAAGATACGTAGGAGACCAATGGTGGTTCATTCCTGAAACTGTAACATTCTGGAAGCTGAGACAGGAGAGTTGTGAATTCAAAGCTAGCCTGAGCTATACAATAAGACTCTGGCTGAAAAAAATCATTACCTACAAAAGACAAATGAGAAAGAGAGAGAGAGAGAGAGAGAGAGAGAGAGAGAGAGAGAGAGAGAATTTGAAAAATAAAGGCAAGGAAAAGCATTTCAGATACAAAGACCAGCAGGGCCAAAGACACAGGAGGCCCCTTATCTTTGGTGATGATAATGACTTCATCATGGGATGTGTTTTCTGTGTGAGGATGGATTAAACCTCATGGGAGTCTGCTATAAAAACTCTGGATCCCAGGGGACAGTTGGGAGCTAGGGATGTAGATTTGGCAGTTATCACCTGCTGGGTACGCAGGGAAAGAGCTAAGGAAACACAAGGGAAATAACCTATGGTGAGATTTGCACCCTATGGAACACCCAGACTTAAGGGGCAGGAGAAAATGACTGCAGAGAAATGATCACTAAAGATAAAGAGGAAATTCAAATATTGATAGTTTTCAGTATACGGCCATAAAACAAAAAGTGGCCCAAAATTACTATGCATTCCATTTAATGACATGAAGAGTTTTTGCAAGTTTTCTCAAAGTACACTCAGTGGTGTGAGAGTCATGGAGCAGTTGGCTTTTACTTCTGTGCCAAGATAAGGAGTGAACTGAAGAGGGTCTCAGACAAGAAAAGATGTTTTTAAGCTAAAAACCAGGGCACTGTGAGTGGAAGCTAAAGAATGACTAGAAATAAAAATATATGGAGATAGTATAGGCAAAGCAATTGGTGAAAATATAAAGAGTAGAGAGGGCATTCTGGGCTGTACAGGGTGGGCACCACCAAGTCCACTCTAGCCATGTCTACTGTAGGACATGCGACTTGAGACCCAGGACAAGCAGAGAGGAATGTGCATAATCCATGTTATGCATAAAACAAATGACAAGAGACTATTCAAACTTGGCGTATATCATGACTCCTGAATTTTACTTTCTTTACTGGTTTATTTCACTGACAAATGCAAATCTGCCAGTTTGATTTCATGGCCCACTGACCAACAAGGACCCAGTGGATGTAAAGACTCTTCAATTCCTAAGGTTAGACGAGAGATAAAAAATGAAGAAGAGATGAAAACAAATACCCAGGGCCAGGCAAGAAGTCAAAGCCACTGAGACTGTAGGTGCGCATGTGTAGACACAGATGAGGTCAGGTACTAAAAATTCAGGGAAACGAGTCCGGAAGAGAGGCAGGGACTAGAAGAGGGCATCCAGAAAAGCTATTGACTCCAGAAAGAAATGCTGATCAAGATCACAAACATGCCTGCTGCCATCCAGACCCGTCTAAGCCAGTGTTTGTTTAGCACCAGCAAGGACGCTCTGCAATGCTGACGCTGTTCTATCAGGTTTGCCAGCTTTGTTTGGTACTCTTTCACCAAAACCAACCCATAGCTACTGAATACAGATGGAAACAAAAAGCACACCATCCTCTGGGCTCCTCTGTTGCATGAACTGAGGATGCCACACACTTCTTTCAGTTTCTGCTCCCTCACCCCGACACACACCTCTGACAGAACAGACACAAGCACTTTCCTTACATTCTCCCAAATAGATACATATCCTTCTCCACCACTTTTATTAAGGTTTTTTTTTTTTTTTTTTTAGCTCAGAAAAATGGCCCAGCTGTCAAACTGACACCACCAAGTGCCTTCAGAACGCTATAGGTACAAATTGTTTAGTGACGGACATGTGTTTGCCATACATTGTAGAGGCATACCAGTAGCCACCCTTTGTGTTTATACTGCTGGTCCAACAGATCGCTTCCATATCATGCCACTGTAAGGCTGGATACAATATGGCTCCTGTCATTCATTTGACAAATATTTATTGGGCAGTGGCCATGTGCCAGATGTTGTTCCAGCACAGGGACATAGTGTACATGGGAACAACATGGTCCCTGCATTCAAAGTGCTAGCATTCTCTTCAAAGGAGAAAGGGAGATGAGAGACCACTCCGTTATATTTTTCCTTCCTCCTCCCTCCTTCCTCCTTCCCTCCTCCTCTCCCTCCTCCTCCTCTGTCTTGGTGATACAGAGATGAGAAAAGAAGCATGTGGGAGTAGAGAAACCATGTGCAGCACATAACTTGGAGCCCAGAGCCACCTTGTTTGTTGAACTAAAAGCTAATATGGCTTCAGCCTTGTCACGGAAAGAACAGGACTGGAGTGTGTGGGGTTGTAGGCACATGGAAAACATGCATCTCTCTTTTACATTTTAGTCAGAGTGGTGATGGACAGATGCCATGACTGATGTCTGAGCGTGTAGCCAATTACTTATCAGACTGAAGAGTCTCAGTGGTTTAAAAGAGAAAAAAAAAGGCAGAGGTCTGCTTCTGTGATGCTTTGACGGCTCTTGTCCAGATGTAAGCACTGACGAGCACAGTCTGCATCTGGAGCCCTTTCCCTACCATCCTCACAAAACACTTTAGTCATTTGTCTCTATCTGGTCACTCAACCTTGAGGCCAAATGATAATTTATATGGCCTCGAAGCCGGAGGAGATGGAATTCCCATAACAGACCTAACCTTGCACCTACCAACACCTATCAACATCAAAAGAGTGTGAAGACATCTCTTTGTTCAAGTGCTAGGTTTTCCTGGAGTCAGCTCTGCTCACTCTGTTTGCTCTCTTTGTTTCCTACTCTACTCCCAGTCCTAAGGAGTCTCAACATCCACATGATCCCCTCCCTTCCCTCTTTTTGGTTCCAAAGGTGACTGCAAATTGAGCTGGCAGGCAGAGCTGACTCTATGAAATGGACCCTACTGGGTGGGGCAAAAGAAATGTAAGCTCTTAGCTCATGTGTCTGGAATTCATCTTGTGCCGGCTAAGTGCAAATCTTCAGGTTTAATGATTAATTGGAATGACAACAGAGGCCTGTGCAGAATGGGAGATGGCTATTGAAGAGTGGCTACATCTCTCTGTGCAGCTAGAAGCCCAAGGAGCCTAGGCTATGAAATTGATGGAAAACCAGCCCTTTACCAGGGAGACCAGAAAGCCACTGTGAAGCTGCCACTTCACTTGCTTATGGGAGAGGAAAGCTGTGACACCTTAGGAGGGAAAGAGGAGGGAGTTATGGTTATCTTATTTTCTCTCCACTGTTGACCTTTGACTTCTCTGTGTTGTCCACTCCAAGACTCCCACTCCCAGCCCTTTAAATCAGCCCTTTCGAGGAACTTTTGCCTCTTCTAGCTCCTTGTACCTGCAAGATTAAAATCCTTAAGTTAAGAAACAACTCTTTCTCCTATTGTGATGAGATGTGATTAACTCATTTAATAAGTCGACCCAGAGTCCAGCTTCTGTGTTTTACCTCTTAAGCAATTAGCTCCACAAAGCCTTTTGTGTAATGGGCTCCAAGAGCTGTCCTTGCTGTGGTCATGAAAATTGGATGCAATTAGATAATGCCCAGTGTCTTACAGATGACACACTTCCCTTTGTCATTGTCCTTCACTAGCCTCAGAGCAGTTGATGACAAATAAAAATCTTAAGAGACTTGATGGCCCAGCATTTGTCTGTTGTACCTGAGCCCACTGCAGCTGAGTCCCATGCTCTGTTTGGTGGCGCACGGCTCTGGGGCTCACTGGCTCTGCTCACCAAGGTTAGGTGCCGGGGACAAGGTAAACGTCAATCATTAGGCTCTGCCATGCCTGTGCCAGGTACCTGTTCTTTTGAATTGATGGAATCACGTGATGGGACTAGCAATAACTGTCTTTAGAGTCAAATGCAGATCCAGGGTATTTCCAGGCCAACAATAGCCCAGCATTCCAGAGTTCCGGTTTCCTAAAACCTGATGTGATTTTTCCACAGGTTTGGAAGCAACAAGATAATGCATTGACTGCTCCATTATTTGTCACTGCCTGTCCCCATACTCAAGTGTCTCTTTTCTTGCCAACATGCAATCTTCTCACAGGGCTTTTGGGTGCTCATGCCTAGACCTCCACAGCAGTGACTCACACCTTGGTTACTAAGTCCATGGGGTTTGTGCAGTGTTCTAATAACACAGACCCGTGCCTACTTTCCAACTCTTCCATTTCTTAGTGGAACTGACCTCCTTATCCCTAAGTACACCTGGTTTTTAATTTCCTGCCTTTACACCTTTGCTCTCTTTGTTTGCTCTGTTCTTTACCTTCCACCCCGCTGCCCCTCATTACCTCATTTTGTCAATACTCTTCTGTCTTCTTGAACTCAGCTCAAACATGCCCTCTCGTGCAGCTTCGCTCTTGCCTGCTCTATCTCTCTTCTTCCCTCTCTGAGTCTCATCTTATCTTATGCAAAGGTCACTTAGAGTGTCATTTTCAAGCTACACCTTTCTTCCTCTAGCTTGGTGTATCATGCTAGGGAGTCACTTCTCTGACAGACAGTTGGAGATCCTATAAAACGTCTTGGGAATGACTGAAGGCTGAATGGCTGGTCCAAGCAAGTCATCCGTAAGTCAAATAACTTACCAGCTATCCACCATGGGTCAGCATAGTGTTCAGGTACCAGGGACACACAGATGATTGACTAGACAAAATTTTTGTTCTTGAAGACCCTGTGTTTTATACAAATAAATTCTAGAAGTACTTTAAAAACTGAGGTGCAGAATATTCCTTCTGTTTCTTCTGTGGTAGGAGAATGCATTCCAGACTGGTGCCTCTTTATTATTCTGGTAAAGTGATGCCTAATTAAGTTCCTACCATCCAGCATTTGCTTTAACAGATATCGTTGCATTTGATCCTGACAACAGTGCTAAGTCAGAACTGTTGCTACATTTGGGGAAACAATGGCTCAGCGAAGGCTGATACTCTATCCAAGCCTATAAGAGCAAACCCACTGGGAGTCAGAGTCTGCTTTACTCTGAGAAGTTCTACCTACCAGCCATGGTATCGCCTAAGAGTCTCCATACAGACACAAGCCATATGACCCATGGAGTGCATTTTCTGGTTTTCCACTTTGAAGTTTCCCAGAACTCAGTCTTCATGGCTAAAACTCTACACATCACCTGACACATTTCCAGCTGAAAACATTTGTGCCACAAATTTTAATGAGCTTTTTCAGAAGTGTCCCCAGTTGTCCCTTGTCTACAAAGTGTTACAAGACTATCACTAATTTAGGTTCACCTGCAGCTACAGAGTTGCCTTTGACAGGGTCATTATACCCCAGACTCCTAACCTAATAGGACCTAATACTCTTGGAGTCCCCCTGCTTCTGCACACAGCATCACTGGTTAGCTTGTAAAGTATCCTTTAAAAGTCATGCTCTCAGCATAGGGTGGCCTTAGTAGGATTTGATGTGATTTTATCCAAGATCATCTATGGTGCAACTATAGGCAGACAGGCTAGTCTATAAAAGAAGGCATGCAGACTGGAGTGAGCAGGGCTGGAGCAAAGGGAAAAGGGAAGGGGAAAAAAACAAAAGAAGGCATAAGGAGGAAGCTGGGATTACCCTGACTACCATATATCTAAAACATACTTCTCAGATAGTAAATGTTCCCTAAATAAAGTATATGGATAAGTCATTCATTTTAAGAATCACTTTGAAAACACCATAAGATGAACTAGAGTATGGTCACAAAAAAATTGACTCCATGTTAAAAATAAATTTGATTCCTGATTCCAATCTGATGTATATGGGTGGCAAGACACAACATAAGTACACGGCTTCTTTGGTAAAATGGCACTATGCTATTTGACGGTCATAAGGGAATAGTGGATATCATGAAGCATGCAGAAGAGGGTTGGTTCAGGGAGGCTCCTCACCTCTAAGTCCACTAAAAATTACATATTTTTGTTGTTGGTGTTGGTGTTGGTGTTGATGTTGATATTGGTGTTGGTGGTGGTGGAGGTGGCAGTTTATAAATTACCGCTTAGAAAAAGCAGACCATGCCTGGGGGATACTCTCAGCCTCCTTTGCAAGTTCCTATAGCAGGGCTCTGGAAGGGGCTGAGGTATGGTGTCTCTCACTGAGCATTTTCTGTCCTTTTGGAGGTGTCTCCTACAGCACTCACCTAGCACCTGTGGGTGCATTCAGGCCCTTAGCTCGAGAGGTTCACAATGAAGAGTGTTCCAAGGTCCAGAAACACCAGGTACCCCAAGCAAGCGACTGTGCTTCCAAACTCCCAGGGCTTTCGGCGCTACAATCTGTGCTGTCATTGGGGTGCTCTTGTTGAACTTCAAGTAGAGTCAGTGAGTGAGATCCCAAGACCTGGGAAGGACATTCCTCAAAGTGTGAAAAGGTAATGCCATCTCTATTTGACATCCATTCCCATAGAAGATACCACCAAAGGTAACTGCGCAGCCTTCGGCACAGCCCCTGCTCTATTGCCAGGCCCACAGTAGAGTATCAGCGAATGAATCTCCTCCTGAGAGAAGCTGTTGTAACACAGCACTGTCTTTAGGCAAAGCTACAACATTAATCAATGAAGACAAAAGAGAGTGTACCGAACAACGGCCTGGCCACTGCCAAGCCCAACCACCTCAAGGAAAGCCTCTCACTGGTGCTGTTGAGGGGCAGGCACTCAAGACTTGGTAACTTTTTATTCTCTAATCAGTTCTGTGAGATAGGTACTGTTGTCTTCCACTACAGATAAGGATGATGATTACGGAGAGGTTAGACAGTTGCCCATGACCACACAGCCTGTGGCTGAGTAAATCCACAGATGTCTTTGCAGATTAATTTTTACCACATTAGATCTTCAGCTGTGAAACATCATCTTTAAGATCTTTTCCCAGCCCCGTCCTCCCTCCTCTCTTTAATTCCTTTTAAAAAATGATGCTCAAAAAATTTCAAGTTCTACATCTAGTTCTAATAATTAATTGTATTGATTGAGTGAATTATTCAAGTTCAGTTATGGTAGCTATACTTGGATAATATCATGAAGACTAGAAACTCAAGGTTTATTCTCATACACGGTAATCACAAGATAGGAGTGAGGAGAGTTATCGGGGTCCCAGAAGAGTGGGGAATTTGGCCTTGCAAGGTTTGCATCACTTCTTAGAAGATGAGGAATGTGACCTGGACCTCAAATGTCCACGAGTGCTCAATGACACTTATTTCACAGACAGCATGGTGCCCATGCTCTTCCAGCTTGTCTGCTTAGGTTGAGAGAGCTCCTATATAAACGGGACCTGTTATCATTTGAAACACTTTAAAGACAAAAGGATGCCACGTGCCCATAAAAGCCCATCTCTCAGAACAAGGCTCACTTGAAAGCTATATGTCATTTGAAGTCCACCAAGCCTTCACTTCCTTGTGGTCATTGCGTCCGTCAGTCAGATCTTCGCTCAGATACCCAAATAACTCAGACGCCCTCTGTCTTTTCTTTTCACTCAGGGAGAATGGACAGAGGGCTTGGCTTCCAAAGTGACGCCTGGTTAGAAAATGTAGGTGGCTTTCACTATGTGTCAGAGAAGGCTCAGGAGGTTCTTACTCAAACCCTCATGTAACAAATTCAGCAACCCAACCACTGATCCTGTTGGTGTTAAACCTTATAGGTAGAAAAGCTGAGGTGACAATGGGGTTGAACATGTGCCTGTGGGCACACAGCTGTGGCCTCCCAGCCCAGTTTTAAACTAACACAGATGCAGGGAGTATTCATCTTGCCAGTCCTTCACCAGCTCCTTGTTATCCAAACTGATTTGTTTGTTACCTTAAAGGCAGCAAAAAGGAGGAAAGTAGTGCGATTCTGAAACTTAAGGCAAACCAAAAGTGATTTTGCTTATTGTAAATATTTGGATTAATATACAGTCACAAATATAATGGCCCAAATTTTGTGGACTTAGATTTAAAAAAAAATACTGCTAAGCTGCGCGCATTGTTAATTTTCTGACTATAAACATAAATGAAGGTCACTCTACAACCACTTTCAAGTCAGTCTAAGGTTACTTATGAAATGACCATTATATATCTATATCCATATCCAAATCTATATCTGTGTCTGTATCTATATATTTTATGTATATATATTTCCTGGTTAATTCACTTCCACTCTGAGTAGTTCTGTGTTGGCCTCTTCCACATACATTGGGGCCTTCTGGTCTGGTCCCAAGCACTGAGCAAATCCCTGTGGCAGCTCTGCCCCCAATCTCACAGAACCAGAGGAAGCAGGCCTTCCAGGAGCTCTAACCCGGGAAGTATCTTAGGTAAGGAGAAAGCAACACTGGCCCCAATCAGGGAGTAGCTGGGACCCACTAGGACCCAGGAAGTCACTCCTAGACTGGAGCTTGGTTCTTTCCGGTCTGGGCCTGAGCATTGAGCCCATCTTGGGCCCCAGCTCTAACCCCAGTAGCAACACCCACCTCACACAGTTCTGATACAACCAAAATAATAGGAAAGACAGGCTCCAGTCAGAGACAGGGCAGGTAGCACCAAGGAGATCCAGATGGAGAAAGGCAAGTGCAAGAACGTAAGCATCAGCAACCCAGGGTACTTGGCATTATTAGAACCTAGCTCTCCCACACAAGAAAGTCCTGAATTCCCCATATCACTAGGAAAGCAAGATTCAGATTGAAAATCACTTCTAATGATGATGATAGAGGACTTTAAGAAGGACATAAATAACACTCTCAAAGAATTTGAGAAGAACACAGGTAAACAGGTAGCAGCCCTTAAAGAGGAAACACAAAAATCCCTTAAAGAATTACAAGAGAACACATACATTGGGCATTTTGATATAGTTGGTTTAATATTTTGATGTTTATTCATGTTGTCCCATTTTATTCAAAGTCTTTCTAAGCCTCACTTTAAGCAGAAAATTGTTCCACCCATCCTGTAACCAAACCTCCAAGCACTCCTATTGTTTCTTCTTTCCTTGTCAAGTTAAACACTACAGTGAACAGTAAACATGTTTTTTATTGAATTGCTTTCTCAAACTTTGTTAGGTTTGTATCTGATTTGATTAGTAAATCAACCCATAAGTGCTAAAAAGTACCTAACTCTGTGGCTGGGTTGAGGACACTTGTGTCCTTGTATACAAAGCAGTAAAATAATTATAGATTTGCACACTTGTGGATATGACTCACTTGAAGGGCTATCCATCAGTACACCCACCAGGAGTGTTAACACTGCATCTCACTGAATCCCACATGAATTAAGGATCATTCTTCCCAATTTGAAAGATGAAAAACAATCATAACTGTCCATTTCTTTATATTTCCTTGATTTCTGCTGAGGTCAGACATTTAATCTACATTTATTATACATAAACTTTTAACTTTTAAACTCTTATTTAAGACTTCTGCTTGAAGAAATTTTTCTCATTTCCCATTTCTTTGTAGCTTGAGAAAATGAATATCTAAAGCTTTCCCTGAACGCCTTAATGTTGCCTTTTGGTTTCCACAGAAGCCAGGGTCAGGCTTTCAGCTCTTTCAGCTCTCAGAAATCTAGGTTGTTACAGAGAATCAAAATGGGCTCACCATCTGCTCCGAGAGCTTGTGATGACCTGGGAAGGGGCATTAAACACAATTAAGCAGAAAGTATTCTGCTGGTGTCCTGGTACAAAGGAACTCAGTGCATGTATCAACAGTGGATGGAGGACCTCCCTGCACAAAGAACTGTGAAGATTCAAGTTTGTCTTTCTAAGGCAGTTTGTAATTTACTATAACTAAATAGAAATGAATACCAATGTCACTGTAGCATGTAGGTCTCATTGAGTTATTTGGGCATAAATTATTTCCTAATTTTATAGTTTCTCTGTTAATTATTCTTAGGAACTGCCTCTTCATCTATCTTTGCAGCATTGGGTTCCTTACAAATGAAGCCCCTTGGTTCAGGTCACATTCCAGTGGTTATAGAAGAGACAGAGATTGAGGACTGTCTTCTCAGAGCCTGCCAATCACACTCTCTGTCCCTTCCTGTTTTACTTGCTATATAGTTCCTATCACCTAAATTATTTGTCTCTGTTTTTACTTTCTGCCTCCCTTCTCCACATAGGCAGGAATTTTGTCTGTCCTGTGCTACTGTGTTCCCAGAACCTTGAGTATATCTGTCATACATTGGGCACTAAATAAATGCTGTTTGCTTATGTAACCACTCGCCAGGATAAAATGGCCTAGTAAAGCATTATTTTGCACTACAATCAAGCAAAATCAGCCAAGTACAACAGACTTAAAGTAAAGCCCCATCTTTATCTTTTGTGACTTTGTGTCCACGTACCAGTTTTTCCTTTCAGTTTCCATATTGAAGAATTAGCTTGGATTTATTTAAATGAGAGAAGCACGGAAGAAAAGAGAGACTTGATGCACACTAAGTGCCCAATATGGGATATTCTCAGGATAATTCAGTAGCTAATTCTCCTGCCCAGAGTGTGACACTGGGCCCAGCAGCTGATGCCCTGCTCTGGGACAACCCATTCAATCAGAAGGCCTGTCTGTCCAGGGCCACATACACTATAACTTTTCCATCTACCACAAGCCTTGTTCAGCAAACTGAGTCATGGAGAAGCAATGGCTGGGCACTGCATCAGGCTGAGCCATGCACCAGCAGAGTGGTTCTGTGCCCACCCCTCTTCTCTCTTTTACTCTGTCTCTTCAGAAACTCTAGAGTGAGGTCAGAGGAGGAAAACTCACTGGGGAGCAAGTCAATATTTCCAGGTTCCTTTTGACCTATTTATTCTACCCCTACAGCACAACTAAGAAAACTTTCTTCCAGAAAGGTAAAGTGACTGACCCATCTCCATACAATGGGCAGCTTTACCCTGCTGCCCTGGTGGCATCAGTCATTTTGGTTGTCACCATGTGTTAATTCACTAAGGCTGCTTAACAAAGAACCATTAATTACACAACTTAAGGCAACCTAAATGTACTGTCTCATACTTTTGGAGGACAGACACCCAAAATTAAGGTCTAGGCATGGCCAGCTTGCCCTAAAATCTCCAGGGGCGTCTCTGCGTGGTTCTTCTGTGCCTAGTTAGCCACCAAGTTTTGGAGTCCCTGGCTTAGTGGGTGGCTAGACTGGAGCAATCTCTCTGAAGTGTTCCTCAGTCGCACTGGATAAGAAATCTGCCTAACTCCAGTTTCACTTTCACATTCAACATTGCAATAAGGAGCTGACCTTACCCATGTCACTGTAACCCATGATATCATAGCCGTATGTTCCCATACAAAATGACACCCTCCTGGAATAAACTGGCTTCCCCTTGCTCAAGTACAGGCCAAGATCTGATAGGGACCATAAGGGAATGAATGGCCCCTTGATTCAAAATCAGGTCAGTATCTACTCCCAACCAAGGCTGTAGTTGCAGTCTTTATTAATGCCATCTCTATGTAAACTTCAATGGTGCAGGCAAGATAGGATGCAGGGCAGGGCAACAGGAAAAATCTCAGCTTTCTTGTTTCTCTATCCTGCTGCCCTTGTCCTGAAATCTCTGAGCATGCCTGGTGTGTTTCTGTCTAGTGGGAAGAAGGCACTGTGGTAAGCTAATCCCCAGGTCCAGTGCGTTATCTTAGTCAGCAAGTGCACACTAAGAAAAAGGCTGGGTGAAAATAGTCAAATGTTGCCATTTCCCGTGGTCTCCTTGACTACCGACTAATGAGGAACCAGAGTCCAAAATAGCTGGTGAGCTCACCCAGGAAGTGTACCCGCACCCCACTTCCTCCGACTTCTGCACTGCAGCGGCTGTGGCCTCTAACCTGCTTCTGGGGTTTTTACCCCTACATTGGCTCCTGTCCCACCCCAGTAACAGCTTTTCTAAACCCCTCTGCACACAAGGAGCATGTGTCCTTGAGAATATTGAGATAGAGACAGGAATGCTGACATTGCTTCAGGTGTTTCACCTGCTGTATCTCTCAAGGGCACTATAGAATTATTAGGCTCGCCCCCTTGCATTACTCTCACAGCATCCAGAACAGTGAAACTTAGATGGCATTTGCTATCTGAGGTCAATCAAACAGAAAAACCCCTGAAATTTAATGTTGCCTTTACAGTGGGGATTTGCTAAGCAAATGAATGCCAGAGTATAAACAAGGCCTTCCCAGTCTTCCCAGGAACCTGTAGGGCACAATAAGCTTAAAGCCTTGGAAGCAATCCTTTTACATGCTAATTACAAATCCCACTGTATTTGTAGGTCTCTCTGGGATGTCTATTTGCCAACAAGTTGTTTATTTCCAGTTTAAAGGGGAGAGAGGGCTATGAATTATTGAGTAGCCATCTACTGAACGACTCTGTGTTCAGCCAGTGAACCTCTGTGTGAAAGGTTGTTTATCTTTATAGTCATCCTTGGATCTGAGCATTGCCCTGGTCTGCACCTGTGGGATGGAGCATGCTGCTAAGTGGAGAGACCGGTTCACAAGCATGGGCAGACGCCTGCATCCAAAAGCATTGCTCTCTGGTCACATGCTCTGCTTTTCTCTAGATTCTCAAACTCAGTCCTCTGAGTAGTTCAGAATGGTATGTCCCTAATTAGCTCAAATTAACTCGTTTTTATAAATCTTGTTTTCATTTCACTAATGAGAAAGAGGAGTCTGTCAGCCAAGACACAAACTATCAAAAGAGAAAGGTTGTGTCAGATGAAATCTAATAACTCCATCTATGATGCTTCCTGAAGCCTACCAGCAACTTTGAAAGAAGTAAGATGGAAAATCACCATCTCCTTGTCAGATATTTCTTTCCTTTGGGGGGAAAAAAAAAGCTTTCACCACTCTCTGGAAAGAATGCTTTCTGGCTCCTGCAGACAAGGTGTGTGCCTGGGAGGTACGACAGGCAGTGATGCTGGTGGGGGGCAGATTTAACCCTTCATCTGCACCTTTCTGATACTGCTACTGCTGTCTACCAAGACCTTGAAGACTGACAAGATGTTTGAAGACAAACTTCATGTTTTTAGAAACCCTGCACACCTTCCTCACCCGGGAGGCAGTCTGCAAGCCACATCAGAAAGTCCCACTGAAACATGTTTGTAGCGCACACAGACAACACAGTTTAGTGAAAGTCAGGCTTTTGACCCAGAGATAAAACAGCTGTTCGTTTTCAGACTGCTTATCATTAGAAGACCTGGAACATCACAGGCAAGTTCAAACTCTCTGAGGTTTATAGAGCATGCACTGCACTTTACATAATGGCCCCTGTGTCGTTAGCTTATTAGCCTCTCAGCAGCATCTAATGCATGAAACAAAACAGGTTTCAAACAACTACAAGGCACAGCATATAAATCAAGCCTTTAAAATATTTACTAATCCTGACTTTTTAATGCGCCCTCCCCCTCCCCCAATTCTTGCAGAAACACATCAATGTGACTCTTAGGAGTTGCAGGACCGGCTCTGGATGCAAATGGTCTCAACGCCTGCGCCTGCGCGTACGGTGCTTTTTCAGCTATGGAGCCGCTCAGTCTAGGCTTCAAGTGCAGTGGAACTGCAAATAACCCCTGCACTTTAGAGCTGAGCTTGCTCTAGGAGACTGGTGAGCAAAATCCCGGCACGCTCTGATTCATTCTGCTTACTGATTGGTTGTTTTCCCTGGCCGCTGACATCATCCTGTTGCTGGGTGGAAAACTTCTGCACCACAGTCCTCCATATTGACTTCAGATTCTCTTGAAAGGGACATTGTACTCCATAGCGAAATCATATTTAGCTCAAATGGAATTAAAAATCTTTTTGTGTGATTGCTTTAGTCGTCTTACAGCCCTCCACCACACAACTGAGCAAATGCTTTCATGTGGCACTCCTTCAGGCCACCGACCCCTCTAGAATCTCAGAAGAAACTTTTTTTCTTTGTAGATGAAAGGTGTTTTCACATCTCCTAAGATGGGCTAGCTTTCTGATTACTTTATATCTGCCTTCATGGACAGAATTCAAGTATGTCATCATTTGCTACGGTAATTGTAAAGCTTTTTGTAGTAAGTGGTTTTCTCGTTCAGCATTCCGTAAGGCAAAGAGTAATTGCAAGTGCTGGCTACTTCCCTGCCCAGGGCACTCCATAGATGGATGTCTCTCAGATCTCCCCAGCAATCCTGTGAAATAAGAACTGTTACTTCACCCATTCTACAGATAAGAAAGGAATTCTTCACTAGCTATGACACAAGACTGGAACTCCGTCCCTGGCTTTCTGACCCAAATTCTGACCGATTTTCTGGTGGCCCAAACAACTTTCAGGGCTGACAGCAAGGTGATTTGCATGGAGCAGTCTGAAGTAACTAGATAACCTAAGAGGTATCAGGCTCAGGTCCTGTCCCTCCCCACACAGAGCCTTTGCTTCTAAACCTTTGGGTAGCTCTCCACACAACCACAGGAGATGCTCTTAGATGCACATTTATTATAGAAAACTCTGGGCTTTTACAGCTCTTACTTAAGTGCTACTCCGAGGAGGAGAAATAAAAGCCTAATAATTTCAACATGCATTTGCATGTATTACATAAGGCTTCTTTCTATAAGGGTAAGATTATCCAGTTGCAGGCTTATTTTAAGTCTTAATGGAATGAATTTGACAGAGCAGAAATAGCAGGCTTCATAACCAGCTCAGTAAACCCGCTGTCAGAGCAGTGGGTAGCAGGCTCATCCTGGGTTGCTCTTGTGTGCAACCCATGAGATTGTGGGATGGTGGGTGGTGACCTGCCTGCTGCTTGGCTGTCCTATTGCCCAGCTCACAGCAGCCATCTCTTCCACCTCATTCATGGCTGTGCAGACCTCCTTTTCAACCTTCAATGCACATTTGAAATAGTTCAACTTTCCCTAGGTTATTTTTACATAGGAAAAAGCAAACCACACACAAACACCACGGATTTACTCCATGGAAACGGCCACATCTGGCTCTCTCAGTTGAGAGCCAGGTTGCCATAGCTTGAAACTAGACAGAGGCTAAGAGGGTGCTTCAGGCAAGGCAATGAGACCAAAGGGCTGGAGGAGGAGAATGTGAGAGGAGGAACATGGAAAGTGGGTGGTTTGGGCTCTTTCCATTTCCTTCTGACCTTGGGCTATATCCCCCACATACGCAGCCCCCTCTCTGGGGCAGGGGTTGGGGGTCTTCAACCTACTCAGATGAACTGGTGTTTTTTTCATTTTCCGCAATGATGACTCTGTGCCTGTGAGACACGGCAGGGCCCTGTGTGCCTCAGGTCTTCCTGCCTGCTCTCTAGCAGGCAGCCCACTCTCAGTTTCAGCCCACTGTGCTTCCTGAAACTAGGTTCTTTTCACACTGCTTGCATTTGCAGACTTTTACTGTTTTCCTGTGTTACTCTGAGGTAACAAGCAGTTGCAGTTTCTGTGCAATCTTTGTCTCGACTCTCTCTGCCCTCGCTGTGGACGCCACACACCTGTGCCCTTGTGGTTGCTTTTTCGGCCCTTTAAAAATGACAGCAGGTTAGCATTCCACGGAGGTCCAAAGAAAAAATCCTCTTGTTATATGCCTATATGCTAGCTGATAAGCTCACTGAATTATCAATGTTTTATCGATGAAGAAGTACACGCAGATCTAAAGTTTATAACCATCCACGCAGTTTCAGAGTGCTGGAAACACAAATCAAACCAAGCTGCCACCCAGGTCTCACCTCATCTTGACTTTCGTTCTCCTGTCTAGGGTCCATTTTGCCCAGAAAGTAACCTAGTTGATGAAATCCACAAGCACCTTTCATGTTCAGAGCTTGGTGACCTCTGAGAGCCCATCCAGCATAGCTTGCTGTCTTTGGGCCCTTGGAGAACTCTGAGTGCTGGGGTCAGAGGTCAGGACCTAAAATCAGGCATCATTCAGTGTTCACTCCTTGAAACACACAAGAGCAGGGAGGGCAACCAAAATCAATGTGATAATGATTTCTCTGCTGATTCATTTTAAAAATAAGTCAGGGAGAGCAAAATATCTGTCCTTTGTTGGTGGATCTGAATAAACCAATAATTAGGACATTCACATCACAGAACTGGTACGCAAGGTACAGAAAAGTCTCAAAAACGCCAGGCATGGTAGTGCATGCCTGTAATTTCAGCACTCCAGAGGCAGGAAGATTGCCATGAATCTCAGGTGAGCCTGAGACACATTGAGTTTAAAGACAGCTTGGGTTACTTAGTGAGACACCATCTTAGCAGCAGCAACAACAAAGACTCAGTAAAGGTTACTAAGCATTCTAGTATTTTTGGCAAACATAGAAACTCGAATGTTGACAGAAAAAACCCAGGCAGAGAAAACTCAACGTAAGAATCCAGAGAACAACAATTTAATCGCAGAAAACAGTGAAGGATGGCAGGAGACAGTAGGAAAATACAAACATTGAAATGGTTACAAGGAAAAAAGGTTTTTTTCCTTTTTAATTTAGCAATTGTCTTTCCATTGTGACACAGTGATGTTTGCCATTTCCTGTACCAGATCATAGGGGTTCTAACTGCAAACTGCAGACCTTTTGACACATCCTGCCTATAGAATTAAAAACTGGTGATTTATATGAGTTCTGCCTCTCTTTTCTCCAGATTTAAAGATAATTTAATGTATTTGTGTGTGGGTATGAATGTGCCAAGGTGCATGTATGGAGGTCACAAGACAGCTTTCAGGAGTCAGTTCTCTCCTTCCACCTTTACAGGGGTCTGGGGATTGAACCTGGGTCAATCAGGTGTGTATACCAAACGCCTTGACAGGCTGAGCCATGTCACCAGCAGGTGTTCTTAGATTTACTGCCTGTGTCATGTCTCTGAATCTACTGAAGAGACAAAGAGTTTCTGTGAAGCATTAGGGGGTGCTCTGGAAAGCAGAGAATGCAGTGCTGTAAAGTAACTGCTCAGTAACCCAGACAAAGGTAAACTGGTCCCAGCTCTGGAAACTAACTGCCAGGGTTTTACACTTCCACCCTCAAAATTACCCAACACCCTGACTGTTTTGCATACTTTCTGCAAGTCTAAAGACAATGTGGGTTAAGTTACTGAGAGAATGTTTATTAAATGTCCATCACATGCATGCATTCTGCTCCAATAACAATATAGTAGTGAGTAAAACAGCAGCCCTTTATGGATTGTTAGGTCTATAAGAAAATTAAAATGTAATGTCACAACGACTGTGTGATGGGAACTCACAGGTCTTATGGGCACCTCTAAATAGAGCATCTGTCTCAAGCTACACATTAAGATGTGGCTCAGGAAGAATGCCACGTACTGACCAGCATCTACTACCGCTATGCCAGAGGGCACCCTTAAGGCCCCTGAAACTTGTCATCAGTGATTGAGGAGGGTCCTAGAGCAACACAAAGAAGACTCAGCAGCTCTGCATGTGGTAAAGTTGGGAGAGAGAACTAGTAAGGTGGAGGCTGGTTTACAAAGACATGCTAGGGGCTGGAGAGATGGCTCAGCAGTTAAGGGCACAAAGTGCCCTTTCAGAGGTCCTGAGTTCAATTCCCAGCAACCACATGGTGGCTCACAACCATCTGTAATGGGATCTGATGCCCTCTTCTGGTGTGTCTGAAGAAAGCAACAGTGTACTCATATACATAAATAAATATATAAATCTTTTAAAAAATGAAGGAAAGATGTGTTGGCTGGGACAGTGAAATTGGAAAAATGTAGAAGTCTGTATGTATGACAACCACACTGCCTTTAAGATCTAGGGGTTGGAATAGTGGAGCTGAAGCAACCACATGAGACAGCAAGGGAATGAACTGATTCCTTCTCTGTGGATAAGCTTCATGATGAAGCCAGATGTCACCTGGAATACCTCACATCACAAGGATCACATCACAGCATCTCAGTTCCTCTGCCTTATCTAGAACAAGGACACATATAAAGAATGCCCCATAAATCTTTCTGAAACCAGTCAAAGTAAAGGCACCTAAAGCCATGGCTCCAGCAATGAAGAGGCTGTGCTCAGAGGCATCAAAGGAGCCTCGGTTACTTCTCTTCTTGCTTGTGGTCTTCTCATATTGCTCAGGCCTTCCCATTTTCCTCTTAATGTAAAAACCAATGGGCTGGATTTGATATCTCCACAGGCCCCACCCAACTTTTCATGCTCTCTCCCTGACACATGCATGCTCTCGCTCTCACTCCCGGGCCCAATGTCTCTTTCACACTGAGCTCTCTGCATGGAAAATTACACACACTCTATTCCTGCCAGTTTTACCTAGCTCACTACTGCTTATCTACCTAACATATCAGGGAAGCCTCCTCGGACTTTACAGAGCCTCTCTACTGGGTGTTTGCTAGGTTCTTGGCACTAATCCCAGCCATCACTCAATGCCAACTATGGAACTGCTTCACTACTTCTGTAAGGGTGGGGGTTTCATGTGTCTCAGTCCTAGGCTGAGGCCTAAGGGAGAGTTCCTTAAGCTTTAATGGCCCCTGGAGAAATCTGGGGCATCTTGCAAACCTACAATACTCAGACTCAGTGGGTCTGAAGGAATGGCCAGAGACTTACACTTTCTTGCAAGCTTCCAAGGACTACTAGAGTTATGGGCCCTCTGATGCACTTTGAGCAGCAAAGGCCTTTAGCCCAGCTGTCTACATGTCTCCACTACCTTGACTGTGCCCTTCTTCCTACCTAGTCAGCTACTACCTTAGTAGGTCTCACAATACCCTTCACCTAAACCATTAAGTCTCCCAGCTGGTCTCAAATCTTGATTTCTAGAGGTCCAATACTATCAAACTGGCTTTTCCAAATGTAAAGCCAAGCATGTAAACCCACCTCTTTTGAAAACTTTTCAGACTCCATGTAACCTTACAGGAAAAACATCCACCTTTCTAGAATAGCATTTTGGGCTCTTTTGAGCTTTGCCTGGTGCCTTCTTGACCCTCCCTTACCTTGTCCACTACTGCTTTGGCAAAACCTTTTCCGTTCTGGACCTGGACTGCTCTTTTCCTCTTTAGCTTTAGCTCAGACCCTCCATGGAGTACCCTTTCCCTACCACAGACACTTGTCAAAAGCCCACACTCCTATGTGACTCCCCTCCCATGTGAAGGCACTGAATGGGTCCCCTCTTCAAGGCCATGTGGGTTCTGCTCTACCTCTGTGTGCCATTAACTTACTCACACAGAAACCTGTCGCTGTGGATCCAGAGAACTCTGAGAACAACACAGTGTCTTTCATCCTTGTCATATTTAGGCCTAGTATATGACTTAGGGAAAGTCACACAAATGAGTTGATGCCATCGTCATTGTTCACTGTGCACAGTGGAGTCTCTCTATGGAAGGAATGGTCCAGAATCCCTTTGATGTAAGGAACAGCTCAAAGGATGGCCTAAATATGTAACTGGAGAAAAGAGCTACTTATACATAGTGAGTGCTTAATAAAATATTTATTGAATGACAGAAGGAACAAATGTGTCCTAATCATTGTCTCCATGTGGAGCTGTCGGATTGAAACAGTATTACATGATGTGAGTTACCTGTAGCTCCAGTAGATTTCAGCCCAGGAAAATGATGAATTTCTAGTAAGACTATGACTTACCGAAAGTTAGTTCCTTTGTGAGTCTTCTAAATAATCTCTTCCTTAGAAAAAGATAAAATCATATGGGTTTGGGATTTGCTTTATTATTGTAGCAACCAACATTAAAAAAATAAAGCCATGGGAGATTTTTTTCGGCTCTCCTGGTGTCTAAAGGACTTCTTAGCCCTCTTTTTCTCTCCTTGCCCTCAATACCTTTCTCCTCTTGTGTGGCTTCAGTATAAAGATCCCACAAGTCCAAGACATTTCTTTCCCAAGCAAAGCCAGTAAGCTTCCTGTTGCAGGTCTCCTCTGGTAACCCCAGGTAGGACTATGGCTGAATCAAGCCTCTTGGCTCTGAGGAAGATGATTCCCTGGAGAAACAGAGAAGGATTTACAGATGCTGGACCCACTGTGCTGGAGAAGGCTCCATGGCAACAGTGCCCACCTCCAATATCCTAGAGCAGTAGTTCTCACCCTATGGATTGTGACCCATTTGGGGGTCAAATGATATTTTCATAGGGGTCTCCTGAGACTATCAAAAAACACAGATATTTACATTACAATGTATAGCAGTAGTAAAATTACAGTTATGAAGTAGAAATGAAAATAATTTTACGCTGGGCAGTGGTGGCACACGCCTTTAATCCCAGCACTTGGGAGGCAGAGGCAGGTGGATTTCTGAGTTTGAGGCCAGCCTGGTCTACAGAGTGAGTTCCAGGACAGCCAGAGCTACACAGAGAAATCCTGCCTCGAAAAACCAAAAAAAAAGAAAAGAATTTTACAGTTGGAGGTCACTACAATGTGAAGAGCTGTATTAAAGGTTGCAGCATTAGGAAGGTTGAGAAGCACTGTTGTAGTAAATACTTAAAAACAGCTGCCGGTCAAGCCGACTGTCTAGGCTGCCGCGTCTCTACCTAGATAAGTTACCATGGTACATGGCCATGAGGCCATGTGCACTCTGCAGCTAGAAACAGCCAGCCAGAAATACCGGCCCTGCCACCCACGAGATGCCAGTGTGGGAGATGGCTCTGCCAATCTTCCACACTGTCTCTGCAAGGCTGGGCATTGCCCAGACCATCCCACCAACCATGTGGGCCTGGTAGAAAAATGAGACTCTAATGGCTTAGATTATCCAAAGGCTTTATATATTTGGTAATGATTAATAACAAGATGCCCATACAATCAGAAGTGTGACCCAATACCCAACCTAATATACCAACTACCTTTTACTGGCGGAGACATGTGAACATCCGCCTCCATGTTTGCCTCTCTTGTTCTCCTCTCTGTCTCTCCCCTAACTCCTCCTCTTCCTTCTCCTCTTCCTCTCCTTCCTCTTCCTCTTCCTCTCTTTACTCCTCCCACCTTAGCTCCCCCTACAAAGCACTGTATTAGGAGCTCCTGCAGCAGACAGAGTACACCATGAGGGGGTCATAATTCACTGCACACTATTATTCACTCTATCTTTCAAGTTACATTCAACACTGAGGTCATACACATTGCCGGTGCAGTGTGCCACCATGAGTATCAAAAACATCCAGGCATGCTGGGCAATAGTAGTACACACACACCTTTAATCTCTGTACTTGGGAGGCAGAGGCTGGCACTAGGTTCAAGGCCAGCCTCATCTACAGAGTGGGTTCCAGGACAGCCAGGGCTACATAGAGAAACAAAAGAAAACAAAAACCACCAATAAATAAGTAAACAAACAAACAAACAAACAAACCCAGGCAATGAATCTACTTTCCACTAAGAATTCACTGTTACTGTGATATAAACTAGAACTTCATCGAGTTGAGTATTCTGTCCCAAAAGTTTTCATATTGAAGATAGGATGAAGGCGAAAACCGTCTTCACA
The DNA here is from genome assembly GCA_030674055.1 of Rhabdomys pumilio. Taxonomy (NCBI): domain Eukaryota; kingdom Metazoa; phylum Chordata; class Mammalia; order Rodentia; family Muridae; genus Rhabdomys; species Rhabdomys pumilio. Next base: position 80,239,394 of record JANHMN010000006.1, on the reverse strand, counting down.
AAGCATCTATCTAGTGAAAAAGGAAGTTAAAAAACAAAAACTGTAAAGCCATGTGCAGCAGGTGTGTCACAACACTCTGTGTCCATTCTGCATAAGGATACAAGGGGATAGGCAAGCTGCTGGGAGAGAGGTGGCAGATTTTCTTTGTTCACTGGACCACTGCTTCTCCATGCTGAAGAGCTGTTTCTGGGGAGTGGGTCACTTCTTCTTCTTCTCTGCACACCAGAAGTAGAGTGCTTGCTTTCAGACTTAGTAAGACTCTCAAGTGTGCCATACCCAGCGCTTAGCTCTGCAGCTTCAGAGGCACAGAGAACATCAGCCAGCTTCAGATGAAATGAGTGGCTCCTGCTGCAGCTGTTAAGGAATGGAAGGGAAACTGAGATGGGCAATGTCCTGATGACCACATAACTTGACCCTTATATCACCCTATGTCCTTGGTTTCCCCTATTCTAAGACCTGCCATCTTTGCTGTGGATACTCTTTCCATCTGCAATGGTATCCTTTAATGCTTGCCTTTCGGGACCTGAGGTTGCTGGGTATGATATGAGTGGTCCTCACTCTTCTTGGTAGAGAATCAGGATGCTCCATCTTGTCTTACACCAATAATAATTTGGGTTGTTTAGTTTTTATAAAATGGCAATGAGAAGTGTGTGACATCCCCAGAATTCCAATAATTGTTTTATACTTGGTCTATTTTTTCCAATTGCTCATTAAAATATTGGTTGATAAGTAGCACACCATAATTACAGTAGCTAAGCATGTAGGAAATGTCTCTGGATGACTCTGTTCCTACTATGAAAAGCAAAGGCGTGCTACCCTCAGGTGCCCCAAGAGACAGTTGGTTCCATTGTAATTGCTGGCCCACATTGTGGGCCCAGCTGGACTGACATTTTAATTTCTGCCTCTTTGTGGCTTCCATTATCCTGGGGGCCAAGGTATAAACGTGTCTGGAATCACAATTTGTGGGAGGTTAGTACAGTTTTGGAGCAGGGCCAGGACCATTCAGGGATTGGGATGGATTTCCTGGAGATAGTCCAGATGCAAGGCTTGTCCATTTGTGCCGTCTAGAATAGACAGTTACAATAAAGGTCTGCTTCCCACAGCCAGCTGTGCAATGGGAAAACCCTGAGTGAGCAGTCTGGAGTGGTTGCTCCTAGGCTTCAGGGCTGGGGAAGGCTGCTGGAGTACAGTGAAGGCAGGGTGTTTAGGAAGCAGTTACTGTACAGAGATGATGCTTCAAAGGGCAATGATAGTGCAACCAAAAAGGCTGTCTGCCCAAAAGGTAGTCCTGCCTAGAGAAGAGAACAGAGCAACCCAAAACATAAGGTGTGCTGGTTCTGCTGGGTTTGTATTTCAGTCCCAACACTCTCAATTATGTGACTGAGAAATCTTACTCCTCACAAAAGCAGTGGCAGCGTGAACCTAGGGATAAAGAAACTAAGAAGTTAGAGGTTTAGCAGAAGGCCTGACATAGAGAGAAGTATTCTGTCTCAATCAAAAAACATTACAAAGAAAGGGTTGAGGGCTTACACTCTCTTAGAAATCACTAAAACTGGACCCTTGCTCAATGGAAAAAGAACTTATATGCAAATATTTGCACAAGTTTAGGGATTTAAAGACATAAGGAACAACTACAGACTTCAGGTTCAGAATCTTTGTTGTAGGACTGGTCCAATTCCTAAGAGGAAGACTAAAGTCTGTGGTTCTATTGATTGTCTATAATTTTGATGATTTACTATCATAGCCTCATGACATATTTAATTTGATGAAAATGTTATGTGTCATCTGTTCAATGTTTCAATTAACAGACTGAAGTCTAGATATCTGAAAGTATAGATAACTAGAAGAGACCCAAGACCACAGCATATGACATACATGAAAGAAAAAAACCTAGACAGAGGGAAGACTCATGGAGCTTACAGTCGGTGGTGGAAATAGTTCTCTCTTTCAGATCAACATGGCCAGGGTTGAGCCAACTCACATAGAGGCCTCAGGTAACCTGCCAGCAGCAAGCCACAGAATATCACTAGCATTCACATTGCCACTCTTCATGGACACCTGCATTTATTTGCTTGAACACAGCTGACACAGTTGATACAGTATGGCCAGCATACTGCATGGAGTAGACAGAGTTTCTAGACGAACTCCTACCTGTCAGTCCTCTCTGGAGGAGCAGAAACTACAGGTAGAGGGTAGGCCATGCCTACTAAGTCATTTCTGGGTGTTACACTAAAAACAAAAAAAGCAACTCTTTCAGTTCTGCTACTTTGCTGGCAGGATAATGTGGGTGGCTTTGAAATCCCTGAACAATAGAGCAAAGCTACTAGGGTTTGGTGGTTTTCTACAGTAAGAAATTAGCAGGAAACATGGCAGCTGACGTCAAATGCCACAGATTAATACAACGGAGGGAGAGTGAAACGTGAAAAATGCGAGGCAGATCAGAAAAGTGCCAGGGTGAAAGGTGAGAGACACTAATCACCTTGTAATCACCTGCTGCTGACAGTGCTCAGGGAAACCAAAAGCAGCTTGACACCATCAGGACAGTTGGGTTGTCACTGGGACCCACAGGCTCTGAGGGATACGCTTCTCACTTCAGAATAGGACAGATTGATCCCACCAAAGCATCTCTCGGGCATGCTGAGAGGCCACTACACAACAGCAAAGACATCCAGGACAGGGCCTAGATGATGCTTTACATCTAAGCAAAGGGAATTCAGCCTAAATGAGTTAAATCATTAACATACAAGAACAGCCATTTACTTTTGAGCCACCCAGTGATGCAGTGATCTTATTCCAGACACTCATAACTATTTGTTAGGCAAGTGAATTGTGTACCTCTTTTTCCAAAGAACGCTGTCATAAGCAACAGAGTAAATATCCAATAGCCTTGGTTCTTGGATTTGTAAACAACCAGGAAACAAATGAGTTATTTGTCTGATGACTAGTTCAGACTGGTGATTGACCTCTCAAAGCAGAATGCAGTCATAAAAGGCAAAGGCAGAACCCGGTACACTAGGTATAGGCTGTTCATGCCGTATCCACTGTACAACTCAAAGGTCTCTCTCAGCTCAGACCTATTTATAATGTGGTTAGGTTCCTGCTTGAGTCACAGGGAACATATTGGTCACATTACCTTTTGTGATTTTGTTCACGTCATGAAAAGGTAGTTGTCTCCTGCAGAGTAAAACTGGAATCATTAGCTATAACTAGTAGGCAGTGTGCTTGAATTACCCCGAAGCACTCTTGGCTAGGTTTCTGGCTGTTCAGTGGGAATAATAATCCATCCATCTGCATTAATTGGCAAACTATGCTCTTTAGCTAAAAGGTTAAAAAACGATTGCTATCTCGAGCTTAGAGGAGAATTTGTTGAGAGCAGAACACATAAATGTACAAATGTACATATAGCATATTCACTAACCTGAATACACATGCAAACCCAAATTTCAGGCATCACCTTTCTTCCTCCACAGAAACCAAAATGACTTAGATTGTAACTGGGAAGACTGACAAAAATAAAAAATAAAAATAAAAAAAAAATGTGCTTTGCAAATACAAGTGCAATAAAAACATTTAATAATAATCTCTACATATTTATCATTAAAAGCACTTAAGACCCTTTAAGCCAAAACAAACTGTCCTAATAGATTGTATGGAAGGCCCAAACATGAAAGTTCAAGTAAATTTCAATTGCTAGTTTAAAAGTGCATATATGAGATACTTCCCCTTCAAGCTTTTCTTTTAAATTATACATTTATCTGAACGTATTCTTTGACAATTTCATACATGTATAAAATGTATCTTGATCAAATCCAACCTAAACTTTTCCCTCCTGTGCTACTGTTCTCCTGGTATTCCTCCTCCCACTTCACATCATGTTATTAAAAAAAATAACCCACTGTCTTAGTTAGAGTTCCCATTGCTATGAAAGACATCATGACCAAGGCAATTCTTATAAAGGCAACATTTAATAGGGAGCTGGCTTACAAGTTCAGAGGTTCAGTCTATTATCATCATGGCAGGAAGCATGGCATCATCCAGACAGACACAGTGCTGGAGAAGCCAAGAATTCTATATCTTGATCCAAAGGCCATCAGGATGAGACTGGCATCCAGGAAGCTAGGGTGGGGTTCTCAAAGCTCACCACTACAGTGACACACTTCATCCAACAAAGCCACACTTTCTAATAGCCTCTACCTGGACTAATCATATAGAAGCTACCACATCCCACGCCCTGGCCCTCATAGACTTGTTTAAACACACTAGTCTATGGGGGGCATACCTAGACAAAGCATAATGCAAAATAAATTTAGTCCAACTTCAAATATCTCCATAGACTATCACAGTCTCATCAATGTTTAAAAGTCTAAAGTTCAAAGGCTTTTCTGAGATTCATGCAACCTCTTGACATAATCCCCTAAAAAATCAAAATAAAAAAGAAGATCACACACATTCAACATGTCATGGCACAGGATACTCAGTGGCGGAGACCTGGCCGATCACACACATTCAACATGTCATGGCACAGGATACTCAGTGGCGGAGACCTGGCCGATCACACACATTCAACATGTCATGGCACAGGATACTCAGTGGCGGAGACCTGGCCTCTCACAGTGCCAAATCATACTGTCCTTCAGGACCCCTTCATTTATGTTTTCAAAACCAGTACTGCCTGAGTGACTTTCACAACACCAAGTTTAGCTGCAGCACAAGGTACAACCTTGGCTCTCTCTGGAACACAGCTTCTTTGTGCTCTCAGAAAACACTTCCCAGAAGATTTCATGTCCGTGATGCTGGTCTCTTCTTAATCACCACTGATTTCTTAGCTCAAGAGAACCAGAGTCAATTGTCCCTGTAGTCCCTTGTATTCTGGACTCTAAAGCCAGAGCCACATGGCTGAAGCTGCCTAGTTTTGCTGCTTGCTGGACTTGAAATATGCCGCCCCTTCTTCTAATCTTATTTCAATAGATGTCACAGAGGTACCCAGATATATTTGGTGAATGTATGGCATATCTAAGCCAATCCACCTGGCAGCCTAACACAAAGAATCCATTCAAGTAATAATGAACAATGACTGACTGAATACAATAATGCCAAGATTGGAATCATATAACACTTTAAATACAAGTTCAATCATAATTCTTCCTTGAAACACTATATGACACTCAGTAGACTTTTATTGCTATATATCATATGCAAAATAACTATAATACAACCAGTTCATTGAGGGTTGACAAATATTAGTCAAGATGAGATATTGTATGCAAATTTCTGCATAATGATGGTCATGCAGTATGTTCCCAGCATATGGTATTAGTTGCTTTTATTACTATATAGATAGTGATTATCAACACTGTGGTTTTATAAAATTTGCAGAATACAGAGGAGAGGTAGGATTATATCTTCGAGTACATAATAGTCTTAATGTATGTGGACATGCTAGAAGTAGTGCACACATATAACTTGCACACGTGGGTGGAACATGGCAGTGTAATGGAGCGAATGTGAACTAATAAAGTGAACTAAGAGTCTTTCATCAGGAAAGGAGGACAGAGTCTGATGAATGTTTAAGGGGCAGTGCTCTTAGGAAATAACTGGGGGATTTCACACTATGTGACAGTCTGGCTGCTGCAAACCCTGCTTCCAAAAACCCTGGGAGTTTTGTAAATGGAGCTTGAACTGTATGGAAAGAGGAAATGGGAACACTAAGATAAGAGCTGCATGTGGAAAAGGCTTCCCAGATGGGGAAATTAAGCATCACTCTTGGAGATGGGAGAAGGCAGCCCACTACTTCCATTTCATTTTAACTAGGAGGCTTAGACCAGGTGACCAAACCCTACTGTTTATTCCCTGCCTGTGTTCTCTCCAGTACTGCAGTCATTATACACTGGTGTAACTTGTTTAAGGTTCAATAGTCTTGACTCTGTTTTAAATTGTGACTCTTGTGTTCACCATATTAGGTCTGTAATAAAGCAAGTGCCTGCACATGCACTGTGCATAAATGCAGGGAAGCATTAAGGAAGGATCACGGAAGCAGGAAGTGAGCCCATTGTGATACTACTCCGCACCATTCTCTAGTCCTTGGAGGAAGTCAATCCTGTCTTCAGGTTGATATCATAACTGCATGAATATACAAGAATCTTCCTCAAATGTCCCCAAAGCTACTGCTGAAGGACATCTAGTTACAGGCATGAATGTCCAAAGGTCTCTCTGAGTTCTTTGCAATCTTTTCCCTGTTATCCTCCATTTTCCATTTCTCTTCTCTAGCAATGCAGGGATTATGCCTCAGCCACATCATTAGATCATAAACCTATCCTCTGTCAGTCATATCACTAGGACTTACTATTTGCTAAGGGTTGAGAAAACAGGAGTGTGAAGAGAGAGATATTTTGACCGTATATACTTCACAACACATGCTTCCAAACTTGCAAGCTTCTAGCATCTCATAAGTTACTATCGTGGTTTCAAGTTTGCAATTCATGTTTGTATGCATCACCTTAAATCAGCATTTCGCCTCTGAAGGACTGCATGACTATATCATGTATTGAAATGGAGATTGTCTCCTTTCTAACAAGGCCAATTGGTGAGCTTTATGCCTGCATGAAAAGATATTTACAGTTTTAAGACTATTTGGGAACTTTTAGTAGTAAAATAGTATGTCCACTAGATTTCAGTTAGTAAAGTCTGGTACGTTTCATTGTTTCCAGTTGAAGAGCTTTTGAATAGCTCTTATATTTTTAAGTGCTATAAATATCCAGCCGAGTAAGACTTTGCTGGGAGATGGACGTCTACAGTCTAGGTGTAGTACAGCTACATTCCAAAGCTCTGAAAGCTCAAGTGTAGATCAGTATGCCCTTCTGAGGTCCCTCTGATTTTTACTCCGATGGGCCAATTCCTGAAAATCCTTAAAAATGCAGCTCTCTAAATCTTCGATGATGGCTGTTATATGTTTCTATTAACAAACCCTACTTCTAAACTGCCTTATTCTCCCCTGGATGTCTCCGTTACCCACCCATCTTCCTTCTCTAACACTCACACAGCCAGTTCATGGTTACCTTTACATAAAGGTACATTTACATAAAATACATTTGTTGTAGATGGGCATTACAGATGCAATTTGTCACCTATCTTATATTTCTTCCTCAAAAGACTTTGGGCATGGAATTTGCAGTGACAGGTAAATGAGCAGGATCACAGGAGCTGTCCCTAGGACACAAAACCAAACAAAACCTAACACAGCTCAAAGTACGCTTGAGAGGCTAATGAAATCCAGACTTCAGGATGTACCACCAATACCATGCCCTCCACGGCCTCAAGAATTTCAAACCATGTATTAACATAGTTCTGTTTTAATTAAATTTCAAAAATAAGTATTTTACCCACTATTGACAGAGACTAAGGTCTTTCTTTGTTCGAACTCACCCCTTTCCACTTTCCATGTAGCACTGCACAGGAGTTGCTTTGTCTGGCTGGCTAAGAGGGCTGAGATGACAGTAATTCTTTAATCTGAACAAGATGGGCAATCTTCATGGAGACCACAATCATTTCTGCATATGGTGGCAATGTCTATAATAATTCATCATTATTATTAACTGTGTATTTGAAGCATTATGCTTTTCTTAAAGATAGACCCTTATAGTACAAGCTTCAAATCCTTACACAACTAGAAGAATCACTGACAATTCAGCCTTGTCAGATTGGAAAGCTGAGGCTTAATATCATATAGCTCATGGTGCTACTGTACTAAGCCCTGTATTTCCTCATTTTTGTACATTGCTATCTTCTCTATCCCCACATTATCATACTCTAAAGATGTCAAACGTCATAAAACTCAAAGATCTCCAATAAAAAGAAGCAACTTTAAGTATCGTAAAAATGGAATATTAAAGTATTCATTATAAGCTAGTGATAACTTTGAAGTGTTTACATAGAACCAGACATGGTCACACAGTATATAGAAAGCATACCACCCTACATATGGCTGCAGCAGCTGCTCCTGCTATACTGCTCTGGTCACTCTGGAGAGTAGCACAGGTACAAAAAGTTCCTAAATAATAATTGTCCTGAAGTCAGCTGGCATTGGGTAGTGAAAGAAACTGAAACCATATTTGTGGAGCTTCCACTTGCAGTCAGCCTTTCAATGGGGTATGGGGTACAAAACCCAGTATGTGGGTTAGAAGAAGGCTAGCAGGATCTGTATCTTAGCAGATGGAGCAAATATTCATAGCAATAGTTGTGTTGGTAGATTATTGAGGAGACAGAATGGGACTAAGCCCTGGCCTTCTCAGAGATGATTTTATTTCTCCTTGGAAGTAGTATTGGTCTTGAGCCACAGAGGAAAAGATAGCAGGAATCTAACAGCTCCAAGGGAATAATCAATTTACAAGCCTGTGAAGTACAGATTCCCCTGCAAGAAACAAATTACAGAATTTACAAATGTGTAAATACTGCTTGGTATTACAAATGTGTAAAAAAAATGCTTGAAGTAGTAGTGGGAGAGAGAAAAGAGGAGAGGAAGATAGATAGATAGAAAAATAGATAGCCAGGAACATAATTCTAAATAGGTGATTTTTGATACTGAATCCTTACTTAGCAACCACATAGGAGATAATAGCTAGGTCAATGAAATAAGAGTCTCTAGAGAAGTCCAAAATTTACCTCATGTCATTAACTAGGTGCTTCTTTCAAAAGAACTGAACATATTTTCCCTCAGCACACCCTACATGTTTAATTTGTGTCAAGAGCATTAATTTTTTAAAAGTAGCCCCAAGCAATAATCATATGCAAAGCCAAATAAGGAATCATGACAGACTTGGACCCAATCTTTCTACTCCACAGCATAAATTTTATGAGCAAGTTTTTTTTCACAAATATTTACTGGAATCCTTTTATAAGATCTCATCACTGTTATTAAAGATTAGAAAGACCTGCCCTGAAAGAATGTTTGAAAGTAAGAATGCAAACTCACTGGTCTCCAGGATGTTCTGAGCACTTAGCTGTAGCACAAGTAAGACTTTTAGGGGTGTGTGGAGCTCCACCTGTGCTCTCCAGGGGCTCGGAGTCTGATGAGAAAGCATCTTTATCATTACTGCAGCAGAGAGCTCGATGGTAGAGCAGAGGCCTAGAGAAATACCATGATGCTTGGACAAGCATTTGAGCTCAGTACAAAATGGATCAACAGAAGAAAGGCAATGACTCAGCAGGAGAGGGAGGGCATTCGAGGTGGGTGGAATATTAATGGGCTGACACTAGAGATGACAGAGCAGATCTGTGTATTCAAATTTTCAAACCTTTCCACAGAATATGCACAGCAAGTGTTCAAGGGCCTTCAACTAGACCTATACTCCCTGTACTCTGAAATTCTCTACCTACTAGGCAATGAGAGTAGTTAAGCTCTCCTGATATATATATCAGGAAGTTTATCACAACATTAGAACACCAAGAAACAATGTAAAACTTCAGCCATAGAGAAATGGAAAGTAGTTATGGTGTCTCCAAGCCCTAAAACTTCATGCACATCTTGTTAAAAAATAGTCACATTTGAAGAATATTTCAAAATTAGCAAAATGATTTTGACAAGAGATTCAAATCATGTAAAATATTTAATAAAGTATCACTGTAAGTTTTTAATGAAAAAATTAAGTAGGGTGCAGTAAGATAGCTCATGACAGGAGTTTGATTCCTGGAACCAACATAGTAGAAGGAAAGAACCACCTCTCATACTTGTCTCCTGACCTCCATGCTTTTGATCCCGAGTACACACACATGTGCACACAATAAATACAGTAAAAAAAGTAACTCTTCACATTGGTAGCAAGCTTCACCCATATCCTATTTTTCAAACATCTTCCTATTTTAGACAACAGAGAATTGGCATTTCTTCCCATTTTTATTAAAGTCAAAACACTGGCTTTCATCTAAGTGATCAGTACTCTCTTAAGTTGGTAAGTCATTCCACAGGTCTCATTCTTTTTAGCCAAGCTGGCTGGTGTAGGAAGGAAGGCTTCAATTCATGAAGAACTGAAGAGAAAGGAAAGAGAGAGTTGGATTCTGCCAAGAGAGAGAACTCATGTGAAGAAAGTCAGGATGTGAGGACCCAAAATGCTGAGGCCTAAGGATGACTCAATGGCACTGAGCACTTCAGGGGAGGACCATACAATCACACATAATGGGTCAATCTAAGAAATGTTACCAAACCCCAAACAAGCAAAACACTCAAGTCTGGGTCATATAGCTTCAATTCCAACACTCCTGAAGCAGAGGCAGACATATCTCTGAGTTCAAGTCCAGCCTGGTCTACAGGGCAAGTTCTAGGACAACCAGGACATGTAAAGAAACCCTTTCTTGAAAAGCAAACTAAAAACAAAAATAAACAACCAAAAGGAAACGTTATCATGAAGTAGATGATTTATAGCTGAGTAACTGGCACTAAAGACAAGGCTGATCAAAGTGCAGGATGGTGGACCACACAAACCTCCCTTTAGTAATCTTAAGTAGAGGATAACAGTTGTGCCAGCATGGACTCTTGTGGCTATCATTTCTTGGGATTTATTTATTAAAGAATGTAAAGACCTCTTTGCAAAAGAGACATTTGCTCTTAGGAGAAAGGGGAAAGGTTATAAAAATATTAGAAAACAATTTGAAATAAAACACTATTAGAGGGAAATTCATTCTTTGCACTAAATTCACTTCATCCTTCAGTTTCTCCTTTTCTTTAATATGGACTCAGATAAAGTCAGCTTTACAGCACAAACCCACGGGGCATAGCAGTGTGATGCTTTAATCCCAGCACTTGGGAGGCAGAGGTAGGTGAAATCTTTGTAAGAATGAGGACAGCCATAGTGAGTTCCAGGACAGAGTTCCAGGACAGCTAGAGCTACTTAGTGAGACCCTGTCTCAGAGAGGGAGGTGGGGGTGGGTGGGAAGAGGGAGAGGCCCAGCCAAGAATATAGATTAAGAAACTCAGCAAAAATGGGAACACATATGCGTTTCAGTTTTCAGAAAAAAACTGTGCCTTGCTGACTTTCTGCCTAGATTTCTTGGTTCTCTGCAATGAAAGGCACACAGTAATTTCTTCCTTCATTGAGTTTTCTTGCTTTTACCGTTTCTTTAACTGAATGTTTTGCACCCTACCCAAATCACTGCTATTCTAGGCTATGTAGGTCTACCCAACATCAGGCCACTCTTTGCTAGCTATCACTAGTTAAATGGACCTTCACACTTACCTAACCATATCACCTAGACCATTGGGGTTTTCCAGTCTGTTTAAACCCGGTGCGCGCAGATTTTCATTTCCTTTGTTCTCTGTGTAGGCTTGTTTAAGGTTCAAGGTGTAGGTCTCTAAAAAGGATGGAGTGGAGACAAATGTTGAGTATGGAAGAGACTGGCAGTTTTAACAACAGTTTTGTCTAATGGTTTTGTTATGATAACCGTGTTGGGCTTCTCCAAGTGCCTTCCTGATTTTACATCATAGGACACTAAATTACTAACACAGAGTAGTGTGTTAAATTAAAAATAATACAAGAAATGTAAACCAGTGGGTCAGTTCTTTATAATCATCCTCACAGATACATTCTGCAAACTGCAGGCCTTCACAAATTCTGACACACTTCTGAGACCTTTAGAAAACGAGAAGCTGAGAATACAGATTAGGTTCTCAAGAGCGAAAACAGGTGATGTCATAGCACGCAGTGCGGTGCGGTCACCGCCAAGGCCGGTTGGGGAACTGCAGTTCCTGGGAGCTTAGTGCTCTGCGCCAGTAGCAGAAGCACTCTGTCAAGGGCTCCGCGACACCGGTGAGCACCCTGCGCCAATCAGGTGCTCGCTCTGCACCGCCTTTGTTCTCACTGGGGAGCAGGCAGCGGGAGTCTGGTCTGCAGTCCGCGGTCCGTGTTTGGCTCCTCGGGGTACCTGACTCCCTCATTCGCCTGGATTGGGCATCTGGCCAGCCGAAGCTTTCTTATGCCTTCTGTCTCCAGAACATAGAAGCTAAACCCTGACTCACCGTTGTCAGTTTTAAGAGAGGAGGGTTCAGTCCAATCGTTTTAAATGGCAATTCGTACTCAAAACCTTCCACCCCAGGAAGAGATTGTGCTCTGCACGTCTCTAACCAGAGGCCTCCCACAGGATATTAGTGTGTGTGTGTGTGTGTGTGTGTGTGTGTGTGTGTGTATACCAACCTCTGACTTGTTCATGATAAAAGGAACTTTCTTTGGTGTGAGAATGATCGTCGGAGAGAGGGAAAAACACCTAAACCAAAGATGTGTCTCCAGGTCTCCAGCTCCAATAGCTGTATAGACTTCAGACCTCTGCCTTTACAGCCGCAGGTAGTTGGTCTTTCGAACAAGAGTGTATAAAGAGCATAAAGTTCTTTGAGATCTTTGGGTGCAGAGTGCTGCAAGACCACAGTCTTCCTCACAGCTATTCACAGATTTAGGTCGACCGAGAAAAAGCCGAACCACGGCCCCGGTGTCCACTCTGCCCACTCTCGAGAGATCAGGAAATGTTTAGCTAGGTCTCAGATCCTCTAGCGAGCTCTAGCTTCCAGCTATTTAATCCCACTCTCCATTCTGCCCGGTCTTCCAGAGAGGCGTGGCTTGTCCTGAGGATGGCGCTAGAGTCCCTGATAATTTGCATACACCACACCCCCACTTCTCATTGGCAGGCTGGAATCCCTCCCACCCCACTACCTAACTAACCCATGGTCACTCTTCAGCATCGAGCCTCGGAGATAAACTTAACTTGCCCAGAGATTCGTGGTGCTCTCGCCTCCCGCGATTGGCCGACGCCACTCATTGGCTGCGGGCGCGGAAGGGGGCGTGGCCGGCGAGACTGATTGGCGGGAGGGGGCGGTGCTCAGCGCGGCGTCCCTGAAGGCGGCGGGCCTCGGGGGCGGGGCTGCACTGAGGAGCTGAGACGGCCGCGGCTGCTCGTCCTGGCTGGCGGGGCGGGGGTCTGGCGATGGGGGCGGGAGGAACAACGGGCCGGTGAGTGCCGCGGCCACCGTCCCCGCCGAGCTCGCGCGGGCAGCCGCTGCGCCGTCGCTGCCGCCCGACCCCCTGAGAAGAGAACGTTGAAGCAGCCCTCCGCTAGCGGCCGCGGTGACAGCCCGGCTTCGGCGCGATGAACCGCGGTGGCAGCAGCGCGTCGGCCTCGGCCAACTACCTGCTCTGCACCAACTGCCGGAAAGTGCTGCGGAAGGTACGGCGCGGCCGCGTCCGGCAGCGGGGCGCTCCCCACGGTCGGGGTCCGGGCGGCGCTTGCCGGGGACGAGACGCGAAGGGTCCCCCCCGCGGGGTCCCCGCGCCCGGCCCCTGGGACTGCCGCCGGGTCTGCCCCGAGGCTGAAGGGATGCTGGGATGCTGGGAGGAACCGGCTCGGCTGGGGATGGAGGCTGGCCTGAAATCACGGCAGCCAGTTTTGGTCTGCAGGAGCCTGGCTGCCTCTCCCCGGTGGCTGACTCTGGGGGGTGTTTTCTTTGACTGGGTCGCTTCTGCCGGGCCTGTGGTGCTTTGGCACCGTCTCTTGACATTCTCTTGATTGGTCCCGAAAGGCACCATGAAGGCATCTTTAACTTTATGCCCAGGGGAAACGCTGTTCGATCTTCCAGCGCTTTCAGCTTGGATTGGTGGAGGTGGAGGCTGAAGACGACTTGGTTTCGCCCTCCTTATCATCCCCCACCGCAGTGTGGATCGAGAAAATCCGACCCAGGATGGGCTTATTGCTTTCCAGAGTGACTGATAGAAAGTTTACTCCAGTATTGTTTAGCTTACTTGGCTTAATCGCCCCGTGGGGGATGGGGATTCGGGGAGAGAAAGGATGACAAAATGTCCCTGTAGACACAGAAGAGTTTTTAATCTAATCTGAACAGCTTCCTTGACTAATATGATCTGTTTCTTATCCACATTCTTATTTTTACATTGCACGAGATGAAATCATTAGGTGAGGTGTTTCTGTTTGTCCAGCACCAATGAATTAAAATTGCTGAGCTGTGCATATCTGAGAGCTAAGAAGAATATGGTGCTGTTTTTGTCAGTTTCCCTATCTACAATCAATTTAGGATTGCTCTTTATGTACTAAGAAAAACAAGCAAGCACATAAATAAGCAAGCTCAAATATTTGCGCTCTTTGTCCAAAAACTGTTTTTCTTCCTCTGTGGGTCAGGCCAAGTGCCAATCAAAGTTGTTTTTCAAGCCTCTTTTCCCTGCAGTGGAGCTGGTTCTCCCCCCGCCCCCCCCCTTCTTTCTCCTATTTTATTTGAGAGCGTCAGGAAAGCAAAGGAATTGCAGGTTTGAAGTTAATCAAACAATTAAATACGCCTTAAATTGTGTTTATTGGATATGTTTCTCTTAAAAAAGATTTTTATTAAATGTGCGTGTTGAGTATGTGCAGTTATTTTTCTCCCATAAACTCCTGGATCAAATTACAGTTGATACTTGCTCAGCTCACTGTAGGGCAGCTTGTGAGAAATGGAATGGATCAGAAGCTCAGTTCAGCTCAGTCGAATGTTAACTCTTTCACTGCTGGACCAGATGGCATCTGAATAAAGGTTTTAAAAATTATTGTTTCATAATTTTTAAGCCGAAACTGTCTTTGTCAGGAAAAAACAGTGCCAGTGAAACCTGTTTAATTCAACTTACTCTCAGCTAAAATGAAATGTGGTGTGTGTGTGTGTGTGTGTGTGTGTGTGTGTGTGTCTGTGGTGTGTCCTAATGTGGGGAACAGTGCTATAATTGACTTATTTAAGTGATATAATTCTATTTCAATCAAAGCACATTACAATTTTTAATAAAAGAAATTTAAAGTTAATGGCATTTTTTAGGCTAATAGGGTACTTGAGATAGAGATTAGGCTTCACACTTATTTATTTTTTCTTTTAAAAGAGCTTTGATTATGAATCCATGACACCAGCACTAATGGCATTTTTATGCTTTTCTTCCAATTTTTTTAAGAAACTAATATTTCTGTTTATGAGGGAAGACCATCTCACTGCTAGCCATAACTATAAGAAGGAGAAGTATGTGCAAAGTGGGCATTCACATTTTTCTATTTTATAATTGTGCACACCTCTGCCAGTATCCAGATTTCAGTAACTACAAGGTGTTTAATTTCAACTCATGTAGTGGCATGAAATGAGTTTAGATGAGAAAAGAATTGTTTGTGCCAGTTAAGATTGTGCTTTTTAAGACTGCCATTCTTTAACACTCTAGAAATCAGTATCTAGCATTAAAGGCTTCATCATCCTAAAAATGCCACATGAAGATTTACTTCTAATTGTGATGTTTTCATTTTTGATAGAGTATGACTAAAGTTAATCTACAGCACTCACAGGCTGATTCTTTACATTTTCTTGTTTCCATATAATAATGTACAGTAATAAACAAGCACATTGGTTTTAGTTGAGTAAGGATCACAGTGGAGAATGAATGTCTTATGCATCCATGCCAACGACCCTTGGCTATTAGAACTGTCATCAATGAGGAGCAAAGGCCTTTCCCTTTGTATAAGGCAGAAGGCCTTTTCTGGCTGTGAGCAATATATGCAATATATGATGGCTTCTGAAGACACTTTAAATTAACCTTCAAAGAAAGAATTTGTTTTAACTCAATGTCTGAACAGTGAATTGTGTATTGTATGAGAATCTTGTGTATTCTTAGAAGTGAAGTGCCTTCACAGTTTTGGTCCAGTGTCTTGAAAAATAAAGAGAATTGTTAAAGTATTAAAAGTATCTGATTTGGTATCTGATTTGGCTCAGAAGAACAAAGAAGAAAGCAAGGACATCAGATCCATAGCTCTAAGTCTGTCTGCTCTGTACCCATTATACAGTTTAATGTACTTTCTAACAAGAGGAAATACTGTTTACTTTTGAGAGCATAACAAGACTTGAAATGTAAAGCGTTTTACTTGAAGAAATTCCAGTGATGACCACAGGGATCTAATCTTTAATTTCAAATATGAAATGGCAAAGCACATTAAGGAGAGAAGGTAACTGTCAGCCCATTCACCTGCCATTTCAAAAAGAAGGTGGCATATTGTACATACTTTGGGAGTTGAACTATTATTACTATTAGATAAATAGAATTAAATATAAATTAAAGGATTTAACATTTTAATTTCTTTCTTTCTTTTTTTCTTTTCTTTTACAAACAGACTCTAGTTCAGGCCTTGAACTCTTCATTCTCCTGCTTTGGTCCTTCAAGTGCTGAGATGACAGTTGTGCAGTACCGTGCTGCGAAGTTTAGAATTTTTAGTATGATTCTAAGTAGTTCTAGTGATACATCTTGCTGTGGCTATAGTGTTTTTTCACTTATGCAATTTGATATTTTTATAACTTTTTGATGTTTTTATAGTTGAAGAGACTATTAAAGGGAAAATGTTAGTTTGACTCTATGAGCCTTGCTTAATGTAATTGTTTATCCAATAGAATGTATTTACTTACATGATGGACAGGTAGCCATCTTGTGCCTTGGTTAGTGTGCTGTCTTGTGTTTTATATTTTTGATTGTGAGGTGGTTTTAAAAGTAATATTGAATAACCTAGACAGAGATGGAGCAGTGAGTTTGTAATAGCAAACATAGATGCAGTGCTCTTCAAACTGCTCTCTGGGGATCCTTAAGATGCTTCAGGGTATTAAAATGCCTTTGTTGGATTAAATATTTAAATATATGTTCAAATATTTTTAATCTGAAATATAGATATTTGAAAAGTATATCCACAGTTCCAGCACACTGGAATCTGTCGTAACTCTCTTGTTGCAAGATGGTGATGATGATGATGTGGGCAGTGATGGTAGTGTGGTTATACATGTTAGAGCTTTTGATTACCTTATTGACTAGGAAGATTGTCATTGTTTGGGAAGGCACTAGCCTTTATAAAACATTCTTTCCTCTACATAGCTACTCATATCATGCATTTGTTTCTGGGACCACAAGCTTGGTAATATAAATAGCTGTTACTTTGTAACAAAACACTTATTAAAATTGTTGCGTTGTATATTTAAATGCTTCATAGTTCAATGTAAGGTTTCATTTGTGAAGTGGCTTCTGCTACTTCTCATAATTTATAAGATGTTTACAGTTCGATCTTTGGCACTGGTCTTTCGGTTTGGGGTAAATTAGCTAACTTCCTTAAGACCCAGGTTTTTCCTGTAGACTACACTTGGTTTCAACCTGTCTTGTGGTGGCTTTTGTGGCTTAGAGAGAGTGTATATATGTACTATACGAACCCTCAAATGTCACTGTACAAGAATGGAAAGCTCAGGCTATGTGTTTTTCTTTGTGTGTTAGACAATTATAGCCAATATGTATACACTGAGTAAGATATACACTGTAGTATATACACAATATATACACTAGTTGCCATTTCTCATAGGAATTTTAGTTATGACTAGTAAGAGAGAGGTCATGGTAGTGTTTTGATTGAGAATAACCCTTAAGCATGTTTTTGGATTTCACATGTTCCGCCTGTCAGCACATACACCCTCCTTTAAAGAGTAACATGATCCAGCACTTTTGGATTTTTAGATAAGTTAATTAAGTTGCTTTTGACAAGGAAAATTGGTATTTGGTTTGAGAAGACATGTGATACGGGTGATGTGCCCAGTAAAAGAGAAGATCTAGGATAAAGCATGGGCTTGTAGTTACTCAGTTTAGGAGAGGATTATGAAGTCTTCTAATCTTTCCATCTGACCGTCCCAGTTTTTCTTCTGAAGACAGTGACCTTGCTAGTTTAGAGTGCCTTTACATCATCCCAGGTTTCTCTGAAAACTGAGGTTTAGGTGACAGAGTCTATGCCATCCAACTAATAAGAAGCACTCTTAAGCTGGGACTCTGTCTCTGTGATGGACTTGTCTCCTGCAGTGCTGAGGCTGCCAGGGTCTATCTCCATCCATACTTATCCTCTGTGGAGTACCCCCAAGGACACCTAGAACTGGGATTGAGAAAGTCAGCCTTTGACTGGGCCATGAAAGCTAAAGGAGAAAGAGTGCCAGGGAGCCAGCTGCTCCTCTCAACTCTTGGATGCTGGTGGGCCAATCACCCTCTACTCTGGATCTTGGACTCAGGACTGTGTCTAGGACTCAGAGGTGCTAGAACCTGAAAACTGTTATTTTCCCATCTTGCTGTGTATAGAAGTAGTGTGGGTGTAATTGTGTTGACCTGTTAGCATCAAGGAAGTGGCACCACTCAACATTGCGGGGAATGATGCATTTCAGTTAAGAATGCTGTTGAAGAAGCTGTAAGCTTTACGTTTTGTTGAGTCTTTACCTGTGAAGATTCATTCTTTTACATGTGTGAAGCCGTGGAAAGGCATACAGCACCTCTGTGTAGGAAGCTGCCTGTCTCATGTGTAAACATGTGCAGAAGTTTTAGTACTGAGCTGAACCAGCCAGTTTTTCATACAACCCACTTTACTCAGAAGAAAACGGACAAACTTTGCTTCCTCAAATTCAAGTACTTAAGTACATATATATTAAAATTACAAACAAATTCCTGGCTGGCCTGGAACTTAATACGTTAGACCAGGCTGGCCTCAAGCCCCACAGAGATCTGCCTGTCTCTGCTTCCTTAGTGCTGGGATTAAAGGCATATTTCACTATTCCTGATGTAAATTTTTCCTTTTCAAAAGTCTTTCCTCGCCGGGCAGTGGTGGTGCACACCTTTAATCCCAGCACTTGGGAGGCAGAGGCGGGCGAATTTCTGAGTTCGAGGCCAGCCTGGTCTACAGAGTGAGTTCCAGGACAGCCAAGGCTATACAGAGAAACCCTGTCTCAAAAAAACAGAAAAAAACAAAACAAAACAAAACAAAACAAAACAAAACAAAACAAAAAAGTCTTTCCTCTTAAGACGAAGGATTAATGGGTGTGATATTTTTTTGAGAACACAACAGAACCCAATGAACTAGTGGTTTCCTAATGAGTAGTATGTGAAAGCTGGTACCCCCTCCCCTTCTTTCAGCCAAGAACCAAACCATTATATCACAGAGGTCATAAACTTTAGGTTTGGATTGACAACGAATATTGGGAGTTCTTTTCTTTGAAGTTTCAGGATCATGTTATTAATTTTTGAGGTGTTTATTAAGATTACATAAAGATAAAATATCTATGTAAAATGCAAGGATTTTTTAAAAACATAGTACAGAATGTTAACTTATGGTTTCAAAAGGATTATTTACAAGTTTTGATGTGATATCAAAGAAAAGTATTCATAATTGTCTCCTTTTTTCAACCACATATCTGATTTTCTTTGAATATTCTGCAGTCAAAACATCACAACCAATGAATGCAGAAAACCCAGCTGTCTTATGATAAAAAGACATTGAAGAGATTTGCAAAAATGTAAATATGAATCTCACTGTTTTGTTGTGGAAAATAAAGTTCTATAATGATGCATGATTTCTGTTAACATGTAATAGACTTTTACTTTAGGTGAATTAAACATTTCAACTTTCCCTAACTTTAATTCCTACTGCAGCAACTATTAACAGTCGTAACTTACACATACAAATACAAAGAGAATACAAATACAAAGAGAAGCAAAACTTCTCTGCGTTTGTAATACTTTCTGAGTATGAAGGGCTTCCATGAGTGGGATATCTGAAAACCGTAGGCTGGAGTTACAGACAGTGGAATAGAGTGTAAGTAGAAGGAATTCAACCAATGGAGAAAATAAAAAGGAAGCCCTGATAACATTGGCAGAAAGTATGGATAGGGCCAACCAGTCCCTCTGTTCTGTGTGGGGATGCTGGGAGATACTTCCTGGTCTCCTTTTCTCCATGCTCTAGAAGCTTTTCTCTTACCATGGGAAGACCGTGGCCAACCACAGATGATCTTTCTCTGGTTCTCATGAGCATCCCTTTATGAAATAGAAATTAAGTGGCAGGGCAAAACTTTGGTCCTGAAGAACTATGCTCTCTGTTCTGTGAAGCAACTGAAATGTCTGGTCCAAGGCAATGTGCATTATACTCTAGTTGATTGGTGTTTGGCTGAAAGGGAAAAGATGGCCCTGAATAACAGGGTTAGTTTTACAGCCTGGAAACAGGTGTGTAGAAGCAGGAGAGGGATCAGGGAGAATCAGAGGAAAGAGAAGTGTGGTCCCAAGGCTCTGATATCATCATCGTGTCACAAAGGAAAGAAAGCAAGAGCACTGGTGTGGGTGAGAAATAGCACAGTTCTGCAATCAAAGCTCCTGGCGGCTTTCCTCACAGGTACAGGGCAGCTGTGTGTGTGGGGGTTGGGGGGGGGGAGAGGATGTAGATATGGTATGCTAGGGCTGCCTGCCCTATGGTCTCCAGGGTAAGGACAGGGATCTGTTTACTCTCTGTGATTAACTAAGACTTGAAAGTAGCAGCAACATCTGGCCTATCCTTAGATATCACTGTGATAAGCATGAGGAAGGAAGTATAATTTGCCACTCATCTTCCCAGCCTTTTCTTTGTGCTATTGCCTGGACACCAGGCTACCCAGCTACTGTATCTTTTGTCCTGCACATACTTCATTACAGATAACAAGGTATATGGGTTTTTGTCTTACCAGATGGTCTCTTATTTGGGATCTGGTTCATGAAGTTTGCTTTTTGGTTTTTGTTTTTAACTCTTAAATGATGAGACTTTTATTTAAACACGTAGATATTGGCACTATATTCTTATTGGATGCAATACAGTAGAGCTGATACAGTACAATTACACCATTTCCAAAATGTATCCTGTGTCTGTGTGCGTGTGTGTGTGTGTGTGTGTGTGTGTGTGTGGGCACACACTTTTATGTGTTCTTTCTAGCTTGGTTCTACAAGGAATATTTTCTGAAGTTCAGTGACAAAGACAATTTGAAAACTAAAGTGTACTGATGCCCAGGTGGGTTGTTGGGTTTGGCTGTTTTGCTATTTTATATTTTTGGCAGTGTTCTGCAAGGAGTGGCTACTTTAGAAGAGTAGCTAAGGGCAACTTCAGCTTCCACAGTGTTTTGTAGTATCTCTGAAGGTTCCCATTTGGTAGAGGCTTCTGCTTGACCTCTGTTTCTCCTCTAAGCCCTTTTCTTTGCAAAACTTCTTACACCAGCTACAGGCACCTTGGTCATCAAGTGCTCTTGTAGTAACCATGGAACCGTGTTTTGTAAGCTCTCACTACCCCATAGCTAGCCTTTGCCTTTAAGATTCACCCAGGAATGACTCATCCATTGCTCTGTAAACCAGAATATTGGTTGTCACCAAGGAGAAGACA
Source organism: Rhabdomys pumilio (assembly GCA_030674055.1). NCBI lineage: Eukaryota > Metazoa > Chordata > Mammalia > Rodentia > Muridae > Rhabdomys > Rhabdomys pumilio. Next base: position 80,218,181 of record JANHMN010000006.1, on the reverse strand, counting down.
TCACAGATACATAGTTTCAGGTATATTTTTATAATATCAATAACAAAGCAGCTTTTGTTATATGCTCCCTGGGTTGCCAGTCCCCATTAGGTATTGAGTTCTATGTATGTTCACAATTGTCACAGTAAATATAAAAATTACACGCACTCTCTGCATCTATGTCTCTCTGTGTGTATATGTGCATTTGTATGTACATGTATGTGTGGTTGCATTTATCTGCACATGTGTGTGTGGAGGACAGAGGTTGATAGTCATTAAATATCTTCCCAGTTGCTCTCCACCTTATTTTTTGAAGCTAGGTCTCACTGACCCAGAAACTCACCAATTCAGCTGGAGTTGAAGCTCTGGCCAGCAAGGCCCCTGGGTCCTCCTTCTCCCCATCATCTCCTTCCTAGCACTGGGATTATAGTCAGCTGTCTCCATGACCAGCCTTTTGCATGGGTGCTGGAGAACAGATTCAGAACCTCATGTTTGCATAGCAAACACTACCCACTGAGCCCAGTCCTCGATTTTTAATGATAAAGAACTGGAAGTCAGAGGGCTTTTGGAACTGGCTGCCAGTACCAATAAGCCAGTTTGAGATGCAAAGTGTAGCACAGTATACAGACATAAATACTGCATGACTGTATATTCCACATTTTTCTTAATATGGAAAACTCGTCAAGTCTTACAAAGTAAAATAGACTGTATTGAATAGGAGCCCAGAGCCTCAAGAGATTAATAGGTATGATCTCAAATTTAGATGTATTTATTCTTTTCATTATTAATGATTTTAAATGAGGTTATTAACAATCTGGGTCATACTTTCTTAATATGAATAGTCATGAGATTGATTAAGACAGATATAGGTTGTTTTTTTCTCTTGTAGTGGCAGTAGAGCCCAGGGCTTTGCACACGGGAGACAGAGTTGAAGGGTTTATAGCAGTTTTCATCTATTTACTTTTTACTTTTATTTTTTCAAATCCCCAATTATGAGACCAGTTTCTCCTGATCTCAGGTCATCTTTTTTTTTAACTGCCCAGCACACTTGACCCTTCTTCCTGCCAACCAGCCAGTGATGACTTCATCACACTGAGTCACCCAGGAGTGCTATAGCATCTTTGAAAAAAGATTGTCTAGAAATATTTCAAGTATTGTGCTTCTTGACTAGGACCCCCAGGAAATAACTTTATCTTCACAATGCTTTGTGAAGATAAAGCGATAGAGTATCCATTTCTACCATTCAGGTCAGCATTCATACTAAGCATCAGTTAAAGGTGGCAAGAAGCACTGCATCAGCAGTGTCTGCTTACTGTCCCCTGTCCTCAGCAAAGTTCCATCCTTTAACTGGCTTTGTTTGGAGAGAAGGCTTCATGGTGCAGGTCTGCTGTTGTAGATCAGAACTCCAAGAGTTCCCACGAAGACACCAAGGATGGGGCTGTGTGTTAGAGTCCTGTGGATACCACAGGTCTAAAGAGGTGCTAACTGACAAGCCTGCAAATCTGGCCACTGTTCACAGAAGAGAGTCAGTCCTGAGAGTGAAGTTACAGCCTCCATACAAACTACCTTTTTTAACTCTCGTCTTAGAGAGGTGGTGATTTGAGTATGCACTCAAGAAAAATTATTTATCTTCTTATCAGAACTTTTCTGTATATTACCTAAAACTGGTGGATTCTCAGTTAGGCTGTAGGAAATCTATTTGAGTTGTGCTTTTATTGTTTAAATACATTATGTTTGATATATACAATGTTTACATTATATTAGTACTATATAATACCATATGTGTATTAAATGTAGCTATAAGATGTAGGTTCTAATATTATTTAGACTAAGTTATTTATACTTGGAAATTAGTATGGCCAGGGTATGAATCAGTAGCAGATTACTTGTCTAGCATGTTTGAGGCTCTGGATTCAATCTCCAATAATGCATAAAATTATCATAAAGTAGTCATTTTATTTGATTATACTAGAAAACTATTTAGTAATTGGCACTCTTTAAAATGAGGGAAGTATATGTTTAGGTAAATGGAAACACTTTCTTGGTAAAACTGTAGATTTCCATCTTAATAACAATATCTTTTGTGTCATATACTATTTTTTTAAATGGCCTTCACATTCTTAGACAAGAAATATTAAGTCTGTTAGTATCTACAAACTATTAATTACTATGTATCTTCCATTAATTTTTTTTTTATCTCTTCACACATTATATCCCTTCTGGTAGGTACCAAAAGAACAGAAAATGAGACCATGATTTTTACCTAAGCAATGATTTTTCAGTGTACCTTTGGGTCTTGTGAATGTCTTCAAAGTTATGGTTAGGCCCTTCAATTTATACAAAAGAAGGTTTGCGTTCTTTTTGTGGTGAGCTGCATACTATTTTAGGCTTCAGCTCATACTCACAAACATAGTGTCTTTAGCCATAATAAATAGTACAAAGTGTATGTCTTTTTCTGTTCTTGGCTTAGTTCCTGACTACCTTCCTTAGCCAATCTTGACCAAAGCACCCATGAAGTATGTCATGTAAGTGAAACACTTGCGTCCACAAGTGACCAGGGTAGCACATGATGAGGACTGCATGAGTGTTGGCCTCGGGGATGTTGTGAAGGGGGATATCCTCTAGAAGGTAATTCTTCTAAGGTGTGTTCTGAATACTTCTGATGAAGATGAACTTTAAAAATGAGGCACTAAGCATTTGATCAGTGACTATAATATGATACTGTTTATCTATGTCATGTATATGGAAGCACATTTGTATGTGAACCTTTTCATGGTTAGAAATCTACAGATACTTGGAGCAGTCACAAAGGCATTCAGTGTGCATGGTTCAAGCCCCTTCGGTCAGAATACTCACTAAATGCAGAGTTGACAACCCTGCACTTAGGTCTGGAGGGAGTGGTTTGACAAGCTCTTGTCATGATGCTCACCTAGAACTTCAGTACACACAGCCCATGTGTTGACACAGGTGACATTTCTTAGCCTTTTTACTCTGGTGAAATATTTACTAATCAATGCGTTGGTTTATAAAAAACCAACTTAATGATATATAAAAAACCATATGTAATATCTTAAGTCTAGCTGGCTTTGAACTATTAAAGGCAAACACACATACGAAATGTATGTATTTGTACCTTACTCCCTTTACTGGTTAGTCACTAACCTATGTGGTTCCATTTTCCTTTCTTTACTGATTGTCGCCTTTAGGAGAGTTATTGCAGAATATCTCTCTAGGATAGGCATATGTTATACACTCGCAGCAGAGGCCTGGAGCCCACTTCTTCCTTATCTTCCGCATGGTCATCTTAGTGTTTATGGATAATTAACTATTTGGCAAGAGCTGTAAAGGCCTGAAAACAAAGGTATACTGTACAGTCTATTAGAGATCAATCAATTCAAGGTGAAGGAATTCTCATATAAAGATGTAAGTGGATTAGGTCTTGACAAAAACATATGTCCTTCGTAATTTACTATGATTGAATGCTCCCCCCAACCGAAACTTGTTTTTCCTTTTAAGAGTTTCTTTTGGAAAGATTAAACTATTAGCAGGTAATAGCCATTCCCAAGGCTACAAATGCTTGCTTACTGTTGGGACAGTGGTTTGGAAGAGTTTCTGAGCAGCCACATGGGCATCACTTCGGAGTTTGAATCTGTGGTCACCACCATATAGGCTGATTTGGAACTTTTGAGGGTAAGATGACCCGTTTGTATTCTAACAAATTTTCCATATGATCCCTATGTACTCTTAAGTGGAGAACCAGTGGTCTGGACTAGTTTTTTTTGTTTTTTTTTTTTAATTTTTAAGTAAATATTCACACACTAAAAGTTGCTAGACCCAAGGTCTATGTACCTCTTCAACTTCTAAACAGTTAGATTTAGTATTCAAAACAGAAACTACAAAGTTTTACATTAAATTTTACACTATTTAATGTTTTTATTTACCACCAAAACAAAAACTCTGCCACAGAATTGGCATTAGAAAACCAACTATTCTTATATTGTCCTTCCTGACTCATGTCTGCCACCTGCATTGAGGCCTTCCTTACCCCCTTATATGTAGCTTTTCTTGTTATTGTCCACATTTGCTCTCATGTGGACATACACTGGTTGGCTAGATTCTGCAGTTGAGAGAGCTGTGCTTTCTTTGTTTCTGAGATTGTGTGACCTTACTTAATACAGTAGGTTCTAAGTTCAATCTATTTTTCTGCTGGTTTCTTAGGTTCAATTTTCTTTAAAACTGACTAGTATTCCTTTTCTTAAGCATATTTTTTCAAACAATATTTGTCAAATGTGAGGTGGATCTAAACTGATTCTATTCTAGTAAGAAAAGCACATGGTTAATAATCTAGACCAGTGTGTATCTTGCCTGCTTGTATATATGTATGTATGTGCCTGTGCCCTGCTGGCGGGATCCAGAATGGGAGTCAGATCTCCTGGAAGTAGAGTTGTGAGCCACTATGTGCGTGCTTGGAATCAGATCCTGGTTCCTCTGCAAGAGCAGCAAGTGCTACTTACAATCAGAATAAATTATAAAGGATATCTGGTTACGTAAGCAAGCAGCTGTTGCATCAGAAGACTGATATTTAAACTTTCACAAGGAAAATAATTTTTTAAAGGAGAAATAGGATATGTATCCTAAAGACAGACCAAAGATTGATGTATTTGTTTTATTGTTTGAATCCTTATTGGTCACTTACTTGCATTGTGTAAGTATCAAACAGTGACATCAGGAAGATATACACCTATATCTTATGTGCGCACGTGTACACATGCACACATATACACACAAATGAGTCACTAAGTGGAAGCTAGCTCTTTGAAAAGCACAGAGTACTTCAGTCAGTTACAGTTGTGTTTACAGAAGCAATCACAACTAATTTTAATCTGTTAGGTTGATTCTAATTTTGTGATAATGGGTGTTTTCCTTATGTTATCTCTAGTGCTAAACTTAAGCTCGTTGTTGATCTTAGCAAGCTCATTACATGGTTCCTACCCCACCTGCAGATTCTCTCAGATGTTGGCTGCTTAAGAAGAAATTGCAGTTACTTAATTCGAAATCATGAAGAGATGCTTTTCTATTGACCATTTTTCTGTCTTCCGTGAAGAAAAGACTAATAGAGTGCCTTAAATAGAACTGTCTCCATGGCAATGGACAGTCAGCTTTTGACTTGGAGTCGCATAAAAAAAGAAATTTAAAAGTGTATTTTCATGGTCTGAAATAGCAGTATGGCATTAGTAAGACATGCGAGTGCTTCCCATCAGCCACTGCACCATTGACTCCATCAGAATAAGGTGCCTTTCGTTGAATAGCATTTGATCTGAGCACTTTTAGCCTGGACAATTCCACCTCTTAGTTAAGGGGCAATAGTGCTGGTCTCCAAATTGACAGTAAACTTGAGAATCTCTTACAGGCTTAGGACTGGAGCCAGAGCCTGTAAACAAAGTGTTATTTATCTCTGGCTATATTCTTGCAAAGAACGAAAATACTGACTAAATGATGGGTTATTCTTGATTATATTTAAACAGAATTATCTCTAAAATAGTGGAAGCAATAACAATATTTAAAGTTTAATAAAAAATGTATTTTCTAGTCCCTACAATTTGTGGTCTTCAGATCACTTACCTTGTTTAAAGGACAGTTGGCAACCTGCCTCACCCCGACCCCGTTCCTGCTTCTGCCCACACCCATGTAAGAGAGAGAGCCCTTTAATTAGCTGCTGGGCTAACTCACCATCAGTGAAGGTCAGTAAAGGTACACCCACAATAGACTCTGGGATGGGAAAAGCTAGTTCCTTTTAAGTATGTAATGTTTCAGTTTCTAAGAAGATAGACACAGAAGGAATGTCCAATGATGAGATTATTTGGAGATGCTGGGATCACAGATTATTTTAACAATGTTTATTATTCTTGTTTTATAGTTTTATTGCTATGCATGTATTCATAAAAATATTAAAAGCTGCCACTACACATATGAGACAAGCGCTCAGCTGAGCTATAGTATCTCCATTGGGGTTTTATAGATGATTGGGTTATTGCTTATTGCTAGCAATGGTCATCTCACAGAAAAGCTCCAAACACTCAAATATATTACTGTATGAAACAGAAGAGTGGTTAAATATGAAATTCTTGTGAACTTCCTACATGTAGTTACCAGAAAAAGCATAGTCCTCTAGAGCAAAAGAAATTATTATTTGTTAGAAATGGTTTGATTGAAATTTTAGTATTTCATTTTGAGGTCATGATTTCTTAAGGCAGCATTAGAGGATTTTCACAGCTTCTCTTGTTTGTTTTATGTAAGGATTTTATGAAGTTGAGATGCTGTCCCCACTTCATGAAAGAATACCTTCCTTCTGGTCCAGCACTGCATCGGTACTATGGTAACATACAACTTTCTTCCTCTAGGAAAATGTAGATTAGGGGAACAATTTCATTTTAAAATTATTATATAACAAAACACAGCTATCTTGTTTTCTAAATTAGAGAAAGCTCATATTTTCTGAGGAAAATACTTGTCAGCTTTTGTGCAGAAGAGTCGTCTCATCGCCATAGGACCTTATAAGTTGATAGTTCATGATATGTCCAGCAGAGAAAAAAACCGTTAATTTTGAGCTGATGGAATTGAACTGACCCTTGTTCCCCACAGAATTCTCATGTGCCATTGCATGTCTTTTCCTAGGGAATCCAATTGCATTCCAATAAAAGAAGTCTGCCTTTACATGTGCTCTTTGACGTCCAGATGTCTTAGTGTGTTAAAAGTCTTTGAAAATATTTGCCAACTAAATTTTGCTTATTAAATATGTGTGCCTGTCCAAACTATAACTTAAAATGATTTTACCCACATTATATGTGAGTGGTAAGTCTAATTTGATAATTGGACTTCTGCTCTCAATCACAAAGTAAAGCCACCATTGGAGTGGTCAGTAAGTCCTGTATTGAATGATCTGGAAATGTACTTTGTCATGTAGAACTGACACTTCAGTGACGGTCCTAAGCAGTCTTAAAGCCATTCCCACTGGGGTGTATACATTGTAGAAAATGGTAGCCTGAGCTGTACCTTGGAACTCAAATGTTTTGTCTAGAGAATAGAATTAGTCTTTGAAGAGACAACAGGAACTGCTCCGGAGGCCCTGCAGCTTCAGCCTTTATTTACCCATTTGGATGTTTCTTTGGGGAATACACCTGGTGGTTTGAGAATGTGGAACCAGTGCCCATGAGGAAAAAGCAGGACATTGAGCCAGCAGTCATTCAGGGGCCAGCCATTAGCTTGCAACATCCTGGTCTATATCAGCTCACCCCAGTGCTATGAAAGTGATAAATGAGCTTGTCACATTGAGGATCGCATAGTTCATCTTCTATCAAAGAAAAATGTGGTTTAGGAAGATGTCATTCTCGGGCAGGTATAGCTGTATTTTAAAGGTCTGTCAGGATTCTGGGCACTTCTAAGGAAAGTTATGAAAAGTTAAACCACAACCCAGAGCTGGGAAGCTCAGTGGGAAAAGTATTCTCTATGAAAGCATGAGGACCTGAATTTGATCTCTATAACCACATCAAAAGCTAAGCATTTTGCTTTTGCAAAAGACCGAGGTTTGATTGCCAGCTCCCATTATGGCTGCTATAGCCACCTGCAACTCTGGCTGCAGGAGACTGACTCAGTGCTCTCTTTGACCTCCATGGGAACCAGGCACACAGATATGCACTTACACACTCGCAGGCAAACATTCATACACATAAAAACAGATAAACCTCCAAGTAGACAGCTCCTGAGGAATGACAAAGTTTACCTTTAGCCTCGTGTACACACACATTCCACAGTATTATACAGTATATCTAAATCAAGTAATCCTTAATGCTGAATCTAAAATTTCATACTATATTTTTAATGGAAATATTTAGACAACAGATCCACACGTTGCTTTGTGAGAACTTTAAAAAAATCATTCATAACAATAGATTATTAAAATGAACAAATATTTTTCTTACTATCTTTTGATTTATAGAGAAAAATACAGAGAGGAAAATTATTAAGCACTATAACAGCATATAGGTTTACTTTTTTAAAGTATGGTATGTTCTCTCTCTTTCTCTCTCGCTCTGTGCACATGAGAACAAGTGAGTGCTCTCTGGCTCACATGTGACAGTCATAAGAGCAACTTTGTCTGCATTTGGATAGAACTCAGGATCTCAGGCCCCCAACACACAAAAGCACCTTATCTGTTATCTGAAAAAAGAATGTAGAACACTGAAAAGAACCTTCATCATATTTAAAGGCATTCTATAGTAAAAAGGTAAATTACATAAAACATAATTTTGTTTATAGTCTTGACTTTATAATATTTTATCAAAAGAACCAGGACCTAATAGTCTATCAGCTTGTTTAAGGAAAGTCATTAGTTTTCCCTTTACTTTTATTACATTTGTTCATGATAGGTGTCCCATGGGGATCAGAGGACAGTTTGAGGGAGTCAGTTCTCTCCTTCCACCAAGTGGACCTTGGAGAGCAAACTCAGGTGGTCTGTCCTAGGGGCAAGCACCTTTACCTACTGAGCCTTCTAGCTACCACAAAATATTTATTTTTAAAACACTAAAACTTATTTAAAATTAGCAAGAATAATGATGAAATTAATGTTCTTCTTATTTTCTTTCTGAAAACATTCTACCAGCACTCAGACAGTATTATAGCTTAACCATGCCATGTTAATGCAGACAGGCTCTTAGGATTGTTTTATGTCTCATTTCCAGATGAGAAGACACATGCCTCCTCCAGTAACTAGGCCTTTGGGTGGTTAAAAGGAGCAAGAGCTCAGGCCTTGCAGCTCTTGCTATAGTGTAGCCTTCACTGATGTTCAGTCACATAGCACTCTGTTATTCTTGTTTACTCTCTGTTTCCCTGTCATTAAGTAGTGTGATCTCCTTTCAAGAGAGTTTATACTTTGTATACTTCTTCTGTCCTTTCTATATACTTTATATAGCCTAGTAGACAGATATGAGTCCAGGATGTCAGAACAATGCTTAAAATGGCTACTGTCCAGAGGAGGTTACTCACATTGTAATGGTTAATCTTGACTGTCAGACACATATTTCTGAGCCCAGATTCTCTTTGTGATTTTCAGTCACTATGACCTATAGCAACAGATGGATATCAGAGTATACGTGAAAATCCAGCTGTGTTTAATTAAGCTAAATATTTACATAAATGTAAGACAAACTCTCCTCAATTTTTTCCTAAATTACAGTTTGCAAACAGTCCCCTTTGGTAATATATAATGGGTCTATTATTCTTATTTTCACTGTTCCTTTTTTTGGTGGGTGAGAGTTGCTGGGGCTTGAATTCAGAGCCTGGCAGAGACTAACCACATCCTGTACCACACAGCTGCACCATTAGTCTCTCTTCTTACTTTTCAGAATATTAATAAATTAGGTGGTTTTCAAGTTTTCTTTAATTTCTAATATAGTTGTTGATAAATATAACTCATAAGCAAATAGGTTTGAGATCCATACTTTTTAAGAGAATAAAGAGGTACCAATATTTAAAAGATTAAGAGCAATTTTTTAAGGGAACTTATTTTAGTATGTGTACATGTGGAGGTCAGAGGACAATTTGCAGAAGTCAGTTCTCCTGTGTGATCAAACTTGAATGCAGGTTGTCAGGTTGGTGGCAAGCACTTCCAACTAAGTCATCTCCTTGGGCCCAGTTATGGATTTAACTCAGATTACAATCTATTTTGAGGCATAGTCTTGTAGTCTGCTATCAGAGGAATTGACAAACTTAAACAGAGGTGAAGTCCATGGGCATTTGCTATATGGGCTGCGTCCATGTCTGTTCCTGGCAAAAATTAAGAGATGTTTCCTTCAAGCTAGTTAAGAAAAAAGAAAGGAAGGAGGAAAGGAAGAAGAAAGAAAGAAAGGAGGAAAGGAAGAAGAAAGAAAGAAAGGAAGAAAGAAGAAAGAAAAATAAATTAAAACCAAAGTTTAACACGATTTGATGTAAAGTCAAGCATTTTATTAACTTGTGTAGTTGTGTTCCCAGGATACTGTAAAAATGACTTTTTCAGTTTAAGTGCAGATGAGTTCTTGCTGCTTCTGACAATTCTGTGTATAAAGGACGACTGGTTTTCATTAACTAAATGCTTACACATTTTGTGAATCTGTGGGGATCAATGTGTTTAGTTTAGTGCCCTGATTTTTTAAAGCTAAGTTGTCTGTATTGTTAAAAATAAATAAATAGGGCTGGAGAGATGGCTCAGTGGTTAAGAGCACTGACTGCTCTTCCAGAGGTCCTGAGTTCAATTCCCAGCAACCACATGGTGGCTCACAACCATCTGTAATGGAATCCAATGACCTCTTCTGGTGTGTCTGAAGACAGCAACATATGTACTTACATATGTATAAATAAATAAATAAATAAATAAATAAATAAATAAATAAATAAAATCTTTTACAAATCACTAAAAAATAAATAAAATTCTAAATAAATAAAAACTTGAAAATTGTCCTGTTCTCACTAGAGTAAGTAAAGCTATCTGGCCTTGTCTCCACAAGCTGCTCTGTAGATGCAGAACTCGAGCTCCAGTGTGCCAGGACTACTACTTTTGTTTATGTGTCTCTTCAGAAGGACTACTTGGCACCTGAGCATTTACTGCATACTAGAATGCTCTGTAGCTATAACCATCGCTTATGGGAATTTTATTTTCTCAAACTCACAATTTTAAGTTCTCTTAATCTAATGGGATATGATTTTTTAATAGGGGAAGCTTTTTAAGATTTACGGTGAGGTTTTATTGTGACACAGTCCAGAAGCCTCAGTGTTTCTGTAGAAGTCAGGCCTTCCAAATACTCTATGAAACTGGACTTATAATTAGCAGTACATTGTCTGTGCATTATGAGGGAAACATGGAGTTAAGTGGCTGTCATGGGCTTGCATTATCTCAGATACAAAGACTTATATAAGTTCTCTCCATGTTTTCTTGGACTTGAACCAAAAACTTTAATAGCATATTCAACAAGTATCTTTGTACCCTTCTCTGAATACTTAAAGGCTTAAAAAAAGAGTTTTCTATCCAAATCAGTGTCACGGCATGCAGACTTTTACTGACCTCTACGAACTTAGGGCAATTTATGGCACACTCCAGGTCCTGATTGTTCTAATGTAAGCAAACAAGGAAATGAGGATCCAAATGGCACATGGAGACTAGTAGATTGATGCCCAGCCCTGCATTTAATTCATTAGCTTAGGTTACTGATGTTTCCAGAATGTCAGCTTCTTCAAGTTAACAGGGTGCTCTTTCATTAATACAAGGAAGAGAAGGGGACTGGAAACACCTCAGGCTGACCAGCTCCTACTCTGTAATTCAAACCCAGTAAATTAATGAGCAACTTGTTCTTCCATCATTGTGGTGTGATGCTAGGGCTGCTGATGCTGATCCTGTATAAGACTGTGATTTACCTTCATATCTATGGGGAAGGAAAACAGCACAATTGTGAGTCTTAAGGATGGATTTGCATCCCTAGAAGATCTTGAAAGTTAGCAGGAGTAGAGAGCGAACCCCGTAGTGCTGGTGTTTAGATGGATCTGGAAGGAAGAATGGGCAGACAGTAAGAGTAGATAGAGGCTCAGGAAATACTGTCTCGAGTAAAGGTGAGCAGCACCCTCTGAAATCTGCCCACTGGTTCTCTAGTGTACAGAGCATGAAGCTTCCTGGTGCTGCCCTGTGGCCTCTCGCAGGCTGTGGGACTCTCATCATGAATGTGATTCTGGGTTTAGTTCTACTCTTAGTAACTAAATACTTCAGTGCTCATTCTGAAGTTTACTGGTGATCTGGCCCAGGGTTTGGCTTAATATTTTTACCTACGGATGTTTACATCACTCCAAAGGTACCATCAGGGAGGGAAAGAGTCTGTTTAGAAGCGTGTGGTCCATAGCTGTGGCCAGGCATTTCTTGACTTTTAATAGGCTCCCTTCCAACAAGCCCATAGTACATTAAAAATTCTTTAAATCAACAGTGTGATGAATAGTCAACCTACTTAGCCTCACTCTACCTCAAGTTTGCACAGATCCTTAATGTTAGCCTCCAGTTGGGCAAAGTCTTCTGTCATATGAAGTCTGTACTTTTTCAAAGTGTTGAATAGCTAGTATCACTTAGTGAATACTGTGTGGATAGCTAAAGCGGGAAAACCAGAGTCGTTTTAGTAAGAATAATGGATACTGACCATTAGTTAGAGTTCAAGTACAGTGCCTACTAACTGCATTTCCTTTTCAAGCAGAACCATTGTGTAGGATGATCCTATAACTAGAAACACTGACTCTGGGACTAACTATGTAGCCTATGTTGGCCTAACTCAGAGCAGTCCTTCTGCTCAGCCGTTGAGAGATGGGGTTACAGGAATGCACCACCATAGCCCCAGTTCTGTACTATGGAATGAGTGGGATGTAAGGGCTGTTGTTGCTAGGCCGTGGAGAGCTCACTTAGCTACAGCTCTCTTCAGTGTGCATACAGTTTATTAGCCTCAAGTTAGTCTGCGGCTGTTTGATTCTTCACACAACTCTGTCCTTTCAGTCCTGGGGTAAGGGCTGCTAGGAATCTTTGAACTAATTCACTATAAGGAGTTCCACTAATTTTTGTCACATACCAGTTCTTACAGATGAGTACTATCCTGGTCTACAAGGGGACTCGTGGCTTAGGGAGGATGAAGGTAAAGAAATTGTGATACCTTTGATGAATGCAGTGTTCTTGAGTATAGATATTTTAAAATTTCCACTTAAGAATTGAAATCCGTATATACAGTTAAAGCAGCCTCAATTCTGTCCCTGCAACAGGATCCTTGTGATAATGCTTTCATGGCCCCAGAATTAGAACATGGTCAGGAAATATTTGATAGACTTGACTTCTGTCTTAGTGTTCTGTTACTGTGAAGACACCATGACCACAGCCACTCTTAAAAAGAAAAGCATTTCATCGGGGCTTGCCTACAGTTTCAGGGGATTGGTCCATTATCAGCATGGCAGAGAGCATGGTGGCACCCAGGCAGACATGGTGCTAGAGAAGGACTTGAAAGTTCTGGATCTGAATCTACAGGCAGTAGGAAGAAAAGAGAGCCACTGGTCTAGTTTGGGCTTCCAAAACCTCAAAGCCAACCCCAATGATGTACTTCCTCCAACATGGCCGTACCTCCTCATTTTAAGTAGTGCCATTCCCTGGTGACTAAGCATTCAAATGTATGAGCCTCTGGGGCCATTCTTAGTCAACCATCACATCCTACTCCCAGACCTCCATAGGCTTGTAGCCGTATCATAGTGCAAAACTGCATTCAGTCCAACTTGAAAAGTCTCCATAGTCTGTAACAATCTCAACACTGTTTTAGAAGTTCTAAGTATCTTCTGAGATTCATGGCAGCCTCTTACTTGTAACCTCCTATAAAGTCAGAATCAAAAGGCAGATCACAAGTTTCCAATACACAATGGCACAAAATATATATTACCATTGCAAAAAGGATCATAATGAGGAAATACTGGATCAAGGCAAGACCAAAACCCAGCTAGGCAGACTCTAAACTCAGCATCTCTCTGATGTCAAAGCACTCTTCAGATCCCAAAACCCTTTCAGCTTTGTTGACTGCAACACACTTTTCTCTCTTGGGCTGGTTCTACACCCTGTTAGCAGCTCTACTTGGCAGGGATCTATCCATGATTCTGAAATTTCTAACATCCTGGGATCTCCAACAAAATCCAGGCGCTGCCTTCACAGCTTCTTTCAGTGATCCCCCTGGGCCTCTGTGCAGGGTCTCCCCTGACATATGTCTGCCCTCAGCACGTTGCCTTAGCTATGGAGGGAAACTCCAAAACCCCTTTCTTGTATCCTTGAGTGCAAGGCCAGAACCATGTGGCCGAAGTTGCCAAGTTCTTCTTGCTAGGGTGGAATTTGGGCCCCCTTGCTCAAATACATTTTTGTCAGCTTTCTGGTTTTTTGATGTTTTTGTCACTGTTTAAGCTTTTCTTTAATTCCTTTTCAGAAGTTGGAAGCCTAGCTGGGTAAGGCAATCACTTCTTTTATTCTATTTAGCACCATTCTTTCCTTTAAACCTTTTATCTCCTTGAGCCCTGGACTTAACACCATTACACATTCTGGTGCTCCTTTTCTCCTCAGACTGTATGCTTTGTATTTTTCCGTACTTGGCTTGTTGTTTTTATTATAGATCTGCATAAGGATAGTCACTGATAATCACTTGACAGAATCAATACTAAGCTGCCTTGGAATCTCCTCTGCCAGTGTTATTAATCCAAAACTCTTCAGTTTAACCTCAGGCAGATTTTTCGGACAAGGGCAGAGAGCAGTCTCATTCTCCTCCAAAATATCACTTGTCTGTAGGCTACTCACTAATATGATTTCCTTCTGAAATTTCATGATCTGGGCCCCCACAGTTCAAATTGCACTGCCTTCCATGCCCCTGGTAGCATGGCCCATTGAGTCCCAATTTAAGGCATTCAACTGTTTTCCTAACCCACATTTCACCAACAAGCCATGGTCAAGCCTGCCACAGCAATACCCTGATCCCTGGTACCAACTTCTATCTAGTAGATGTTCTATTGCTATAAAGAGACACACCGTGACCATGGCAACTCATCTGTGGCTCAATGGCAAGTGGTATGCTACTGAGGTTTTCTAGAGCAAGATGTTATTCCTACATGAAGCAGAGCTTGGATGCTCTTTAGCGTGTCTGTGAACTTCCAGCACAGTGCCCTGGCCAGTTCCTGATGCGCTGTACTTCCTGGAAACACTAGATCAGAGTTAAGAGGAGAGAGGTCATTTCTGTTGCCATCCTCATTCCAGATCTTCCTCAGTAAGTGACTGTGGGTCTCAGACATTATAGTATTATAAATGCACTAAGTACTTATCTTAACCAGCCTGGGAGAGGGATAATTTGTAAAAGTCTATTATATTTTCTTTTCAAAATGGTAGGAAGAATTACACACTGAGAGTAGGGAATGAGTTACACACTGAGAGTAGGCAATGGCATTTTTGTGCCAAGTGCTGTAAGTCATCTCCCTGGCTGTGGGGTGAGGATTTTAAAGCCATTTTTATCTGTTCCTCTCTATTTGACCTTTCCTTTTGAAATATACAATGTCATTATTATCTGCCAAAATCATATAGCTGAAATTACCTACCAAGGAACCAAACAAAGGCATCTGCATTACTTCCGAGCATAGTGCCAGTGGTCCAGCCCTGATCTTTCTGCAGTGACTCTGCTGAAATGGAGCATATGTGGCCAGTGCAAGGACAGACAGCAACTGAAATACACTATTCACATTATCAGGTCCAGTCAGATGTCTTATGTTCACAACAGGACAGTTTGCCTAGGGCACATGTCTCATCATTCAGATGTTTCTATGTTGAAGCTGTTAAACTGTCATCTGAGGCTATCTTTAAATGCTGTGGGGTTAGTATGGTTTGCTAGTATGGTTTTATACATTAAGCAGATGGTGCTTAAAAAAACAGTGTGTGTTTTTATAAAATCAATCACACATGTTGCTATTCATATTCTTGGTGGAGTAAATGCAGGGACAACTTTACTGAGTGGGCAGAACCACACGCTTTGCACTTTCTAATGACACAAACTAAAGAAAAAATAAGTAAAAAATTAAATTTAATCATTTAAAGCTTTTAGTACCTTAAAATTTAGTAATGAATTCTCATTGGCAGTCAGCTTTTTAGAGGCAAGTAATTTGCTGATTAATTTTAAAGAGGCATGATTTTCAGAGTTTCTAACTTGTAAGTGTCTTGATTTTCTATTGGGATTAATTTATATAAAGTGATCTAGTAAAGTGCTTAGCTCTTAAGTGTCAGAATAACTAATTTTCTAAATATATCTCAACTTTATCCTTTCGGGGTTTTGTTTGCCAGCAGGTAATTGCTTAATGGGAATACTCTCAGCTGATTCCTGTTTAGGAGGTCCTCTCTGCTGCACTGTCCTGAAGAGACGGTATCTCCTGCAGCACTGTTGAGATGACATCTGATAAAACCCCTCAGAGCTGTAGCTGGCGGTCATGAAGTAAAGCTCCTGTTTTGTGGACAACTCTTTCTTGAATGAAATGACCAAACAATTTTCTTTCAAGAAAACTGGTCTTTTGTGAATGAAATGTGAAATAAGCCTGTTTTGACTGTTGTCTAAAACATTTGAGAACAAGCCACAAGTTAGAGCCCTGCTGTTTGAAGCACTTCACCCCGACACTCCTTTTTGTTTTCAACAGTGGAGTCAGCATTAGACAATCCCACTTCAGTTTTGGTGTTTTCAGAGTTATCAAATGAAGTCTAAGGAGTGGTGTCTTCCATCTTTTCTAGCTGGTTAATTTCTTGGTTGTATGCTTTTTCCACAATTACATCTGAATTGATAAAAAGTGGCTGGTAAATCTTTTTTTTTTTTTCAGAGTGAAATGAGCTTATAGTAAAACTGAAGATCTGCCTTGTCCAGTTTTAAATTGGGTTTTCAGCTTTTCAGAAATGTATACCACAGCCATTTAACGTAGCAGAGAAACACCAGAACGACTGCTCCATGCAGAAGCAGGACAGAATGGTGATTTCAAAAGCAGTACTAGTTAGAGAGTGTAACTGAGGGAGGATGTGATGACTCACATGTGTAATGCAAGAGAAGGCAGAGGCTGGAAGGCTGCTAAGATCCAGCTTGTTCTGCACAATTGAGTTCCAGGCTGGCTAGAGCTACATAACATAAGAGGACTGGTCTCAAAGCAAAACCATGCATATATATACATACAGTACAATATACATGTATATATACATCTTAGTTCAGTTTTACTGCTGTGAACAGACACCATGACCAAGGCAACTCTCATAAGGACAACATTTAATTGGGATAGCTTTCAGGTTCAGAGGTTCAGTCCATTGTCATCAAGGCAGAAACATGGCAGCATCCAGGCAGGCATGGTACAGGAGGAGCTGAGAGTTCTACATCTTGTTCTGAAGGCAAACAGGAGGAAACTGGCTTCCAGGCAGCTAGGATGAGGGTCTTAAAGGCCACACTTACTCCAACAAGGCCACACCTCCAAATAGTGCCACTCCCTAGCCACATATACTCTATATTATATATATATATATATGTGTGTATATATATATATATACACATATATATGATATTACATACAGTATATGTCTAATAGCAATATAGTATATTTGTAAATTTGTGTGTGTGTGTGTGTGTGTGTGTGTGTGTGTCTGTCTGTCTGTCTGTCTGAGAAAAGATAAAAGAAAATGTTAACTTGATTCAGTTTGTTGAAAAAACAGTGCTCTTAGGTCAAGCTGTTCTATCTTTCTATCTTTCTCCTGGGCTCTCACCAGAGTTCTGCCACTTCCTCTCTATGACCCAGAAGCAGTGTCACCCCTAGAATAACGTGTCAAACACAGATCTGGTGCTCATCTCTACTTAAATAAACATCAAGTAAAAGGACCCAAGCACATTATACTTTAGAAATTAGTGTGATGAAAATGAGCATTTTTGCTTTTCTGTAGCAGGATTCAACTCTTTAAAGGCTAAATGTAATCTAGACCCCAGGAAGTCATTTTGCTGCAGAAGCTATGCTATATCTAATGAACTATGGCACAGGCCTCTTGTCATACATATGTTCCTACCAGCATCACTCATGACCAAAGTGCACATCCCTGCAGTTGGACAGCTAGCTAGGTAGATGACACTCTTGTCCTGGCCACAGTGTGTGTGCCCACCAGTATGAGCAAATGACGTACTTAGCTGGCTGCATGTCTGCCTTCTTAGTAGCTGCTTAAAAACTAAAGGATCAATGCTATATTTATCTGTATGCAGGAACCTGAAGGTATGTGACAATGAAAACACATCTCCTATTGAAATGTTGCCTGTTCCAGAACTGCATTTTGTAAGGAAAGTAACAGTTTCAAAAATGTACAGGTGAACTAAGTTGATTAATGTATTAACTTGGAATTTTTATAAATAAAGTATAATGGTAGTAACTCAATCTGTCTCCAGAAACTCCTTGTATACTTCCACCTAAGAGAATGTGTACTTTATTCCTCTGCATTTTGTGTATTTTCTTACTTTACAGGATTCACTTGTCTCCCTACTTACATTTGTTTTTCTTCAAACTTGATTTTCCCTTTTGCAATCAGCTTCTTAGATGCGTTGTTTATTTGAAATGATTAGTTTCCAGGACATTGGTGTTCCTGGCTAACGAGTTCATGAAGTGCTACAGACAGTAGGGTGCATTTGGGGGTTTTTATTCTTACTTTTGTGTATTTAGAGACAAGATGGACATCTAGCCCAGTCTAGTCTCAACCTCATGACCCCAGCCTGATCCTGCTAAGTGCTGGGATTTCAGGTGTGCACTACCACGACTGTCTTAACATTTCATTTGTTGTCACTGGCAGATGGAACTAAGGGAATATAGATCTTCTATTTTGAATTCATTTTCTAGACAGATTACAGTCGATGTAGACAAGAAGTACCAGTATGAGAAATTCTGAATGACTCCAGTTCACCTGCCGCCCTCCAGTGTACTCGAGCAGTCAATCAAGGGTGATTTGTCATCATTTTGTAATCTAGATGTGTTACTTGTTTGGAAACTTAAAGCAGTTTAACATGTCATGTGATGCATACATGTTGCTAGAACACTGACAGTTGATGGAGAGTGTGTGGCAGGCTCAGAAGGGTTGGGGCTATGTCTGTTTTCTTACCCCCTCTCCTCGATCTATCACAATATTCAATTAGGCTCTCAAACAAATCATTGTTGAATACCCAACTGCCTACTTTTGCCAATTTGTTGTAAAACTGCTCCCTAATGAAGTACGGGTCTTAAAGGATTTAAATAACTATTTTGTGTTTGGTAGGCTCTTTGATTTGTAAAGAACAAAAAAGACTAAAGTTACCCACTAACAAGGGAGAGGGGAAGGAAAAGAGTGAATATAAATGACCATGCTTAAGCTTTACTTTTCTAGGAATCCATAGCAACGCCTCTGGTTTCTCTGTTGACAGCCTCCCTGGGCTTTCCTTTTGTATCCGGCCTCTGCATTTGAGCAGCATTTTGTTTCTCCTGGCTCTCTGATTGCATCGTGTTCACATAACTACTGAATAGTCCTGAGAAATTATTAGTGTGCGCTAATTAGCCTTAACTTGGTTTGGACAAAACTTATATACCCAGGAATCCATGGATATACCCATCCCTTCCATGGCTACCAATTGGCTTCTGTTTCATTGTTGGAGTCTTAGCATAGGCTGTAGCCAAGGGACTGGATCATAAGGAGAAGGTTTTGTCACTTTCAGATAAGGTTTTGTCACCTGAGTTACTTTCTTACCTTAGAAGTTTCCTTAGGAGATTTTGAGGCATCTAAAAGCTTTTAAAGCAAGCTTTTCTAATAGCCACAGGGTCTTTAATATTTTTCTTATTATATTACTATATAATCTCTTTAATATTGCTGTTGAGTCTTTGTAACTATGTTGCCGTTCATAGTGTAATCTTGTGGCATCAGAGGTCTGATTCTTAACTCAGAGTGTTAATTTTATCTGAGAAAATCCAGTAGCCATTTTCCCACATCTCTCTCCTAGCTAAGGAGTTCAAGAGGCCTCTTTGGTCTGTTTCTGACCTAACCTCACCCATGGAGAAGGAAGCAATCTCATTAAAATTTTGATAATTTATATAGAGAGACTTAAGTATGAACAAAAATATTAACATTCCTCAACAATATTCTACTGTAACGGTGTGCCAACAGGTCTGAATTTATTGTGACTGTTAACAGCTTTCCCTCATGTAAAGTGTTGAGCTAAGGCCCTGTGACATATGATAACTGAGTTTCCCCCAGCACTGTGGTAGAAACCTGTCCCTTTAGCTAACATAAATACAACCAGTGCTGCTCTGGGTTTTCTTTGACCTGGACCCCAGACTTCTTTTGGTTTTACATAATTATATTGACTTATTAATTTTAGTATGTTGGCTCAAAATATCTACCAATTTAAATTTTCTTGGTAAGTCATCTTAACACATTGAACTTTTCTTTTACAAACAGGACAAAAGAATCAGAGTGTCTCAACCCCTGACAAGAGGACCAAGTGCCTTTATTCCAGAGAAGGAAGTAAGTTCATTTGTTTTTAACACATTGTCTAGTCAAAAAGTTACTCGAACACTGCGTCCATTTTTCCATGTAAAAGTAGATGTGTTTTGCTCTTTAGTGTGTTGCTATTTATGTTAGAAAATGTAGAGTTGTTTTTTCAGATCCATTAAGAAAGTCTGAAGGTTTTTAAGGTTTAAAGAGACTAGCATTTCACAGAACTATATCACATAATTGGAATAAGCAGTATTTTGAAATAAAACATGAGTTTCCAACTCCACTTTTAAAGGACAGCAGACAGACAATGCTTTCATGACTGGTAGGCTCTCTTCTCATTTACACGTTTGATTGACAGGATCCCACAAGTGCTCCAACAATTGTGCATCTTTGGTAAGAGTGTGGTAACAAGAAGGTAACTGCCAGATATGACAGTTATCAGTGACACAGTGAGGTTTTTGCCTGTTTTATTGGTGTACATCTTGAGGTGTGGGGTCTATGTGCATTCCTGGATGCCTCTTAACTGTCACCAGGCTGAGAACCAGCTAAGGACATACTTGTCAGCTTAAGGAGTACCCAGTGCCTATGGATGCAGTTGTCTCATAGTGTGTTCTCTGTGTGTACACAGACATCTTTATCTTTAGTAACTAGGAGCCTTGACTTCACTTTCCTGTTCCTGATTTAGTGGCTTTCCCATTGAACCAGAACTCATGTGAAAGTGGCGTGTCTCCAGAGCTCAGGGGTGGCAGTGCAGTGTACAAGAGGCACTGCACTGCACGCACCTCTGCCTCATGGCCCAGGGCTGCACTTGCAGGATGATGGCCTAACACAGGTGAATGGCCTCCGGAGGCATTTTTGTAGCATGTGTTTGAAGATAATCTATTTTTTAGGATCTGATGCAGCATATGAATCTATATCATATTGCGAATGCCCTGTGAGAACTAAGAAACATCTGGGGAAAGCAAATCAAACATAGGAAAGAATTCTAGCCCTAATTATATTTCAGTTTGGATCCTTGTTGTTTTTTTAACTATCAGCTCAGTCCCTCTGGTTGACAGAACAGGGAGATGGACAAATGAAAGTCCCCAGGGTCCCATAGTAAACTGAGGTGAAGTTTCCTTTTGTGTTTATGCCAGGATAACTAGCATTTCTCATACTCCATTTAAGATTAAGTCTTTCTCCATAAACAGTTCCTTTGTATAATTTATACTTCACTGGGGGTAACAGGAACTGAGATGCCAGCTCTGAGGAAAGCAGTTTCCTAACTACAGTGTCAGTCTTTAAAGAACCAAACCTTTGGACTTGATGAGACCTCATCAAAACCAGTTTGCTATTAACTAGATGCAAAGTTAAGTCCAGAATCTGCTTCCTTATCTCTAAACTGAGGAGCAGGTTCATCTTCTACCCAGAAGTCTAACTCTAAAATGCAAGTGAGACATAAGCCAGCGACGGAGTCAGGCTTCGTGTCCATCCATTCCCGCAGAGGTGGCTCTTCCCACAGGAGTTAACAATGTCCTCGGACCGCCACAACCAACTTGTGTGATGCCAAACTGGCATAATGTATAAGACTACATCCTATTTAATCTATTTTGAGAAAGCTCTTTGGCCCCTAGATAGAGGATCTAAGTCCTATTTTCATGCCTTATTTTTAGTAATTGCTACGATAGGTTTAAACTAGCAACAGCAGGATCTCGTGTCTTTATTAATTTTCATACGAGTCATCATATGTTCCTGTATCTCCAAAAAGATTTCATAAAACTTTTTAAAATGTTGACTAGCAAAAACAACAAAGGATCAGATATTTGTCCAAAATAACGCCATTAATGTTCTTTGTCAGTTTATGAGAGTAGGCTACAAATGCATGTAGCCCAGTGCTGTCAGATTTGCCTCACTACACAATGTGACAATGGCCAGGCGAGCCAGCTCTGAAGTCTGCGAGCTCGCTGCAAAGACAGATGGAGGCTTCTTCCCTCAGCTTCATAGCGCATGTTTAATGTTTGATAACTTAACATTTGTTGTTTAATAAATTGTGGTACCAAAGCCAAAACTGAATGGTACTTTCTCTTTCTAAATGTCTGTTTCTAGTATGAGCAACTGCATAATTGCAGTGTCTGTGAGCGTCAAATGAATATGTATTTCTTCAGTACAGACAGAGTCCATGTAAACCAAAGCTGTCTTTACATCAGTGTTCACCGCATTCTCTGCTTCTTGGTTGTAAGGTTGTCCAAGCAAACACAGCAGATGAACGAACAAACTTTCTTGTGGAAGAGTACTCTACATCAGGTCGCCTGGACAACATCACACAGGTGATGAGCTTGCACACTCAGTACCTGGAATCTTTCTTGCGGAGCCAGTTCTACATGCTGCGTATGGATGGCCCCCTTCCCCTCCCAGACAGGCACTACATTGCCATCATGGTAGGTGCTTACTTCCCACTATTCCCTACTGTCATGAACAAGCTTCCACATATTCTGTGTCCCTTCTAAGTTGTGTCTTTGGGGGAGGGTCTGAGTAAGTATGTGCGTGAGAGATGTATGTGTTTTGTGGAGTGTGTGTGAGAGTGTGTGTGTGAGTATGTATAGGGGTGTTTGTGTGGGTATATGTGGGGTGAGTATGCGTATATGTTTATGTATATGTAGAGAGGTGTATATGTGTGCATGTATATATGTTTGTGCATATGTGTGTGAGTATGCATATGTATACAGAGAGATGTTATGTGTGTGTTTATGAATATATATTTGTGTGTATATGCATGTATGCATGTGTGCATGTGTGTAAAGCTGAGTGTAGTTACAAGAGGCATAAGTGAAGAAGCCTCTGGTATCCCTTGGATACATTCAGAGTGCTTTAAGTCACTTAATATGCTGTTTCTCTTTTTTTTTCATACTTAGTTTCTTATAATTAAAGATGGTTATTACATCCAGAATAATCCCCTACCAGGTTTGTTTTTGTTCTGGAGTCTTCTGTATGAGCTGCTTGTGACATTTTTTTAGCCATCTTATCTATGAAAGCAATCCCTGGTGTGGGGTAGGAGAAAAGTGCCAGTTGTCATTAGTGACAGATCTTCATGAGAGAAGAACTAGTGAGTGATCACAGCGCTTGAGTGTAGCTCTTGTTACAGGGTGGCTCGTTAGTCAGAGTGAGCTGCAAGTAGAGCGCCAGGGAGGAGGCTGTGATGGAGGTACTGTAGCTGAGCTGTGCTCCACTTAGACAGCGACTGGTGAAGAGGATGAGGGCGTGAGCCCATGGGGCTGTGTGTTTGCAGACAGAACGACAGCAGCCTGGCTGCCCAAGCCAGTAAGTTCTGATGTGAACTTGATGGATACTATGATTTTTAGCAGACATTTTCTATAACAGGCTGAAAGCAGATGGGGAATGCTTGTTCACTAAGACAGAGCAGTTGAGACAGAGATCTGAAAGAATAAAACAGGATTATTTTACAAAACATAGCCTCAGAAGAGAGGGCAAAAGTACTTAACGTGGTAGTCTCATTGACAGCACCCAGATGACATTGACTGCATAAGGAGAGATCTATGATGTCAGTGGCCAAGCAGGTCTCTAAGGTCAGATGTGGCTCCTCCATAAGCATGAGTTCTGAATTGTTAGGATACACAATGCTAAGGAGTCCCTGCATTTTAAGCAGAACATACTGTATCTTCCCCATAGCAGACTTCTACAGTGCCTGTATGTTTCCTAAAAATAGCTAGGTAGGCTATATCCAGGTCTATCTATACAAACTCAAGAGAAGTTGTTGGCTTTGTATGATAAGTATTTGCTTTTAAAACTGCAGATCAGCCTCATGTATTGATTGACGAGTCAGTAACAACAATATGGTAGACATTTTTGAAGAAGGAGAATCTTATGAGAAAGGAGTTACGGATTACTAGTAATGGCTCCATCTAAATTACCCACTTGTGGAAAGACCTGCTCGTGACTGTTCTCAGAAAACGTATTTCTGTGTTTCAGGCTGCAGCCAGACACCAGTGTTCCTACCTAATAAACATGCATGTGGATGAATTTTTAAAGACTGGAGGGATCGCTGAGTGGCTCAATGGCTTGGAATATGTACCACAAAGACTGAGAAATCTTAATGAAATTAACAAGCTGCTGGCACACCGACCCTGGCTGATCACAAAAGAGCACATTCAGGTACTGGGGATTTCTTCACAAGTTCTGAGGTGCGCTTGAAGCTTGAGAGTTTGTGGGGGTTTGTTTTGTATAATAATTTTTATTTTTAAGATTATAATTTCAACCTTTCTGCCTTCCCCCTTTCCATCCGAACCCTCTCATATACCTCCCTTCTCTGTGTCAAATTCATAGCCTCTCTTTTTTATTGTTATTACGTGCACATGCGTGTGTGTACTCAATTTTAAATACCTATATATAGAAACTTGAGAAATAAGAGATGCTGTATTTATTACATTTGGAAAGGATAATTAGAAATTTGTTGGGTTTCATTTAAATGCAAATGAAAACTGACCCTTCTCAAGGAGTCACTCATTGGCGTGAACTTGTGCTGTGAGAAAAGTTGGTTTCTATTATCAAGGAGATGATAGATCAAGTCGGCTAGCATCGTGGATGCCTGGCTTCTGGCCACTATTGTCAGCAACATGTGTCCTTTAGTTAGTAAATTCCATAGAGTGTTCTAAATCCTTTGCTTGTTTTAACATTTCATAATTTAAGTTTCATAAAGAAATGATTTTGCAAATAAAAAATGATTTTCCAGCTAGTATGGGAATTACTGGCCAGATTAAAAACAGAGCTGTGAATAGGGTGGACCTTTGAGCCTTTGCTGATGTTTCTGTCAGAGGCCATTGCTCTCCAGCAAGGTTCAGCATAGCCCTGCTACTCAGTAGGAGCTCCATGTCAGACATGTAGTTACTTATAAATGCACATGTTCTGTGTTAAGTAGTTACTTATAAATGCACATGTTCTGTGTTAATACATAGAAATGCCCTTTAAAATTACCTTATTATACCACATGTTTGTGATTTATCCAGTTTTTAACCAAGCAGCCTGTGTCTTTTTTTTTTTTTTTTTCAAATATTAGGTTTTGATGACTTCAGACTCTGTCAAGCACAGCACTGTTCTAGGTCTGTGTTGTGATTCCATGGTGTGTTAGTTAGATCAGAGAATTTGTAATTATTCTTATGTCATATCATAATTACTTTATACTGGAATCTTTGGTGGGCTGAAAAAGATGCCTGGATTTCAGAGACATGATAGGATATCGTACAGTCACACATGGGTTGTGGATAAACAGGGTGGGATCACAAGTGTTAGTTTGGAGGGCTTTTTGTTTCTTTGGTTTGGTGTTGTGTTTTCTTTTGTTTTGTTTTTCAAGACAGGGTTTCTCTGTGTAGCCCTGGCTGGCCAGGAACTCATTCTGTAGACCAGGCTGGCCTCGAACTTAAGAGATCCACTTGCCTCTGCCTCCCAAGTGCTAAGAGTAAAGGTGTGCGCCACCACAGCCCCGGTGCACTGGGCATGTGATTGCAAGTGTTTGCAGAGGCCAGGAGGCCATATTGCATGTGAGTGTAGGTCCTCATACAGTGCAGGGAGGCACAGTGGGCATATGATGGGGGTTTTTTTTGTTTTTTGTTTTTTGTTGTTGTTGTTTGGTTTTTTGTTGTTGTTGTTGTTGTTTTTGAGACAGGGTTTCTCTGTGTAGTCCTGGCTATCCTGGAACTCACTCTGTAGACCAGGCTGGCCTCCAACTCAGAAATCCGCCTGCCTCTGCCTTCCAAGTGCTGGGATTAAGAAGTTTTTTTTTTTTTTTTTTTTTTGAGCTAATGTTTGAGCTAGGTCTAAAAATAAAGAGAACTTTTCAAAATGAAATGAGCTGTTTCCTGTCACAGAGCAGTTTCATAGAGAAGAGCCTGTAGTCATGTGTTGAAGGAGTAACTATCAACTTCAGGAAACCAAAGTGTAGGGAGAGATTTATGGATGGCGGTTGGTGGGATCTGAGAAGAGTCAGATCATCTGGTCTGAGACATAAAGGCTCCAGTACAGAATCTGTATTTTAGCTTAGGAAGCCATGATCTCCTAAGTTATGCTGTCTCACAGAAGACATGAAATAAGCTTCAAAGCATTTGTATTCTTGTCTTTTTAAGTTTCTGTATTTGTATATTTTATTAGCATTATACTGAATCTGTATATTGTATCTAAATTTTATTTTCTAAGTGTCTTTATGAACACATGCTGTAGACTTGGGCCCAACCATTACTGTTGGAAGTATATATGGCATAGGATGGCTTGTGCCGAGTCTCATGAGTATATTCCATCACACAGGGTAGGTTACAGATGGTGCCAACCAGCAGGACAGTCAGAGCATGTACCTGAAAAGTGATCTCTGTGTACACTTTACAATTGTGTCATGTGAGACTAAGGGAGTGAGGAGGATGACAAATGGGTTTGCTCTTCTGGCATGAGTGTCACAGAAAACAAGGTTATGACTTACACGAGGTAGTGCCAGTTACCAAGGGGTAACGTGTCTCACGCAGGATGAGGAGGAGAGTCGACATTAAATGGGGAAGTCAGGCACAGTGGCACTCTTTCTTAATTCTAGCACTTGGAAATGAAGTCCGGAGGGTTAGCAGTTCAACACCATCCTTGACTACATTACAAGCCAGGCCAGCCTGGGCTATATGATAAGGCCCTAATGAGAGGTGGAGGGGGAACAGGACAAAAGGAAGGAAATCAGATAGCACAAATTAGCAGAAGTCAAGTTGAAAGAACAAATCATCCACCCAGGTCTTAAGGCTGTCTGAGGACAGAGGACTGTGCTCAGGATAGGACAGGCCTGCCTGTCAAAGGCCAGTGCTGATGGTGAAGACCCACCTTAGAGTCTAAAAGAAGCTATAGCACAAAGAAGCTACCCACTGTAACAAACAACGGGGGCTGGGAGGAGCAATCTGACATCAATTCAGAAATGAAGCCGCTAGACGGACGCATTGTACACTTTTACCTGTGTTTTACAGTCAGTATAACAGTAGAGCCTCATAAAATACAAAAATGCCAAAGTAACAGATTTGAGCAGAAGAAAAGTATATGTCTACAGCCGTGGCTGAATAAAGAGAATTATTTTTTAAAACAGAGAAAAGAATAGCATTACCTATGTGACACTGAAGAGATGGGAAGGAGTTTCTGAGGAATGTGTTCGTGGAATTTAACCTTGAAAGTGACCCTGGAAAAAAGCAACTTATGGGAGAAAGAATTTATTGTAAATTACAATTCTAAGTTGCAGTCCATCAGTGATTGCTAGGAAGTCAAGATAGGAGCTTGAACGGCTGCCATAGCCACACTTCAAGAGCAGAAAGAGGATACATGCATATACTTGAACTTCTCAGCCAGCTTTCTTCTACATTCATATAATTCAGGACCCTGCCCAATTTTAAGATACATCTCTAAGTAGTCCAATCAAGAAAATCTCTCACTGGAGTGCAGTGGCTTGCTTTATAGTTGACTTTGGATACAGTCAAGTTGACAGCCAAGATTGGGCATTACAAAGCATTGTTTTGTTTTGTTTTGTTTTGTTTTGTTTTGTTTTGTTTTGTTTT
>JANHMN010000006.1:80141124-80186809 GCA_030674055.1 Rhabdomys pumilio | reverse complement strand
GTGAGCCTTGCTGGTGTGTGAGCCTTGCTGGTGTGTGAGCCTTGCTGGTGTGTGAGCCTTGCTGGTGTGTGCTAATACTGCAGCAGGGAGCCATGGCGGTGACTGCTGTTTGAAAAAGCAGATGATGCTACACGGGTGAATGTCCATGTACTCTAAACATTAATTTTTTAGTTTCTTTGAGATCACTAGAGCTTGAAAGATGTAAATATTTTACTCCTTTAGGTTGTTTTGAAATAATAGAAATATATTTAGATTCCAAGGAGACTTCTTTCCCCCAACGTTCCCTTTCCAAAACAGGATTTCTCTGTGTAGCCCTGGCCATCCTAGAATTCACTCTGTAGACCAGGCTGGCCTCTAACTCAGAGATCTCCCTGCCTTTGCCTTTGATCCACAGTGCTAGAATTAAAGGTGTGTACCACTATGCCTGGATCCAAGTAGGCATCTTGAATCCTTACACAGACTACTGTGTTTGAAAGAATTTTTAACTGACAAACCTTGAACTTTAAAAATTATATTTTGATTCAGAATATTTTTAGATTTATTTTATGTGTATTAGTGTTTATATGTATAACGTATGTGCCTGATACTGGAGGAAGTCAGAAGAGGACACTGGATCTTTGGAACTGGAGTTTGAGGTGGTTGTGAGCTGTCATACGGGTGCTAGGACTGAACCCAGGTCCTCTGAAATAGCAACAAGTGCTGTTAACTACTTAGCCATCTCTCCACCTCTGCATTCTGCTTTAAATAAGTAAGGATACATCATATATCAGTCACTCCACTGTATAAGTATTTTTACCATTAACCATCCACAGTCCCAGATTTGCTAACTGTAGGAAGATGTATAAAAATGATCCTGTACAGTAGCTAATCGTTCTTTATGTAGATCTACCAATTTTTAAATGAAAGTAGAAATCAGTTGTTTCCTATTTTAAAATAAGTATCAGTATGACAAAGCTCCCAGATTCCATGTAGGAAAAGACTCTTTTAGAAAGGGCTGGGGAAGTGGCTCAGAGGTTAGAAGCACTGGCTGCTGTTTCTAAGGTCCTGAGTTCAAATCCCAGCATCCACATGGTGGCTTATAATCATCTATAGTGAGATCTGGTGCCCTCTTTTGGTGTGCAGGTATACATTCAGGCAGAACACTGTATACATAATAAACAATAAATCTTCTAAAAGAAAGGAAAGAAAGAAAAAAGAAAGGGAGAAAGGATTCTAAAGAACCTTTTAATCCTGAAGAAAATATATGCTTACTTTTTATTTTTATTTGTGTTTTTTGTATTGACTTATATTATCTTTATGAAAAGGTCACTCTAATACTACAGTGGAGTGTTTCATGTCTCACATTACTAACTAGCTATTGAAAATTTTATATATATATATATATATATATACATATATATATACACACACACACAGACATAATAGAAAGACCCTGTCTCAAAAAACAAAACAACAACAAAAGCCCAGAAAATTATATAAATGTGTCTAAAATGTTGTTTCCTTTGAATACAAACTTAAATATTTGCTTATTTGATATTTGATGATCACCATTAGTTCGAGGTTGTTGATCACCTGAGTAGTAATTTTAACTCTTCAAGATAACTCTAGAAAGAGTAGCACCAATCAGTTAGTTCCCTGTGAGTCTTCCAAATACTGAGACATACAGCTAATGCCAAACTGCTGCATTAGGCTTCAGCCATGTGATTGGGTGGCTATTAGACATGAGCCTATGATTCGCTGGCCCCATTGCTTTGTGCCTGTGGCAGCACAAATCCAGGAAGACACAGCAAGATCCTACAGTAACTTTTGAGTTAACCCCAACCACCTAAACATCTCACAGGAGGCTCCACCTTCTAAAGGTCCTTTGGTCCAGCCTTTCCCACATGGACATTGGAAGAACCCAGATATAGTAAAATATAAGTAGTTGAGGGGCTGTCAGACATCCCATTTTGTAGACAGATTGCTTAGAAAACAAGTCTTATCTACTACTGCTTCTAACTTATAAGTTTTTTTTTTCTGGGCTCCACTTTTATATGTTACTATTTATTTTGAAATTAAAAGTTTAAAACTATATATGAGCAAAACAAAACTGGTATCAAAGTCAAAGGAAGTACTGTGGCAGTCAAGTCCAGTGTCATCATTTGCAAACTAATCCAGGGACACAGGGTACAGGGCCTAGGAAAACTTGACAGTTCAGTACCACAGACATTCTTAGTTAGATTGTACTTTGTAACCCACAAAACTAGTAGGCTTGTCTGACTGTGATTACACTTTTACATGTTCTGTCATTTTGCTTATGGTGTGATGGGTGGATGAAAGAGAGGATGACTTCTTTGAGTTAGGAGCTAATGCTTCAATAATGCCATTGCCGTTCTCATGGTAACTTGAATGGAGCCTGGACTGTGGCGAGTTTGGATTATAGACAATCCCACAATTTCCCGTAGAGGAAAACCACTTAAGAGCTTTGCATGGCACTGGGGACCCTGCTCCTGGATGGAGTACTTGCCTACTGTGCACAAGGCCCTGGATTGATGCCTAGCTCCTAAAGAAGAAAAAAGAACAAGAAAAAGAAAAGCTTCAGATCAAGGCTGACTGACAGTTACTTACTGAAGTGAATTCTTCTCACAGTGTGGCTGTCAGTACAGCATCCCTCCTGGCATGCAGGACGTACTCAGCAGATGTCACTTTCTTCTCTGCCTGAGTAATGCAGGCTTAGAGCCCAGTGCACGTGTTCATGCTGTATGACATAGGGATTTGCTCTCCCCATTAGTCAATGGCTACGAATTTAAGTGACTGTTTGTCAAACTGCTGAAAGTTTTACCCAGATAAGAATTAGGGTTTTTTTATTATTATATTTTATAGTATTTTTGCTCACTTTATCCAGTAATTATTACTCATTAAAAACTGAATTAATTTAACATTAATTAAATTATTTACAAAGAACTTATTCCTTGCATAGGAACTACTTTTTTTAATTTTGCAAATGATATGTTCATTTACGGAATAGAGACAAAGCTTTTTTAATCACTGTTAATAGTTAATATCAGGTGAGGGGAAGCAATTACAAAGACACATCACTCTAAAAAACAAGGAGTTAGAAGAAAATTGCCTTCAGCTTAAAATAATGTGCAGTAAGCATTTGCAGTTTCTCAATAGTGAGTTTTAGTCATCAAGCATGGAGAATCTGTGGTAGCAGCACTGCCTCCCTGGCGTCCCTGCACTTGAGGGTGATGCTCTGACCACAGCCTCAGACTGAGGAGAGCATTCACCAAGGAGTGCACTGAGGCCAGCCAGACACCCAGAAGGCTCCTCCTTTCTGGACACCATGCCTCATCTCTCAACTGGCTTGCCTCCTAGAAGGTGACAGTGAACTAGAGGGAAGGGATTTTGCTGTTGACAATCAGATGCAATTTTAAAAGATGCATCTTCAAATGCAGTCATCATCTTCCTCGTCCCTTCTCTTGCCCCCTGCCCCCTTTTCCCCTTGGAGAGATCAAACAAGCTTTAAATCTTATATTTCCAAGCCTGAGCTTCTGTTTCAAAGTTAGTAAGTCTGACATGTTACTCTTTTCTACTGTTGTTTAAATATTTCAGTATGTTTGGGGTTCCCACCTACATGACTATAATTAAATCTTAATACTTAATAATCTGATAAGGAAATTGTACATAGAACTTCACCCATAGGTGTTTTTGAGTGTAAGCCATGTGGTCAGCATTGGAGTTCAGGCTCCTTGCATTAGCACTCTACATGCCCTGAGTGCCTTTATTGTCCATTAGATTTTGAAGATGACATGATCGTAACAGCTGATGTCTCTCGATACATCGAAGACCCAGGCTTTGGGTATGAAGACTTCGCCAGGCGAGGAGAAGAACATTTGCCAACATTCCGGGCCCAGGTACACAGCGCTTTTAACTTAGAGAAACTAGAGAGTTCTGCCCTTCCAAGGGACAACTGTTAAAACATAAATGCCCTCTAAAGTAGCCAGTAGGCATTTTGATAGTGTCTGCAAAACATTGTGTCTAACCTGCTTTTCAACTCATTCTATTTGATGTCCTGATAGAAGATAATTATTTCAACATATTCACCTTTAGGCAGTCACAAAGAACTGTATGCTTAGCTTAGTTTGCCTGCATTCTGCGGGGTAGTTACACATGTTTGTGATATTTTTGGAGGGGCAGGGAAGAAATCAAATAATATGATGACATTTGTACTAAGGCATTTTGAGATATGACTACACTAGTAGTTTGTGCTTCAGGACCAGCCTCCCACAGTACAATAGACTACAGGAAGGGGACAAACTTACTTAGACTCCTTCATGCCTAAGTAAGTTTGGTGACATAGAAGTAGTCAAGAACCTCCGGGTCCTTTCAGATAAGGTATAGTGTGCATGGTGCCTGCCCAGAGTTTGTCACAAACATGTCAGACCCTGAACCCTATGAGACAACACCCTGGCTCTGCACTCTACAGCCTGACAAGAAGACGTAGCCTTGGTAAAGCTGCTGTTCTAGAACTGAGCTAGAAATACCTCCCAATAACTTACTTCAGTAGTTTTATTTTATTTTATAAATTAAAAACATAGGGTTTAACAGAGAATGCCCATTTTATAAGTGCACACTTTTTCTGCATCCAGGACTACACCTGGGAAAATCATGGGTTCTCACTAGTGAACAGGCTTTACTCTGACATCGGGCATCTCCTGGATGAGAAGTTTCGAATGGTCTACAATCTCACCTACAACACAATGGCCACCCACGAGGATGTTGACACGACCACGCTTCGCAGAGCTTTGTTTAACTATGTTCACTGTATGTTCGGGATCAGGTATGTTCACTGTGCGGACAACTTTATACATTTCTGAGTGGAAAGTCAAGCATTGTTTTATTGATAGCCTGTTTGGGGTTATACCTTCCTGGGGTAAATGCTACCTGGTTTAAAAATTAATTCAGTCTTAGAGATCATTTTCTTCATTTAAAGTGTTAATGAGTCTGGGGCTTAGGGAGATGGCTCAGTTGGTAAACACTGTTCCTGTGAGCAGCAGGACCTAAGTTCAATCCCCAGCACCTACATAAGTACGCACTTGTAATCCTAGCTTTCGGAGGTAGGGACAGGATTTCTAGGACTCACTGGCTAGCAAGCCTTACCTAATTGGCAAGCCCCAGGTCCCAGCAAGAGATCCCATCTCGAACAATAAGATGGACAGAATCTGAAGAACAGCACTGAGCTTTGACCTCTGGCTTCCACACACGTACACACTGCATGTGTACATGAACATGAATGGCTGGCAGACAGACAGACAGACAAACAGACAGATCAGCTCCTAATGCAGCATATTATGTAAAGAACACTACAGGGCTAGCATCCCTAACCTGAAAAGCATCTGGAAGTTGGAGTTGGAATGCTTGCCCTAATGCTCATGGCCTGGGTTTGGTCTCCATCATTACAAAAGAAAAATCAAAAAGTGCCCTTAAACTCTAAATGTGATCACATGGCTTTGAATTTTAGAGTATTTTGAATTTTGGAGTATTCTGAATTTGGGTTTTTAGATTAAGGTTGTTTTTCTGCTCCATCAATCTGAAGTGTCACCTGACTTGTACTGGTGTGTTAGACTCAGGTTTTCAGCCTCTGCCTGGAACACCCACCTGGAGCCTTTGCAGGCCAGCCTTACTTACTCTTGCTTCTTCTCTACCTTCTAGTATTTCCTAAAATGTTTCTCTCAGAGAACACCTTCCTGCTCTGTTTAAAAATCACAGACCTGCCCTCCCCAGCCGCAAATACATTTTTCTTTAAGTAATATCACCACCTAGAAACTATGTTTGCTTTATAGGTTTTTTTTTCTCTTTATACCTTAATAGGGTTTAAGCTCTATGAGACTAGGGTGGATTTTTTTTTTCCCTCCTGTTCACTACAGACTCCCAGAGAAGGGTGTATGAGACACTGGGCACCCAGTAAACGCTTCCTTATGGCTTATGTAATGAGTTTTGCTTATGACATCATTGAATAGCAAGGTCTGAGCAGTGAAGCTTGGGTTTCACATCAGTGCTGTCACTCACAGGTATGATGACTATGACTATGGAGAAGTTAACCAGTTACTCGAACGGAGCCTGAAAGTTTACATCAAGACAGTGACCTGCTACCCTGAGAGAACCACGAAACGCATGTATGACAGCTACTGGCGGCAGTTCACCCACTCAGAGAAGGTCAGTAGCATTACTGAGCAGACCTCAGAGACACATGTTCAACATGACACCTTCAATCAGGAACCAGGGTGGGCCCTATTAAGTCAGTACCATTGAACTAGCTATTGTTTTTCATGCTTTCTTAATCTAAGGATATTGACTGTTTAGATGTGTGCTTGATCTAACATGACATAGTCTTAGTCAAGGTTTCCGTTGCTGTAATAAAACACCATGGACAAAAGCACCTTGGGGAGGAAGGGGCTTATTTCAACCTGGACTTCTCAGGGCAGGTCACATTCCATCACTGTGGGAGGGCAGGGTAGGAACCCGGAAGAAAGAATTGACTCAGAGGCCATAGAAAACTGCACACCGGCTTGTTCAGCCTGCCTTCTTAGAGTGCCCAAGACCATGTGCCCAAGGGTGGCTCACCCACCGTGAACTGGGTTATCCTTCATCCATAATCAACAAAGATGCCCTACAGACTTGCACACAGGCCAGTCCTATGAAGACATTTTCTCAATTACGATTCCTTCTTTCCAGATGACCCAACTTTATGTTAAGTCGACATCAAAACTAGCTAGCACAGTGTGTAACATTTATTTTAGCATCAGCCTTTGAAAGATTGTATCTAAATACCAGTAAGTCTACCACTCCTAACTATTAAAAGGCCACTAGAAACAGTGCTGCGTAGAACTGTACCCAGCCTAGAAGGTTCTGCTATTTAGAAACTCTTGTTAGCCACCAGGTTACTATTAGAACAAATGTTTCTTATTTAGTTTATTATTTTGCCCTTATAGTGAAGACCTGTGAGGTAAATGTATTGTATATAAGAATATCTGCAGATGGATTATATGTAAATTATTACTTAAAATATAATGTGTTAAGAACCTTTATTAATATTATAGCATCAAACCTGGCTTAAGGTCCTAGGCCTTTTAAGTATTAAATCTAACAGTCTGCTTTATACTACACTGTCCAAACTGGAGGGAAGAAAATCATTTGGGGTTCTAACAGTCCCCAGTGGTCTGATTGGCCTTGGCAAAGTGTGCTATGGCTCCTTTTCTAATAATTTTTAGTCTTAAAGTCAGTCACACACCAGGCGGATTACCCACTTCATCTTTAGCCTTGATGCATCTTTGGGCTGTTTTTATTCACAATAGATTTTCCTTTCTTTCTAGAGATTGTATACTCTCACCAGGAGAATATGGCCAACAGCATGCTCAAGTGATAGGAAGATATCAAGATAACTCAGCACTATAATAGTTCCTTGTAGTCAGGTTAGAAAGTGCAAATGTATTTGCATCAGCCTTCTGACTCTAATGTGCAGTGGTGTGGTTTTCCCAGAGTGCACACGTGGTAGGTGTCTGGAGAGATCAGATAACTCACACAAACCAAATGGAGCCTTAGCTTCACTAGAGAGTGGGTTAGATCTATGCTGTCTGTCTGCGGGTTTTGCATAGTAATTAAGCCAGTGCTGTTTGGTTTCCAGGTCCACGTGAATCTGCTTCTGATGGAAGCGCGGATGCAGGCTGAGCTGCTTTATGCTCTGAGGGCCATAACCCGGCATCTGACCTGAAGCACCTGCAGGAAGGTGTCAGCATGCATCAAGGCCTCTCACCCGGACTCCCATCAGAACTTGTCTGTGACGCACCTCAGCAGTTACTCGGTTCTCTAGTGTCAAAGTATAGCTGTCGGGGTTGTTGGGTTTGTTTTTGATTTTATTATTTTTGTTTTGTTCTTGTTGTTAGGGTTGTTTTGTTGGGTTTTTTTTCCTTTTTTTTTTTCTGGCTGTCATGTGCAATGGTGTGTTTTATATTTCTCGATGCTTAACATTGCTAACGATTGCAGAAGTAACCCTGACGAGTACTACTTTACATTGTTAGAGTTGGATTTTCGGATCCGGCCATAAATCATGAACTGGTTTGTTAATGCTTCACTTCAGTACTTTGAAGTTCATATGTATGTGTATTATTTTTTCTTTACTTAAAAAAAAATAAGGAAAAGTGCTTACAATCCGCTCAAGCAGTTGTTTTTCAGATATCAACATTCAGCAAAGAATGGTGTTCTCGCCCGCTCTAAAATCCCACATGTGTCCTGCCTGAGTCTGGGGAAAAGCATGTGCTGCTGAGCCAAGCTCCTCAGGCAAGGCCTGTGTCCCCAGGAGAGCATCAGGCACTGTTGTGTTTTAGTTTCTCTGACTTTCTTACACTGCTATTGGCAATAACGTGAAATGTGATACAGACATCATCCATAATTTAATGTGAAATTAATTATGATGAATTCTATAGCATGCTACTGAAATCCAAGTTCAGCTACTTTGTCTTCTACAGCAGAGGCCCCGTTTTCCCACATGGCTGTCTGTGTGGCAGTGGACTGAGACACAGTCCGAGTCCTGGGCTGTGGCTTTCAGTCATCCCCTCTGGGAGCTGGTGCCCACAGTGCTGCTTACAGCTCCCTGCCACACTTGGCACACACAAGCTCACACCCACAACTCTGACCAAATGTTTCTTTGCACATTCTCCTTTTCTGAGAGTTAAGGATGGTTAGTTAATAGACCCCTAATTCTTCCTGTTACTCTTTTGGAAATTATTTTACTTGATTTTCTCTTATAATAGCTTAAGTAATTTGTTATTCAAAGGTAAAAATTGTGTTTCTGTGCATTGATGTGATCGAGCAACAGCAAAACAGTGCAATGTTGTTTAGAAATCAGCTCAGCTTCCCCGTCATGTCACTGCAGAAGTGTCCTTTGAAACAGAGCCATAAAGAAATGACCTTCACATTTCTTTACTGTGCCAGGTGTTTTTCAGTTTTACCTTGCTGGGGCTGAACAGTGGTTTCACCATGCCAAAGTATTCTTTCCCCAGAAAAATATGTTTGGGCGACTAGGTTAAAACAAAGCAAAATAAAACAAAACCATAGCATTGTCATAGGGGAGAAAAAAAGCAGCCAAAACCTCACATTTTTGCATCAATTTATGTTGTTTGATTAGACTATCTTCAGAGAGCACAACCTTCTGTGTTTATAGCTTTAATTTCCATTATGTTAATGAACCAGTGAAGTGCCTAGAGAGCTGCCCCAGCACCTGGAGGACTCCAGCTGAGCACCTTTGCTTGATGAAAGGTGACTGCATTCTGCACATCCATGCTAATCCAGACATCCCTGTATGTCACAGGAAGTCATCCAGGGAGCTCTCACAGAGAGCTCACTTGGGGTTTTCTTGTTATGTGGGTGACTTCTCTTATGAAAGGCCCTTGGGCCACTGTTCTGTTAGGCTGTGCTCCCCTTCTGTCTGCTGCTCTTTTCTGGATGTTAGTTAGCTCCTTTTTTTGGTTTTTTTGTTTTGTTTTGTTTTGTTTTGTTTTTTTATTTTGTTCCAGAGAGGGAAACAAAGATGGCTGTAGACCTGTCAGCATAGGTAGTTTTAGACTCCAGGATCTTGTTTAAAATCCTCCACGTGAGGAAAAAGGTTTTGAAGACAGGGTGGTTTCTGTAAAGAGCCTATTCAAAGAACCTGTTTCAGGTTTCCTGTGTTCTGCTGGGGTGTGGATTGTGTGCTTGCTCACCTTCTGAACTACAAGGAAGGACTTAGAGGCTGGTGAAGCCCAGGGGTGGTGTCCCATACTAAGGCTTTCGTTTAGGATGAGTCTATTATTGCTTTTTAAAAGTGAGTGTCAGAAACAGTTTCACTTCCTAGCCCCATATTTTGTGCAGGTGAACTGAATGGCAGGTGGAAATAGTTTTTCTGTACTGACTAAGAGGAGGAATTCTCATGGAACCCTGAATAAGCGTTAGACCAAAAGGGAAAACAAGAGTTAAAAGTACAGTGACCACTTACTTTTTGGTTTTGGTTTTGTGTTGCCCCAGAAATCTAAGTAGAGATTGGGCTGTGGAAATCATTAGTGCCTTCAATAGATTTCTCTCCTAGCAAAGCTTCCTTTTAGTTCAACAGGACCAGTCAATAATCAGGAGAATAAGTGCATAAAAACACAGCAATGTATTTATGAACCTCAGTGAACCAGCCTCAAAAAGCTGATTTGTGAAGGCGGCCCACCTCCATGCTTCGGTGTACACAGTATTCCTGCTGTGCATGCTGGGGTGAGAATTGGCCGTCAACCCGCTTTATCCAGTGCAAACTTGAAATTCTGATGCGGTTTTCCAGGGTGGCATTTTTTTTTTTTCAGAGTATTGAATTTACGATGTAGTAATTTATAGTGTAGCTTTTTATACATAAATGTGATATTTTT
Organism: Rhabdomys pumilio; assembly: GCA_030674055.1. Lineage (NCBI taxonomy): Eukaryota > Metazoa > Chordata > Mammalia > Rodentia > Muridae > Rhabdomys > Rhabdomys pumilio. The sequence continues at coordinate 80,176,388 of JANHMN010000006.1, read as the reverse complement.
AAAAGGAGCTACCTGACTCAGTCGGTATAATAACAGAGCCTATTATAAGCTGAGCTGCACTTGGGGCTCACACTGTGCCAAACATAAGCGTGCAAGTGTGTGTGAAAAGCACGTCTGATTGTGAAGCCCTCAACTCCCTGCTCCTTGTGTTAAAATCAGCCTGAAACCCGTGATGCTTCATGGCTTGGATGGTTCAGTTTGGAATTTCACATTTGCCAGCATCTGCGCTAATCCTTAATTTCTCAGATCGCTATAAAAATTATCAAGGAAGTCAGGCTTGGTGGCACATACCTATAATCCCAGTATTTGGAAGCCTGAGGCAAGAAGATGGTGGTTTTGAGGCCAGCCTAGCTACATAGTGATACCCTGTTTCAAAAACTAAAGAAGAAAGAGAAAGAAATATGTAAGTACTCTTACATGTGAAAGTGGGCGCGCCCACTTGTCTGTGGGAGTGGTCGGAATGCCCCGGCTGCCTGAGAAGTGGTTTCTCAGGCCAGGCTTCCTCAGGCAGACTCCTGATACTCAGAGGGGAAAAGGCTTTTGAGATGAAGTTACTTTTAAAAATAAGTACCTTGTCTCAGTCCTAGGAATATTTTGCCACCCCTTAGGGTGCTCCGTAAATCAGAGGGTAGCTAACATGGAGCCTCAGCCTTTTGAACCAGATTTAAACCCAATAATAGCACAGATGTACAGGGCTATTTTTAAAGGAGAAAAGTCAAGTAAGATTTATATAAAGGTCATGTAAAATTTGAACCAGAGCCCTATTTTGTTTATGTTATGACTCTTAAAGATTTTAATGATTCTAAGATCTAATGGATATCATCCAGGGAAATACTTTCTCCCCCACCTCAGAAGGTTTCGCTAATCCAAAATCCTAGACTTTTATGCCACACCAAAGTAAATTTATCAGCAAACAGTTATAGATTATTACTCAAAAGTCATCTCTTCCTGTGGCAAGAGCATGCCTAGATGATAGTAAGACTTCTTTAAACTCAAAGACAAGGAAAAAAAGAACAAATCCCATGTGTACCATAAAAACAGTGTGTGCTGCGACAGGCAAATAAGGTTTTTACTTTGTGTTGTGTTTTGACGGCAACTCTAAATCACCGCTCTCCTTTTCTGTGAAAAGGGCCATCTTGCATGGAATAAAAAATCTTGTAAGATGATCCAAATAAGCATTCTTAGTGGTACCTCACCAGCAAGCAGAAAGGCAACTCCTCTGTGAGAGGGCACTGTAAGCTATGTGCCCTTGCAACAGGAGCCAATTCTAGGTGGCTGTCACTCTGCACTGCTCTCTGTGGGGACTCAGATGCAGACTCAAGGCAGGCCATTACATTGAATGTATCCTGTCAGTCCACAGAGCTTTAACCCCATGCATCTATCTGCAGCTTATCTCACTCCTAATTTAACCCTGTCAAAAACCACCATGGGCTTAGGTAAGACCAACAACAGAAAAGGCTGCCGTGAAGTGGCCTGGAGCGGAGCTGTGCCTCCAGGCTGAGTGAGGAAGGACACCTGGAATGCAGAGCAGAGACTCTGGCTGTCCTTGGAAAAATGCATCTGCTATAAAGGCGGGAGCTCCGGCTGGCCTGTGTCCATCCTTTCCTGCCTTCCTCTTCCTCCAAGTGCCTCAGCCCCTGCTCACTCTCCTCCCTCCCCAAGTCTGCCTGGGTCTTACTGCCTTCACAGTTGCACATCACCAGCCTCCTGCCAACCATCACCAGTATGATGTGTCTTTTCCTGAGTACATTTTCCCCCATCATTAAAAACATGTCTTTCCTCAACTCCCTTCAGGTCTCTCCACCGTCCATCTCTGTTACCTTACCAGATACGTCACAGCATCACATGTGTCCTGTTCACCCCCTGCTGTTTATACCATCTTCTTGGCTGCCGAAATATCTTGCTGTCCTCTACCTCATCCCCAAAGAGCCTATAAACTCAGAGCACCCAGCCTTCTCATGGCTTCCTTCTCTGCTGTTCAGTAATACTAGTCCATATTATAAATAAATGATAAAACCTTTGCCTTCTATCTATCAAAGTAGAAACCTTTATATTTATACATGATTCAGAAATTGAACTATTTCTACCATACAGAATTTAACATTTAGCAGGACCTCAGAGTGGTTGAATGGCTAGCCTAACTTGGTCTGTATTAGATGGTGGATACTGGCAGTAGACCCAGTGGCTTGAATTCCTCAACTGTCCAGATTAACCTATAACTTCAGTGGGACAGGAGATTCCTGGCAGACAAATGAGGAAGTGTTTTAGACAACAGTTTCTTTGGTGGCGTTTGGGCCTTAAAACACGTTTCTCTTTGAGGACATCTAATGAAAGGTCTCTAGAAGGTCATATTGCATCATATTAGCCTGTTTGATGTATAATGTAGATAAAAATCCTAGAAGACTGAGTACATCTGAATTTGACCTGATTACGCTTCTAACCCCAACCCTCCCTGATAGGAGAAAACTTACCTTGTGAGATAAGGAAAGAGTTGGCTCTTTGTCTATGCCCAGACAGTATCATTAAGGAAGAGAATGATGTACAGAGGCAGGAATGCAGTTTCTCCCCTCCAGCCAGGCTCCTAGCAGGAGATACCCATTCACATGTAGATGGCTGGCAGCCCTGCCCGCTTGGGAGTGTAGATCTGAGATCTCTAATGGTCTTCAGATGTGTCCATCCCAGGCATGGACACCCCAACCTGACAATGCCCAGTTAATGCATTTAAAGGCCTAAGAGTGAAGCGGGGCCTAGGTGGGCAGTGACTTGGCCACTGGAAGGGACACATCATGAGGCGTTCGTTTAGCTTTAACTAAATTAGGACTGCACCGCCACAAAGGGCAGAATGGAAAGGGTAAAGGAGTGTCTGCTTGTGAATGCATGTGGAAAGCTTTGAGGTAAGCCAGCCTGTGCTGTGAAGTATCTAAGAGAATGAACATCCCACCTTATAGTTCATAGGACCTCAAACATTAGGAATGGAAATATGATACATATAATTCTGGTATGTAAAAATTTGCTAAAACTATTTTTTACTCAAAGTAACCTCTTAAGATGAATGTATCATTTTTACAGAAAGAATGTTAGAGTCTTTAGTATTAAAATGTTGCTCACAGATACCACTGAGTTAAATGTACACATTATATCAAAAAGAAACCAGATTTCTTAATTGATCTTTACAAACTTCAACCTGGCTCTCCCAGTCTGTAAAAGGACAAAAGGTAGAATGAAGGAAATGTATCAGCTGGGTGGCCGAGGATTTTTCCTTTATAAAGCAGAGACCATCTCTTTCCTGATTCTCACTGGCTTCCCAAAATAGAACCTGAGTTAAATGGTACCCTGACCCCAAGGATGGTGATCTGATGACTTTACACCTAGTGCAGACGTTTCTGTTTGCATTTGGATGTCTCTGCAGGAGAGGAAATAGGAGATTTTTCTTTCCTCTTCCTTCACATTTATTCTTTTTACCCAAAACAAGATGGACATTGGAAGCAAATCCCAGGCCACTTGGGCATCTTCTTTATACTAATTGAATTGGCATGCACACAGTCTGGTCAAGGTAAACGAGAACCCTGTCAGGTCACCTTGGAAACATGGCCTTGCCACTTGTCTGAGCTCCTGCAAACCTGAAAGAAACGTTCCTCATCATGGAAGAACTGGATGTAGCTTTTAACTTATGAAATAGGAGTTGAACTTGAAAGCCTTTCTAAATCCTGATTGTGCGGGGCAGCTGCATAATGAATGTACACATGAAGACTGTAGCTGAACTGCACGAGTCAGATGCCAACTTCATGACTTTCCATGTAGACATCGTCTCCTTAAGTTGTGAGTGATGTACGTAGCATGCTGTGAAGCACCTGTTCTAGTTCTTAACTCATCAGTATTAATACGGAGTTACCCTTGCGTTCCTTGGTACTTTATATTCAATGTAATCAGAAGCTGTGATGTATCCCCTTTCTAGGCCCGTGCTTTGTTGCTGTAAATTTCCTTATGAAGCACGTGACTTTGGACTCATGTAAGGTGGATGATCTTGAAGACTGCTATACACACACACACACACACACACACACACACACACACACACACACACCAGACTCTTATTGTGTATGGTTTTAAGTTAGGATAAGCTTTTCTCCAGTAGACTATTGATGCAGTTTAGGGTCCACAAGTTCACTGTCAGGTGGCAGCCTCCTCTTCATAGGTTCAACTCTGAGAATAGCAAGCTTTATCAACAGCCACTTCACCCTTGTTCTAGCGAAGCCGACCCTGCTGTAAATGTAGGCTCTGGTGGTTACCCATAATGCCCTCCACATGCATCAGCAGTTATGGAGATGACAGAACCCATGAGAGCTTCTTGTATGTATAAGTAGACTTGATTTTTGTTGTTATGTTGCTGGTTTGGCAGTTTGACTAAAGCTGACCCAAATGGGCCGGCTCGTGTAATACTCTAGTGGTTTAATGCCTCTCTTCTTGTTCTGCTGCTGTTGTTTGGTTTTTGAGGGATGGGTAATATTATTTGAACAGATAAAGAAGGAACTGTTAGTGAATCAAGACAAACACACCTGAAATAAAGGAGCTGTGTATTAACCTGTTAACAATTCATAACTGCACTTTCTATGACATTTTGAAAATCTATTTATAGGTACAGAACAATGGGTTTTGTTAAACTGTATCACGTTTATACCTGCAGAATTTATTTCATTGTTATTAGTAGGAATTTTATTGGTTCAATAAAATTGGCAAAATTGATCCTGCTTTCTTTCTTTCATGACTTACAGTGAAGAATATTCTCGCCTCAGTTTGCCTCTGCCTGGCGACTGAATCGTGTGCTCTGAGAGATGCGGAGTTCGTGGGAACCACAGTCTTCCCTGGTAGTTTGGGCCATGCTTTCTTTCCTCTGGGTCTGTAGTAGCGTTAGTTGTTCGGAATGTAAGACAACTTTTACTTCTAAAGGGTGATCTCAAAAAAGGCAAGTTCATGTTATTAGTGTGTCTTGTTGCCAGTATCATCGTTAGTATGGGCAAGGGGTGCTACACAGAGTCAGAACTGAGTTTAAAACCTAAATTTTTTTGGTCATATTCCGGTATCTTAGGGGGCATTGGGAGTATTGATTCTGAGTTTCACACACCATGTGGTAGTACCTATCTGAAATGGTTTTGGCAAATCAAGTGATGTGCACTGGTTTCTTCACATACCTAGCTCACAAGTGAACCTGAGTGCATGGTTAAGAAAGCGCAGGGAAGGAGGATGGAGAGGAAGGAAAAGGTGATGACTGTGCTATGTTGAGTGGTGAGGAGGCTCGTAGCACACAGAGAAGAATGGGAGGGGCATGTGGGGTCCTCCATGAAGGCTTTCCAATGAGAGTCCTGAGAATCCACCCCAAAGACAAACACCTCCTTGTCTCCATAGACTGACTGTAGTAGGGGCCAACAGAACCAGTTCCTAGCTGGAGTCTTTTTTTTTTTTTTTTTTTTTTTTGTAGTATGCAACCTCTGAGAAAAGAAAGGGCAGGCAACTGAAATTAGCCCTTCCCAAAAGGGTTATCTGTGACTCAAAGCCCACACTCTAGAGGGTTCCTGAATAGTCTCATTCAGTCCTCACAGTAACTTGTACAGAGCTGACACATTGGCACAAAGGGTCTTGAACTCTACTTTCTGACATTTTTAAACTGATGTTCACGACCCATAATTCAGCCTAGCTTCTTGATCAGAGATACAAGTAATTATTGCCCTGAGCTCGGTAGCTTTGTGGCCGTCTTGCTTTTGCTTCTCCATCGCTGTCCCCTCCACCATAAATAAGAATTATGCCCTACTAAGATGTAAAAGTATGTGTGTCATCAAAAATACAAGATAACTTTCTTCTCTGGCTAATTTGATTTTTGAAATTTTTTAAAAATATCTTTTCTAGTTCTAAATAGGCCTTGTGATTTAATAGAAAGTACCTAATATGATCCATTGATCCACTCTCACCTAGGAATGTGGACTACAAGATTCAGTAAAACTGCAAACTGCTCCATTTTGTTGGAGAAAGCCTTTCCTTCCATATAATAAAGTTATAAATTAAGCTGATACTTCTAATGTAAGGTTCCCATTCTGTGGGGAGGAAATCCATCTCAGAAAATGTCTCTGTCACCAGAATCTCTTGAATTTGACATAACTCAAAGTACGGGATTCCGTAAAATACCACTTGCCTTGATACCTGGGGATCTGAGATGGCCTTTAGACAGTGAGGCAAAGATATCAAGTAGACTAATGGAACCCCACTGTATATGGGTGAGATGGCTTAGGGAAATGCAATGAAGGAGGGTTGGGGGGCTCCCTAGAGTTACAAGCTAGGACAAGTGGAAACAGCCAAGGAACAGGAGGACCAGTGATGCAGAGGAAAAGGCCCCTTACCCCATCCTCATGCTGGCTGCAGGAGCAAATGGAGCAGATATGGTCCTCACATGGAACTTACTCATGGTGGAGGGGATAGGTATGGAGGAGGGAAGGCAAGAAGGGCAAACAGCTACCTAACTACATGTTGGAGCAAAGGGAAAGGCAAGAAATAAGAGTAAATGTTGAGGTGGACCAGCCAGTTCATGCTGGGATGCTAGTGAGTGGCAGGTGCCCTGTGATGTGGACTACAGGTCCTGTGGCAGTGTCTCAGCTCCTGGCCTTGAGAAGTGATGGAGGTGAGAATTCCCTCGACCTGTTGCCTGCTTGCCCACTGCTAGGTTTTCCCTCCCCAAGTACTTTCCCAGGAGGTTCTAGGGACGGAATGACTATGAGCCTTGGCCACTGAGTGTCTCTCAAAGAAAATCAGAACAGCTGAAGAATCCACTTAGAACAACAAAAGAATATGATGCGTGGAAGAGCCATCGCAGGCCCTAGCTCAGGTGTGAGACAGATGGACATACCTGGCTCTCTCTGGGAGCCTGATGAGGGGTGAAGCATTGTGGAAGCGTGCTTAAGATGTCTTGAAACTGGTGTTAGTGGCTCTTATGTTTATAGGGCAAGTCCATGCTGCTCATGATCCTGTCGGGAAGCAATGGTGTTACAGAAGGGGCAGCTGGACTCTAGTCAGCCGGTGTGGGATTCTCACTTCGTTCCTGGGATGGCTTAAGCAAAGGACTACTGTAATGGGTGATGGCCAGTGCCACCACCCTTGTACCAACACCAATGAACCTGAACTCTCCATGACCTCTTTAGACCATCGTAAAGATTTCAGCAGCTCTCCTGACTCCTGAAGGCAGCTCCTGCCAGGGCTGTTTGAAACAGTTTGTGTCTACCTTTCTATAATTGCAACCCTAGATGAACCATTTCCTCCTTGGCCAAAAAGGCAGCACTTCCCAGAGTGAAGGGATAAAGGCGATTGGTGCTAAGGAGCAAGGCTGTGATTGGTCCCAAAACACAAGCGTTAGTGACTGTGATTGGTGCTAAGAGGATGGTAGATCCAAACAAGTGGCAGTGATTGGTCCAAACATCCCTTGAGAAACAACACGAGGCCCAGTTCCTGAAGGGAACAAAGCCCCTGGCTAAAGCAAAAGTTACCCAGCCAGTGTGGGATATGTCTGAGTCATGCCAAGACAACACCAAAGCAAAGATAACCATGGTTGCCATGGTGATTTTTATGCTCAGAGCGCTAGGTGGTCAGATGATCACATTTACTGGGGCCCAAGCCATCTGGACACAGCCTAATGGGTTTGTTAGTTGTCTGAAACACACCCCAGACTAAATCTTGAAAATGATTCAGCAAGGTAAGTGTCAACTACACTTCAGTTCTTGAGAAGTGTGGTCTGGTGTACAGCAGTCCCATCTAAACTGGGCACACGGGCAGCAGGGCCTCAAGGCAGTGGGCTTGTGCAATGTGACAAAGCTCCAGAGTCAGAGACCCTACCTCAAACACCAGCTCTGCCAACTGGTTCAGTAACCTTGGGTAAATGATGTTCTTGTTTTAATTCCTTAAAGTTCTCTACTTTCCTTCTTCAGCTTCTGGGAGCAATGAAAAGTAATGGGGTGAAGGGATGACCTGTTCCATGAGTTCAAGGCCCTGCTAACCTATTTGGAACCAGTGCAGACCTTCACTCCTCCACTCTGAAAGTATGAGTCCTCATCCACAGCCGCACTGCCTGCTTTCTGCCTCTGACCACAGACCCAGTACCTCAGCCTCCCTTGAACCTGCCATGTCTACTGAACTCCCACTCATCTTTCAGGGTGCAAAGCAAATGTCACCCCCTCTTTGAAGCCTCTGCACCCCACCTTCCCCAAGAAGTTTCTCCTTTCTCTGCACCTCCACTCTTCCTCCACCTCCCATGTGGGAATGATAAACAACACCAGGCACCAAGGCCCCACCAGGAACTTAGAGAACAGGCTTTGAAGTGAGCCCAATCTTAGAACACAAAACACAAGACAGAGTGCACACTCGAGGGCACACAGCCCATCAGTGGCCAAGCCAGGCCCTCTGACACCAAGTGAGTGCTCTGAACCACTGTGCTGAGCTGCCAACTCCAGTGCCCACCACACTCAGGCCCATCCCATCCACTGGGGGTGGGGACAGCCGGGGGTTGTATTTTAGCCCCTTCCACAGCTCCTCGCACCTGACACACGGGTGGGTATATGCCAGGCCCTGCCTGGCAGACGCTAAAGCAGGAGGATTGAAAGAAAACTATTAGCCCAGGAGAACCCTTCCCCCACCACATGCTAAGCTCCTCTCTGCAGTCCTATCCACCAGGCCTGGCACTGCCTCTTTGAAGGTGGGCTTTTAAAAGACCTACTTCCATTGTGTCTGGTTGAGAATCCCACTGCCAGGTTTACCCTGTGGAGCTCAGAGTCCAATACTACAACAAAGGCTACATTCCTGTGGAATGAGAAAGACTGCAAAGAGAAGAAAAGGGGCAGGATTTAGACAACAGCAGATTTTCAGAGGGGCCCTAGCTGCCCACACAGTTCCCAGAAGCCTCTGTGCTATCTGGAGAGGAAGAAGCCTTGAAGAGGGAGTTCTTTGAAGGCACAGCTGGCTGCACACCAGTCCTGGAGCTGGCAGCCTGCCTCACCCAGCTCAGAGCAGCCAGAATGTCGCTGGGAGGGTCAACAAATCAGAGGGTGTTACTTATAAAAGCCTTCAGAGCTGGGTTCTAATCAGCTCTCCATGAAACATCGTTTAAGCCAACACTTAAATGACCTGGGTTGAAAACCCTGACTTGGAAGCTGCTTGTAACTACAGTTGGGAGGAGACAGCTGTGGCCAGGAAGCCTTGGGATGGAGGCATCCCTGGTCTGACGCTTTGCCAACGCTCTACAGCTGATGGCTTGTGAGTTTTCAGACCCCTGGTAAATGTACACTAAGCATGTATCGGCAACAAGGTTTCAAGTGGCATTTAAAACCCTTACCTAACGCTGACACTAAGGAGATAAAAGACTGAGGGTGTGGGGCGTGGTCAAGCCCCTTAGTACTGCTGGAGAGAAAGACTCAAGGACCATTGAAGCTGCCCCTAGACAGACAGGGCACTCTGACTATGGAAAGGGAAAGTGCAGGGAAGGGCATGGATATCATGCATGGCAGGGACACTAGCGTGGGAGGAAGATGGCTGTGAGAACTGAACGTGGTCATCGGGTAGAGAAAAGCTAGGGCAGGGTCCATGCTGGACAGTAGTGAGAGGAAAAGAACAAAGTGCCCAGACGAGAGTCTCGAAGCACAGTCCAAGTGATTTGGCTTAGTTCAGGCTTCAGCTGGGAAAGTTGACACTCTGACGTGTGTGTGTGTGTGTGTGTGTGTGTGTGTGTGTGTGTGTGTGTGTGTAAGTATGTGGAGGTGGCAGTGTATATGTATCTGCCTTAATTGAGATTCATTATATAGTTTTAAAATCTACATGTAAATGTCTGAGATGGGGGAATGTTCTAAATGTTTACCATACCTCCAAACACACACCATTCCCCGCTAACTCACCTACCTTTCGTTAACTACCTACATGATTCTGAGTACCTAGCTCCAGTTACAGAGGCAACCCGGACCACTGGAAGGATTCAGAATGATAGAAATGGAGTTTTAGAATGGTCATTCCCAAAGGGGGTTCCCAGGTAAATATACAGGATGCCCAGGGACAGCTGAATTCCACATGAGTGATTTTTTTTTTACAAAATATAAGTAAGTATGGGTCATACAATACTTTTTTCCTAAAGTCTTAATTTAAAGGAGCATCTATTTTCCTCTTTTGCCAAATCTGGCAACCTTCCCCATGTAACAAACAAATGGACATTAATCAAGGAAGAAGTTCAATGGAGAGGTATAGAGAGAGCTGTACAGCCAAGAGGTGGCTCTGTCCTCTGTGGAATAACCAAGCAGATAGGATGCTGTGAGCAGTTCTGAAGGATGAAGTTAGAGCAGGCAGCTGACTAGGGTTCTGTGGCACGGGCCAAGCAGTAGCCCTGGACAGAGATGCAACTCCAAATTAGACAAGAGGTTTCTCCTGTTCCCCCCTGATGACCATTAGCATCTCAGGAGGAGTGCAGAGATGGTGCACACATCTTTCATGTGCTGTCTGAACATAACCATGAGCCCAGGTCACACTGTCTGCCATGTTCATGCTGGGAAAGTCATGTCTCTTCCTTACTGCCGCCTGGTTATTTTGAGCAGAGGATGAGAGAATACCAACTTTGCCAACACCCCTCCTCCCGGCCTACATGGCTTGGACTTGTCCAATCCCAGTTTCTCTACATGCTAATGGCTCTCGGGTAGACTACTTAGCCTTTCTTCCCAAACAGAAGGCAGTTTGTGATTTGCCCTTCTATTTGCATTATGTTTTTCCATGTCAGTTTTAAGAGTGATGCTTATACTATGCCTAAACAGTTCCTTCTGAACCACAAACAATGGGTGTGTAAACCAACTCTAGGACAGTGGTTCTCAGCCTGCCGAATGCTGGGACCCTTTAATACAGTTCATCACGTTGTGGTGAGCCCCCAACCATGAAGTTACTTTGTTGCTACTTCACAGATAACAATTTTGCTACTGTTATGAGCTGTAATGTAAATATCTAGTAGGCAGATGTTGAGAACCACACTGCCCCACCTTTGGGGGTCATTATGTTGCTGTCCACACAGCCCCACACTTTGGGGCTAAGTGTTCTGGTCAAGAGAGAGAGTGGCAGAAGAAGGAGGAGAGACACATAGAATGGAGACAAGCCAGAGTGTGTGACCAAGTCTCGTTTCTCGTTTATTCTCTCTCTCTTATTGTCTCCTCCTTATTGTCTTCTCCTATTGCAAGGAAATGCTGGGTATTTATAAGCACAAGCAGGGGAACACAGCTGAAGACACTTTACCATGTGCGACATGCAGCTGAGGTCATTAAACAGCAAAACAAGGTATGTGGGATAAACAAGATGTTTATCAGAGTGTGCTCCAGCTGTTGTAGGCTGTTGAAAAACAAGTCTCTTATCAGGGTATATGGCGCGAGATGGCTGCAAAGTTGATAGCCGCTTTCTGCTAAAAGTCAGCTTCCAACAGGCAGGCTCTCCAGTGCAACTCTGAGGGGTTGAGAGCCACAGAGTGAGAACCACTGTGTTAGAGCTTGGGTTTCCTCGAGTTTCCCACCATTCAACCTGAGGGAGCCCCAGCCAACCACACCTTTCCAACAGAGTATGACACTCAGTGACTGACCATGGACCCAACAGGGCCTCTTTACCTGGAATGTACTAGGTATTCCGTAAGTTATGTTGAATGATGATATGATCATGTGAGCCTTTAGTTGCTAAGAACCGTTCGAAGACGAGACTCATAAGAATGGCCAGAGGCCATCCAGTTCTTAGCTCCTGCCTACAGTCCCTGCCTGTTCTTACCACAGCATAGAGCAAAGGCCTCTGCACACAGGAGGTCACTTTCATGTGCAACACACACACACACACACACACACACACACACACACTACATACAGCCTTTCTCTGCTCCTCTTGCCTTTTGTTGGAGACTTTTCAGCTGGTTAAAACATTAACAGACAAGGAGAGATGGAAGAACAGTCCCTCCACACAGTTTACTCCAGCTCTGCTAGTGACAAGGACAGAAACTTCCTTTTGGAGAGCCTGATCTGTTAGAATCACTGAAGGATGCCCCATGCTGATTTGAAAAGGGGAGGAAAAAGAAACCATGTGGAAAAGACAGAAATGAAGATTAACCTGGAAGATGCCCGAGTCCCACCTCACCAGTGGTAAGGTGAGGAGAAATGCCCAGGTGCACACTCAGAAACCTGGAACAAGAATGCCCTCTGCAGGTAAAGCGAGGAAATGCGCTCACTGTGAAAGAGTTGAGAACAGCCCTGTGGTCCAGGGGGGTCCCTGGCGGCACAGGATTGCTCATCAGTAAACAGGACACTGTGGCATTCCAAGTGCTGTCTGGCCACCTTGAAAGAAGCGAGCAGGCTGCCGGACTGCTCCTTTGCTACATCCTTCGCTACACCTAACTCCTGGGCTGAGAGCACTGCCTTCCAGCAGCTTCTGTTCCCCCACCACTTACAGCCAGGCAGACCTATGGACTGCTAATAGCACTTTCTAGATGAAAACTTGCCAGAGGCCTTTGGCTTGGCTCCCACCACCAGCCTTCTCATCTCAATCAGGCTACCAAGGTGAGGACCCTAAAGGTGGGTAGGCATACACTGGGCTGAGCAGGAGGGCACCCTGGGACCTGGACTAGAGGCTCTCCCCAGGCTGGAATGTGGGAACCCAGAAGATTCTGAAGAACTAAGGTTGCATTTTTTTTTTCCCCTTGGAGATCTGGAAGTTTTCTCTACTCTCCAAAGCTCTGATCCAAAGAAAAGGAAAATAAAAACGTAAAAGAATTTGGGCCAGCTGTCCCACCTGCCTTGCTGTCCCACCTGCCTTGCTGTCCCACCTTCCTTGCTTGGCCTTTCAATCTCGAACTCCATGTGTCTCCAGAGCTGGAAAGGGGAGGGGAGAGGACACTGGGATTCATATAGCTTTGCCCTTCCACAACATACCAGGGAACCAGGCTTGGCCACTCATCACAACTGGGCATAAATATTTTGCCCTAGATCTGCAATGCCCTATGGGTATCCAGGGGACCCCAGCAGCAGGGAATAACCCAGAAAGTCTCTGGTCTAGTATGCAGTTCCCAGCAAGGATGCTCTCTCCACTAAGGCCTTCTGAGAACTGAGGTTTGTTACTCAAGTGTCTCTGAGTTTCCATGTAGATCTATGTGTGGATACATAAAGAGTCTGTGCGTATATTTTACAGCTGCTGGCTTCCAGAACCAAGCACTGCTCACTCTGCTCCTGCATGGTGGTGCAGCAACACACCCAGGAGTGTGCTTGTGGCTGCCAGCCTGTCAAAGAATCTCGATCCTTCTCATCTCTGCCTCTGAATTTGCAGGTGTTCACATCTCCACTGTGTGTAAAGGTCACCAAACAATTCAGCTCCTACTTCTGGGGAAAATGAACTGTTGCTGGCGTCTTTATTTTCAAACTGCAGGCTCTAATTTGACAAAGATATTGTTTGGGGGCAGTCCTGAGTCAGGCAGCCAGGCCCTGCAATCTCTATCTTGAAGGAAAACAATGTCCCTTTGTGCCCACGTTCAGTTGACTGATCCAGATCCTCCACACCCTGGGCTCCGACCTCTTCCAGGAGGTCACAGAGTGCAAGCTGCTCTCTTTGGGGGGAGGTTTCTGCCTGGAGGAAAAAAGAGAGCTCCTTCCTTGTCAAGCAGGGGGAAGGTGGGTGGGGTTTCCCCTGCACTGTGAGTAGGTACCTGCCCTTGACTCTCAGCTGACAGCACTAGCCAGAGCAACTGAGCCCCCAGGCAGGCTCTGAACTGTGTGCAAAGTCTGCTGCCAATAGCAGCAGAGGAGTCTCAAACACAGCACTGTCTGGCTTGGAGAAATTAACTAGAAACAACAACAAATAAATAAACAAAAACCCCAAAACATAGATAAATACAGCTAATAGTGAAATAGAAAGATATACAGCCATGTAGATGTAGATGAGAGAGATATGGATATTTAGATAATATACAGCCATAACTCCAGAAATATAAACACACATCTGCGCATGCCCAGAGTTGAGGAGGAACACCAGAGTCACTATCCCCTTTCCATCCCAGCCCTCCAAAAGCCCTGGCAGGCGTTCCCTGACTCCAGTTCTATGTGCCCCAGTGAACGGCACTGTCCTACTGCCCATCATTTGTACTGTCAGTCTCCGTGGGGTTTCTCTACTGATTCTTCGCCCCACACAAAATTATCTTGCTTCTCTAGCAAATCTGTGTGGTGTCTTATTTTTCAACTCTTCACATGAGAGACCAGGAACCGCACCACCAGAACATAACTATCAGGAACAGTGTGCCAGTCTCGGGATCTCAGGCTACCAGAGAGGACAGGAAGGTAGAGTGGGGACCAAAGACAGGAGTCAAGGGAGTCGGGTACAGACGGAGGGGTGGGGGTTCTGGGAACATTTTAGAACATGTTACAACCTTTTCCTGATAAATGTGCCCCCTTTTTTCTCCCCCTCCTCCCTTCCTTCTCTTTCCTGTTTCTTCTCACCCATGAACACTCAATTTCCTCCTCTGTGTATTTGGAAGCATGGAGACTCCTCAGGCCTCTGTGAGGATTGAGCGAGCCTACATGCATTCTTCAAATTAACACCATTTCTGTAATTTTGGTTTTCTTTTTATCTTTTCTGCTTCCTCATCGAGTTCTGAGACTGTGCATTCTGCTGCTTCTGCTTCCCCATAGCTTAAGGAGGTGAGGCTAGACCAGGCAGACTCGAGAATGGGGTCCGGGAAAGGTCCACACTCTCTGTTTTATTTCATCCTCTGTGCATGCTACCCTTTGAAGGTGACTCCATTGTGACTGGCTTGTTTGTTCACAGCCTCCCACCATCAGCCTCTATTAGGGTCTTGTCCCTGAATTATTTACAGTTTGGAGCAGTGACTCTCACCCTTCCTAATGCTGTGACCCTTTGATACAGTTCCTCATGTTGTGGTGTCCCCCAACCATAAATTCAACACTGTAAGCAAATTCAGTTTAGGGTCATTAAAATGCCCAGCCTGCCCTAGGAATCCATGAGCAAGTTGTAAGAGCCACTTGCCTTGGTGTTCTGCTTGAGCCTGGACACCCTTTGAGTGTAGTCTGGGAGGTGGGGGGTGGAGGGGTGGGGGGGAATACTGTTGCCCACAGGTCCAAGTCTGTGATTGGCTGCCCAGACATATAGCTACATCCCCCACCCCCCGTAGGGCGTGGCGCCTTGACTAACTGCATGGTTACTCTGCAGCCATTTCCCTTGTACTCTGTACTGGGAAGAGGGTTGGTGTTAACAGTGCAGGCCCTTGATCCTGCTTAGTTAGACAAGTCAGAGCTGGTCCAGCATCAGAGCCATGGAGTCCACTCAATTCTCTATGGTCCTGGCACAGCCCACCTTCACGTCTGCCTGTGATCTTCCCTTTCAAGGCTTTGGCCCTGAGAACTATTTTGTTTTTCCAGTTTGGGGGTTGGCTGGTTCTGTTCCCTGGCCCTGAGCCCTCTGTAAACTTCTTCCTAGTATCTTCTATTAATTCTTTTCCCACTTCTAAGTGACTCTCGGGAATCCTACCTGCAAAGCGGGAAGTGCTTACAGTCAACCCTGGCTTTGTGATTTAGGGCTGTGAGACTCAGAATAAGGTTTTAATCTTTCCAAATTTCACTTACAATCAGGAGACAAAGGCCTCTGTGAGGATGCACCTCTATGAAGATCATGTGCCTCTGTACCAAGTGCAAGCATCCATGGCACGGAGGGAGCGACGTTCCCAGTGCCACCTTCCCTGACGTGAACATACCACAAATACCACTCCAGTTCTCATCTCGTTCATTTTTATTTTTTGTATTATATACATTGGTGTTCTGCCTCCATGAATGTCTGTGTGAGAGTGTCAGATCCCCTGGAAGTGAAATCACAGACAGTTGCAAATAGCCAGTCTTTTTGCTACTTTGTGGGTTCTTCCTTCCACCCTTCTCCACCCCTTTTCTTCCATTTCAACTCAACACAAATAGGAGAGAAAAAGATACAGGGGAAAGGGAGTGACGTGATTGTTAGACGACTTCCAGCCAATTAGGGAAGTTGAGTTCCTTGGGGCAAGCATGGTCTCTGCTGTCAGGATATCCAATTTCTTGTTTCTTCTTTGCACGTGACTACTTATCAAACCACAACCAACGGCAGCCAAGCAACAATTCCCAGTCTTCTCAGAGCTCCTAGCAGTTATGTACCCTCTCAAAAGTTCCCAGAATTCCAAATATCACACGATCACAGAAACTATCTGCAGCTGGCAAAATTACGACTCCGTTAGAGCCCAAGGCTGTGAACGATCTGAAGCACCCTCACATCCCATACCTGGGATTAAAATAAAAATCATATTCTTATTATATTTCTGTGTTTTTTAAAGAAACAAAAATTCCAAAGTTGTCATCAAGTTGTGAACTGTCATGTGGGTGCTGGGAATGGAACCTGGGTCCTTTGGGTTAAGTATTCTTAACCACTGAACATTCTCAACAACCCCTTAGCTCTACTTTACAAAGGTTTTAAAATATATTTTGTGTGTGTGTGTGTTCATGAGCACACACATCCCTGAAGAGAATGGCTTCTTTATTGCTACTCCTCCTTGCATAAAGTTGCAACAACAATCAGAAGACCAGAGGGAGTGTAGATCTAGATGACTTCAGACAAACAAGTCATCAGACCTGGATACCTCGTCCTGAAGTTTCCTTACCTGCTAAATGAGACATTAATGATGACTTCCTGTGGCCGATCCACTTCTCCATCACAGCAGCTTGTCAGAAAGGGTGGTGCCATTCACCCATGGATAGAGACTGCCCCCGCGTCTGGGCTGAGCTAGCCTGGTCATCCACTGAACCGATACAGTATTCTGGGATCTCCAAACAAGGTAAGCCATGTTAGCCGGATCTTTTAGAATGTTCTCTCTGGTCACCTAGACGCGAAGCTGAGAAACTCATGCTCTTGGAAATGCTGTGTGTGGGTGCTGTGGTGAACAGTGCCAGTGGGCAGCTGGTGGCAGCTGCCAGCCAAGCGAGTGAACCCTACCTACCGATCTGGCCTTCAGAGGAGTACAGCCCCAGCCACCATCTGAATGCAATTTCATAAGACCACCCCCCCCCCAAACAGAATAGCCCCGTTGAGCCCAGAAACTGACAAACCAAGACCTGTAATATGGTATTTTTAGCGATTAAGGCATAAAGAGCTTGTTACACAATGCTGCCTCCTGGGGGGCGTTATAAAAATTAAATGAGATCATTCATGCAAATAGAATAACAAGGTTCTCTGTCAGTGAAAACTAACCTTTTAAAAAGCACTCTACTTACAAGGTACAAGTCCCTCGACACTCATCGGGCACTTGTTAGTCCATATTTAGTGGGCACCTGTCCCAAGCGTGCTAAACAGAAAAAAGTTTTAGAGTGTCTCCCTCAGTCAGTGATAGAATGCTGTCTCGAATGTTTTCATAATACTAAGCCCTATCTACTCCAGGAAGAGTGGCCAATGGAGGGGTCAGGAATTAGAATACAAAAATGACTAAGACAAACACGAGGCAAACACGTGGGCGGTTTCTACATGATTTCACACATACATCGATCGAGAGAGGAATACGAAGGGCAGGGAGCAGAGAGTAGGTGCGGTGAACTATTTCCCTTTAAAATGGCTTCTCGCTGCGCAGCTCCCCGCGCACTGAAGCCTGCTGCTGAGTTGTCTGTGTACCAGCTTCTGCTGTGAGCAGCTGCTTCGATTTCTTGATGCAGTTCCTGAAGTTGGCTTCTTGCACACCCACTTAGACACCACTGTCCCTCTTGATCTTGTCAAAGGAAGGCGGAAGGAAGAGAAAGGTTGAAAGGGTGGGAGAGAGGGAGGAGGGGCCTGCCTAAGCCTGGAACACCAGCCAGCAGAGGTCGTTGGGGCATTGCTTGGGTCTTGTTAACTCCACATTAAGCCCCAGATCCAAGAACAACCAAAACAAGAGAAAAGAGAACACACACACACACACACACACACACACACACACACACACACCCTATCACACCCTATTGTGTGGAGTTTAGAAAAATGCCAGCAATTCCTTGGGAGCAAGTCTGTTTCAAAAACAACATCAGGGAAAATCAACAGCAGCCTCCTTGGGTTTCTAGCTGACACCATGTTTTTAACAGGCTAGGGATCTCAGAAGCAGGTGAAACCAGTTATTACAAAACCCTCACAAGTTCATGCTGCGGTCACAAAAGCCGTGTCCACAACAGCTGCCGAGGTTGTCGGGCTATCAGTTCCATACAAAGAGCTGAGCTTTATAGCTTCTTAAAATTATCTTTAAAAACATTTCATAGATGGTATTAAACAAACATTGGGATTAAAAACTTTTGTTATTGTTTTATGTGTATGAGAGAGTGTTTCGCGTACATGGATATGAGCACCATATGTGTGCAGTTCTTATGGAGACCAGAAGAGGGCGCCAGATCCCCAAAACTGACGTCATGGACAGGCAGAGCTGCCTTATGGGTGCTGGACTCTAACCCAGGTCCTTCAGAAGAGTATCATATGTCTTCATAACTGAGACATCTCTTTAACCTAAATTAAAAATTTTAATTTTAAATGACAATCATAAATTTCTGTGCCATATTTAGGATTTTGTTGCTTCGGTTTGGATTGATTTTTATTTTGAGAAGCAAAGAGTGAGCAGAGCACACGCCATTTGAGTCTGGGCCTTTCACCACTTCCCTGAGTCACCTAGAACCATTCTCAGGGTTCTTGCTTAGTAGCATCTCTCTAATCACAGAGCAGAGTCTTCTCCTCTACCCTCTCTATTTGAAAGTGTTTATATTACCATCTCTAGCAAAGACTGCAAGTACAGTTAGCACAAAATAGACTTTTAACCAGCTTTCTACAATTTATGTAATTAACAATGTATTTGTATTATGAGGGGGACTCAATCTGTTTAATCGTCTTCAAAGAGTACGTTGCCCTATACATCACCAAACCTTTTCTAGGCAGGAAGCAGGAACGTTAGCATTACAAAAAAATTCTAATAGGGAAAGAGTAAACTATTTCTTCTGGAATGTAAGGGAGAGTTCTAAGAATTTAGAGGTGAACTAGTGTCTCAGAAATTCCTGGGGCTCTGACTTGGGGAGATTGCAATCAGGATGTGCTTTGGAGAAGACAGGATGGGATACAGATGATTCCAGAAGCTGTAGGGTAAGCCCTATACACTAGGGGCTTCTGTGGTCTGAGGTGTGTGAATAGAGAGCTGGGCATGTATATGAATGAAAGCATAGAGGATATGCCTCAAAGGCTGGAACTAAACCCCAGTTAGAGATGGATTCTAGGTATCAGGACATCAAGGACTTGCAGGAGCAAGAGAGTTGGCCAAGAGGCTCAGGAGGTAAGGATCACCTGCCCGATGAGTGGAAAGTTCACCAAGGCCCCGAGAAAGGGGAAAGCTATCAGTGAGAGTAACCCTTCATGACTGCAAGTGGTTCCTCCTTTTTAAAGCAGACGTGAGGGAACCCTTATGCTATGTCTAAAGCTCACCTTCTCAGCCTCTGTTCAGCCCCTTGAAGGCAATGTTTGAGGGTTCCTTGGCCATCCATGGCACTTACACAGCTGGCCAGGGGTTCAGTCTTCCCATTCTCCACACAGAAAACAGCTTCCCCTGGTAACCTTATCCCCTTCTAATGGAGCACTTGGGAGAAACAGGGCTCTGCAGTGCATCTCCAGATTTCTGTAGTTCATTGTTTTACAGCCCAAGGATCTGATTTTCCATCTATCTCTTCATCTTCAACTTGACTGTCTGGGACCCGATAGCTTATCTCTGGAACAATTTAGTTTGGGTTGTTTTTTTTTCTCCTTCTTTTTTTATGAACTTGCGTGTGCTATGAACCCAAGCTGTTATTTATCAAATGAATGTGGAATCTTTTCCGTGACGTAGCTGCTTCCGAGTCACTCCTGCTCCTCTGAGCTGCCCCCGACATCCACTTCCTTCCACTGTGCCACCGTAAAGCATCACAAGGAGGTTTGGCATCTGCTTAGTGTATTCACTTCACAGAGGCAGATCAGCAAAGGAAGCCAGGTATGGACAGGGAGATTGAAACAGCCTAGGGAAGAGGTGTTAGATAATTGGGTTTTAGTAGCACTGGGCTAAAGATACTGGCTGCAAATTTGTAAATATTCAAAGCAAACTGCAGACTTCCCCGTCCCCCCACCCTACAGCATCCACACTTGTAGATCTCGGGGACTGTCTTGCCTTGGCCTCGCCATAGCTTTTCAACTCCTTTTCTTTGTTGGACTGTGTCTATATAGCTTGGTCTGTGTATCTTATGCTCACACTTGGAATACAGCATAGTGGTGTGGGGAGCCAGTTCCCAGCAGTTCATCAGTTTAGAAGCTGGGGGTGAGGGGGAACAAGAACACACCCCTGCTAAAGGCTGCTCTCAAAGAATCACACTAGCAGCAAAAAGCCACTGAAATCAGCAAACATCACAAGTCAAGGGGACACCCTGTCCCCTCAGAAGGCCAGCTAGGTAGAATGTACCCCCACACAGCACTGGGTGTGGGTGCAGCAAATCGGCCTACCTTGTTTCTCTCAGGTGTACCCACTATGGAGTATTCTTATTTATCTCATTTTCTCACATTTAAAGAACAATTTCCTGCACTTAGAAGGCCCCTCACTTTGGTGCCAGCACTCGTAATCCAGGGCTTTCCTTCAGTCAGAAAGGTTCTGGGTTCATGACATGGTGGCCTAAGGTAGGTACCGCCCAACTCTCAGCAAAGAATCCCAGAACACCTCTTACCTACTGAATATCTTCAGTGTGGGGAAATAGTTTGCAGCTCAAGGGACGATTTCATAAGACAATTGATGGGCTGGACATACTGTCTTAACTCTTCTCAGACTGCTTGCTTTTGTAATCTACAGGGAGAGCCAAGCGGCGATTTCCTGTAATGCTTCAGGCTGCTGGGGTATTATCTGGGAGCAAGGAGTGTGAGCAGTTTCTTAAATGCCTTCAGGCTAACTACATCAGTAGCTCATATTGCACAAGTCTGCGAAGACAGAAATGATCATAGTGTGGCTGGAGAGCCCTCCCACGTAGTTGTCTCTTCTTGTTTATAAATGAAGCAGTGGCCCTCTCTGAAAACAGCAGTTACTCACAAGGAGGAAACTCAATCTCTGGGGTCCCAGGAACGTCCTAGAGCTCCCAGGATGTTTCCCATCCCACTTCGCTTCTGGATGCAGTGAACAGGAGACACCTAGGGATCCACAAACTGCAAAATAAGTTAGGGGGACCACGCCCTTGCTTGAGACTTCCAGCAGAGTCTCCAGGAGCTTCTGTCTGGTGCTGGGAACTGGCCAGGCTGACCCAGGGTTTGCCAGACATGAGGTACTGTTGTGATTTGAATGTGTTTGGCCCAGTGAGTGGCACCATTAGGAGGTGTGGCCTTGTTGGAGTAGGAGTGGCCTTGTTTCGACCTACCAAGTAAGATGAATGAATTCATCTGTGGATGCCTTATCTAAGAGGCTGGTGAGCACAGCCTGTTTATTTATCGTGAGGACCTCCACCACTTTTGGGCAGCTAAGATGTTGCCACCTGCATGGTTCCCTCTCACCTAAGTAAAAGTCCAGAGAAGCCATATCTGTCATAAAATTCCGGATTCCATGCGATAAGAGGCCTGAAGGGAAACCACCTGTCAAAGTCAGAGACCAGAAAGCCTTGCTCGAGTTTCCCTTCCTAAACACTATGGCAAACACAGGCCTCTGTTTTCTTATTTGTCTGTACAGACTCCAGACTGCTCTTGATTCACGGACACCAAAGATGCACTCCGGCCTCTGCTTTCATCTTCACACTGACTCCCGTACCGTACTTTAACTTTGGCTCTTTCAGCTTTGATCTAGAATCATGATCTTTACGGAAACTCGAAATCAAAGTCAGATGTCTTTCTGTCTTTCAGATGAGGAAGCAGAGGTAAACAACTTATGCAAGTAAGTTAGTGAGCCAAACCTGACTGTAGTCTCACTACACAGCAATATTGTCCTCCAGGAGTGGCCTCCTCACCTCCAGGGAGCATCTCACATTGAAACCCTGAACTGACACAGGCGGTCATGAGGGCTTTGCTGGTTTGCATTGTGTCTTTTAGAGATGAAATGATGGTCTTGGGAAAATAGAAACATAAACAGCCAATGAGAACTTGGGACTCAAACAGTCCCGCTTATAGTGTAGTGCTGTGTAAAACATGTGTGATACCTTAACCAAACAGGGTACTCAACACATGACACACACAGAGTTCATCGGATCACCCTAAGGGGCATCTCACGACAGGCCACAGAGGATCGCTGCCATGCCCTCCACAGACTGCCTTTTCTGAACTGTGTGAGTTTCCTGATGATAAACAAATAGGACCATTTCTATAATTTTCTATGTTATTCAGATTCTGTGAAGCAAATAGGCCTTTGTTCATATTTATGAAGAATAGGAATAGTAGTTTTAAGCCCGCTCACTGATCAGAGCTTCTAATGTCTCACATACAGCTTGGGAAATTTTAATAAACAATAGCAAATTGAGAACTGCATGGGGTGATTTGAATTAAAAAGAAGATAAATGGGCTGTGGAGATGACATAGTGGGTAAAGGCATATGCTTGAAGACATGATTTTAGATCTCCAGCACTGCCCCGAGACACACACACACACACACACACACACACACACACACACGCACCCCTGTAATGTCAGCGCTAGGGAAGTGGAGACAAGCAGATCCCCATAACTCATTGGCAGTGTTAATCAGTTGGTGGGCTCCAGGTTCAGTGAAAGACCCTATCTCAAAACAAAAACAAAAACAAAAACAGAAAAAACCAACCAGGGTGGAGTTCAACAGAGGAAGGCAGCTGGCCTCAACCTCGGACCTCCATGCAGACTCCCATGTGTATACACACCCACAGATACAGAAAAAGAGAGAGAAATGAGCATGGTATGTAACTCAGTAATAGGGTCCTCTCGGAGCACAAGCTAGTTTTACTCTCCAGCCCCACAAAGGAAAAGGAAGAAAGGGAAAGGGAAGTGGTCACAGACAGCCCCGAACCTCATTGCAAGCATCAGATCCCCCGTCACCCCGCCCGCGCCCTACATATCTCACAGAACCAGTGATCAGTCAGCAGGGACTTTATTGAGCGTCTGCATGGCGGCACAGCACTGTACAGAGTTGTTATGGTCGACGTGGTGTTCTCACCTTCTCTGTAAAGGGGTCCTTTATCTTCCTGATCTTGCAGGTTTACTTCCTGTGCTGCAGGACGGGCACACATCCTCAGTGTGGTGCTTGCCACAACACATCACAGCATGGCTTGTACTGTGTTTTTCCCACCATACTGGAAACTCTCTATAGATGGAGCCTTTCCCACCTCTGCAACCCTGATAACCCAATGCGTGTTTGCTAGATGCATGCGTGAAGGAAGAGCAGAGGATGCTTCCTTGGGGTTCCTTCCATTCCCTAGTTTGCATTAGGTGGAAAAGGCACTAAGGGAGAGGGGTATGTCTGAGAACATGGCTGACACAGGCTAGCAAATCAGTTCCATGAATGACAAAGTTGGCTAACTTTCCCAAGGGCCTGAGAACAGAATGAAGCCGCAGCAAACCCTCCAAGCTGAAGACAGGGGTTCTGTTTCCCGACCCCCATGTCAGAGGCCTAAGCTGCCTCCTGGGAGTGGGCCATCAGCTCAGAGATCTGGTAGGACTTTAAAAACAAATACAGCTAGTTCCAGTGAACCAGAGGCCCTGCCAACAAGAAACTCCAGAATGAAGGGCCTCAGCCCTCCAACCTGAAGATATATTTTTGTCTTATTATTGTTTCCCATATTTAAAAAAATGCCATACAAGAATAAATAACCAGACAGCTGAATATGGCAGCAGGGGGTGGGTAGGGTATTTCCAAGTGATTCCTTATGAGGGGTTTGCGCACTATGAGTGTCCCCCTAGGGCCTCTCAGAATGCAAATATTCACTGACAGGAAAAGGGATTCATTGAGATGCCGTCAGCACAGTGTCTTCCATGAAAACCTGGCATTTTGTTAATCGTGCCACATCCAGTTGACGATGCAGAGCCTGGTGTCTTTGTTAGGTGATAAAATCCTACTTACACCCAGGGAGGTACACCCTGGTGTGATGGGGTGTCCTAGCTGGCCATGGCCTGCTTTCACTAGCCCTGCAAACAAAGTCAAATACAGCCTCCTTGTGCCCCTGGGTCCTAAACAAATGAGAGTTTGGCCACATCATTTCTCTGGCAATTTCTGAGAGTACCTTTTGGACTCATCAGTGCCCAGGTAAGCCCTCACCCTCTCACTGACAGAGCAAACTCATGGCAAATACTGCTGTGAATCTTGATAACTGGTGTGTATCTACCTGAGCAAGGGCTCGTCTACTGTCCAGATTCCTAATCATGGCTGCATGGAAGCCTGCAGGCTGCTAGTCCCCTCTGGTGCCATTCAAATCTATTTCCGCAAAATTTAATTCTCATGTGCCAGCTGGGAACAGCTGATGCTCTGTCCCCTTTGGCTCCTTTTGTTATAATTTCTAATGCAAGATTTAAAATAATAAGTGATTGATCAAAACTGGAAGTAAGCTCTCAGATTTTACTTGCATTAATGAAGGACTGATTTTTTTAGCCTCAAACACACTATAAAAATAATATTCTAATAGATAATAATTCTTAAATATGTACATACATATACTTCTACCCAAGAGGACCAGAATGTTTTTTTTTTATTATTATTTCTATTACCTAGATAGTTATAACAAATAATTGTTTCAGGAGAGAAGTCAGACTGGTTTATGGTACCGAATACCCACTTGATGGATTAGGTGCTGAAAATATGAAGTTTCATATTTTATTAACATGCAGATTTTTGCATTTAATGTCATCAGCCAGTGATGTAATATAACTCGGACAAAGCTTCCCTGGGAATGCCCGTAGACACATAGAACCTACTTCATGCTGCGTCCTCTACGCTTAGAGGAACCAGGTCTACTCCAACTGGGGCTGCATTCAAATTTTATTATGTCATATTTGGCATAAAATGCTTATTGTGACCCAGCAAAATTCAACTTTGGGAGAAAATTAAAATCAACCAAGCCCTGGAGACTAGGTAAAGGTCAGAGCTATAGCAGATGCTGCCTCCATAAGGAAAGGATTTCAACAGAGCAGTCACCGGCTCATTGCTAGGGACAGCTGGGTAGGAGGGAAAGAGGAGATGCTAAGACTGGACAACAATATACAAATCTAGTTTGCCTTAAATCTCCAAGAGTAATGGGAGGCACATGATACTGTTTCTCACAGCATTTAATGGCATCCTCCTTATTATTAATTTTTATAATAAGCCCAGGTCATGCCAGGTGTTTCCCTCTGAGTAGGAGTGCAGTGCTAAAGTTACCAGACTCGAGGAAGCGACACCAAACCTACCCTGAATGTTTCTCTTAGATCAAACCTAGAGCATGCCATACTCTTTTGTGGAAAGACACACATACCCACCAGGCAAACATAACACAATAGCTGACAAGGAACAGAAACCTGCTGTTAAAAAAAAAAATCAAAATTCACCACAACGAACATTACTAGGTTTTTGAATTCTATAACTCCCCGGAATTGTCTAAAGTAACTTTGTAACCAATCCGCTTGAAGACACTAAAAACAATCTGAAACAGGCCACCCATGGTGCCAAAAGCAGTGTCAAAGAGGAGCGAGAGGGTGCCACCCAGGCCCACAGCAATGTCCTTGCACACAAGGGGAATGGCCCCCACAGTATACACGGGGAAAGTAGCTACATCCACAAGGACTCGGAGAGGGATGCTCAGGGCTCTGCAGACAGCCTTTAGCAGACAGCAGAGGATCCGGAGAAAGGCCCTGATGACTTTGGCCACGACCTTGAGCACTTTCCAGGGAATGCTCACCAGCTCTTGTCCAATGGCCACGAGGTATGAGACAGTAGCTTCGCCCAGACGGTATAGGCAACTCTTAACAGTGTTTATCACCTGCTTGGTAACAAACCAAAGGAGATGGACTATATTCCTTAAGACAGCTGTAACAAGGTAATAAATTAACTGGAAAAGCTTAATGAATGGGGTAGCAAGAAAACCCAGGACTTTTCCCAGAAAACTGCCCCCTTCCTCCGGTGGTGATTCTGGGGACAGCAGGGCAGACCTCTGGCTTTGGGTGCTGGCAAGGGGACTCATGATCTCTTGAGATTTCAGAGACCGCTCCTCATCTTGGACTTGGTTGACCACTTCCAGAATCTTCTTCATCTTCTCTGTGTCTTGCTCCGTCTCACCACAGTTGTCCTGGAACAGCTGAGGCTTATGAGGAAGTAGCTTCTCAAGGTCTCTCACCATCACATCTTCTATGACATTACTGTCCTGGGTGTGCTTGATGAAGCCCATGGCCCAGCCTCCTCCAGGGACTGCACAGCAGGCTGCCAGCCAGACGAATTCGGGAATAGTCACTTTGCCCTTAACTTTGTGCTCTGAGGGAACAGCACCCGTGAGGGTGTATAGGTCTTTGCCATCGTTGCAGTGTGGGAACAAGGCTCGATCCATGAGGCTGTTGAGATTCATGTACCATCGTTCCCGGAAAGACTGGGTCATTGGAACTGAATTTGTGAGTGGGAATGTGGGCGTCTGGAGGTCACCGTTAAGGGGAAATGGGTACAGCTGTCCGATTTCATAGCCAGAGTCAAGGTAGTCTGCATTCAAGGCTTGCTTGCTTCCCAGGTTGTTCACGGAGGTGACAGCATCAGCCTCATCAATTACCTCCTCAAGGTTGCTGTCAGGGTCATCAATCTGAAAGAAAGAAGGCAGAGCTGAGATTTGTTCCTGCTCACAGAGGTGGGAGGAGCACCTGAACCACCTGCCAAAGCTCCAGGGACATCCTACCCTTCCATCACGTCTCACCCTTGGGTTCTGAAGAAGTGTTTCTTACACAAACACACACACACACACACACACACACACACACACACACACACACACCATTCTAGTATCCCTCAATGCTGGTATTTGAAGGTGTCCTCAAATAGGAAGCATCCTGCTTCATGTTCTGTGCCTGCCCCACCTCATACAGATGATTCTTCTCAATGTGTTTATGTATATACATGCACGCAGGTACATATAGGGAGTGTATGCATACACGCACATGCATGTGACATCAGTGCCATTCCTCCAGAACCACCCATCCTAAAAAAAACAAAACAAAACAAAACAAAAAAAACCTATTAACTTACCAAGAATTCAGTTTTATTATGGCACTTTTTCAAACAAAATTTGGTTTTGTTGTTTCTCTTCCAGGCCTTGGTTCTGTTTGTTTGTTTGTTTGTTTTAAATTTTAAAAAATTTAATTATATGTTATGTATTTATGAGGAGTTATGTGCAGTGTGTACAGATACACACAAAGGCCGAAAGAGGGCGTCAGCTCTCCTGGAGCTGTATTTACAGAAGGCAGTACGCTGCTGGCTGTGGTGCTGGAAACGGAGCTTGGGTCCTCCGGAACCACTTGGGCCACCCCTCCAGCCTGCCAACCTTGTTTATTGAGACAAAGTTTCTGATTCACCTGGGGTTCACTAACCAGGCTGAATGGCCATCAAGCCTCAGGAATTTGCGAGTCTCTATCTCCCTTGGATTACAAGCCTAAGCCATTACATCTGGACTCTTTAGTGTGGTTTTGGGGGATCAAGATTGTGTCCTCAGGCTTATTCTGAAAGCACTTTACTGGTTGAGCCTTCCTCCAGGCCTGAATTTTCTTTATCTTGGTTGCTAAGACTGAACCCAAAAGACCAAGCGTAGGCCCTCCAGTCTCCTATCCTGTGACAATCTTTTGAAATTTCTTCCACTTTTAGATTAACTGATGTTCGAATTAATCTATGATGCTTACTATGATTAACATGCCAATCAATGTATTGCTATATATCAATTATAATATATAGATATATCTTTTCTTCTTTCTATAAAGGTACTTTTGTAGTTTTATTATATATATAAATATATATATATATATATTTATATATATATGTATATATTTATATACACACACATATGTGCACACATATAGATGATAGATAGATAGATAGATAGATAGATAGATAGATAGATAGATAGAAATTGTTCTGCTAATCCAAGGGCAGAAGAACTCTGAGTTAAGGACTATGTTTTTTTCCTAAACTAGACTGTAAATTCCTTGGTACCAGTGACTGTGGTTTTGCTAGAGAACCCAGTCTAAGACCAGTGGATTTTCTATTCACTTTTAGGCCCAGAGAAGATCATAGTGACAGCGTTTGTAACAAGGGCTTGAACAAAAATCTAGAATGTGAAGTAAATGATAATATATCCCCTAACCATCTTGAACCCTTTAAAAAGTACTTTCAGTTCTGGGGAGTGTGTGGTTTGGAAGTATGTGCTGTGATATCGAAAGCAAAGGCAAGATACAGAATTCAATGGTTGGGGCTAGAAAGATAGCTAAGTGGTTAGCTCTGGCTACTCTTGACTGACTCAGTTCTCAGCACCCACATGTTGGCTCACATCCATCTGTAACTCCACTCCCAAGGGGATCTGATGCCTTCTTCTGTGTCTGAGGGCACCAGGCTCACGTGTGGTATAAACAGACACATGCAGACAAACACTCATACACACAAAATATAATAAATAAAAAATTTTTAAATGATCATAATTTGCTTAAAAGCCCAAAACTATCCCCTCTTAAAAATACCCAGGACATTTTAGAAGGACATATGTGCACTCAACACTGGTTGATTGATTCCTGGATTGCTGATATTTCTTTCTATTTTGGGTCCCTGTACCACCCCTACTCACAAATCAAAACAAATCTCTTCTTGCTACCTGACTCCCTAATACTGGAGCTAACTCCCTACACTACCCTTCAAACCTCCAGTCAAGCCAAAGCCATAGGGTTTTGTCACCAGCCTAGGGCAGGCTGACTATGAGTTTGTCTGGCTCTGTTGTGGCCTTTTCCAGTGTAACTACAGAGCAAGTGAGGGTGAGGGTCCTGCAGGCTGGCCTGAAGCAGCTATGTCTGCTGGAGCCTCCCACAGTTCTCTCCATAGGCTGACCCAGCGGTGTCACTCCACTCTCCCTAGCCTGAGAAACAATGTGTCTAGACACTCCCCACACCCACCCCATCCCTCATAGGAAAAAGATAAGAAGCTCATTCATTTTGCAAGTCTTTTGTCTCCACTTTCTTACGGCTGAAAGATATACTCCAAGAAACAGTAGCTTTGATGCTGAATGGGGAGATCAAGACACAGCAGAATCAGGGTTCTCTGGGTGAGCATAAGTCCACATGCCTCAGGGTGTACTCATTCACCAGGGTAGTTTGTCTGCACTGAAGCTGCTTTAGCCTTTCTAGGGGAAGTCTGCACATGGCTTCTAATCACTCTGTTGGCAGAGCACAGAGACCATACTGAGGTGTTTTCAACGTCAAGGGCCACCGAGGGATAGTCTGTAGGCCTAGGGTGTGACCAGAGAAGCAGGGTTCTAGGATGATGAAGGAGATAAAGGTTAAAGAAAGGGGAGAGGAGGATGGAGAACAACGGGAGTCAGAGGACATAAACATCCTGGTATCGGGGAGAAACTAGGGCTGGACTGACTCATGGTAAACTGCAAGCTAGCCACAGGACTCCACAGGAGACTCTGAGTGGGGTGCCTCTGCTTGTGTTCTGACCACATGGGGCTTACTGGGCCCCACAATTCCAGGATCTTTGCAGAGCCTGATATTTTAGCTTTTCTCTGGTTTTTATATGTTTTATCCTTCCAAGGAGCCCAGAATTTCAGAAGGAAACATGAGGCTTTTTCCATGAAGGATACAAAATCCTCAAAAAGGAATCCCTACCCCACAAAGCTATACAGCTTACCTAGGGTACCCTGGTTAGATGGGGTCCCTTCCGTGTTTCTTCCTGCTGAGTGGTTCAGGACTGTCAGAGGACTGACTTGGTGATTTTTGATCTGAAGGTTTGCTATCCACACTTCCTGGGTATGTGGGGAACAGACCAGGCAGGATGGGCCAGGAGGGCTGGACCATGGAAGGCTGCTGTGTCAGCACTTGATCTGGCTGCTTCCTTTTGTTCTGTGCACCATCAGAGGTGGCACAGAACACCGAGCAGCCATGCAAAGCAAACTTTCTGAACCAAAATCACAAAATCAGCGCCAACAAGCCTCCTCCACCCCTGCACCACACAGTGGAGTTAAACAGGAAAGGGTCCTAAGTTATCAAGGTAACCTTGGTCACGGGATCTCACCTTCCTGAGACCTGTTTCCAGTAGGCAGAGCTTTACGTTTCCTCCAGTATAATGACAGATTTGATGGAACAATAAGAATGGGAATTCAAGACAAACTGAATAACAGACCCCACAGAGGTCTAGGAACTGCAGCACACCCTGGAGCTGCCAGTGTTAGAGACGGTTCCAAAATGACTGTGGTATCTCACACCCTGGAGCTTCTGGGATTAGAGATGGTTCCAAAAAGACTGAGGTATCTCTGTGCTCTGTGTGTTTGAGAGTCACTGCACCCTGGGTGTGTGGGACTGTGTGGGCCACACTTGACCTGTCCCACCAAGGTATGGCACGTACCTCATGTGATGGCTTCTTCCGGTTCCCGATGCCTGTCCTTCACGATCAGAACATTCACAGGGATCAATCACGGCCTCTCTAGCAGCCCAGCAGCTCATTAGCATTTAGCTGGAGCTTCAGCAGTCATCTAACGTGGTTTGAATGTGATCTGTCCCCCACCAAGTCATGTGACTGAACACCAAACAGCCTCAGCGGAGGAAATGAATCCCTAGGGGCCAGTCATGAAATTTTATAGCCTTCCTCATTTCCTGTCCCATCTCTGCATCCTGATTGGCTCAGATATTGTGAACAAATTGGCATACCACAGCTGTACCTCACTTTCTCTGACGTGATGACCTGTGCCTTCAAACCACAACTGAAGTAAATCTTACCCTCAGCTGCCTATACATACATACATACATATGCATACATATACATAAGTACATACATATATGTATGTGTGTATACATATACATACATACATATGCATACAGCGATGAGAAAAGCAGCTAAGACTCATAATTTCCTACCTAAACACTGAAATGACAAATCTGCCCTGGGTGATCTTTTTGTGTACCACATAAAGAGTGTCTTTGTTTTATTCAAATGCTGATTTCTGTGCATGCAGAGAATTGAATGCAAACTGGACTTTGATACTTTTATTCCTATGGCTGCATCATGCACTTTCTCTCACGTTCTGATTAGTTCAATAAAAAGCAGATAGCCTACAGCAGAGGAGGAGAGAAAAGAATGGACTTCCGGCAGAGATAGAAACTCTGGGAAAGAGTCCCATGTGGAAGATTCCACCAGCCAGATGTGGAGGAAGAAGCTGACTGCGGTGAAATCGAGAGGTAATTAATAAGCCACTGGCAAAACATAGATTCATATGTATGTGCTAACTTAAGTTATAAGAGCTAGTTGGGAATGAGAGTAAGCTAGGCCTGAAGCTGTAATTAATAAATAAATATAAGTCTCAGAGTCTCTATTTAGAGCTGGGGTGGGCATAGAAAGTCCGTAACAGCTATACAAATCCAGTTACTCACTTTTCAAACCCATCCCCATTACAATAGGCTGTGGACAATTATGGCGATAGAAGGGCTGTCCATGAGGCCAGTGCTCACTGCTGTCCTATCAGCTGTAGACAATGGAAGACAGCTGAACATTGCTTTTTCCTCCTGCAGGGACTGGGGAAGTACTCACCATGGTAGGCCTGATTTGTCTGACCAGGACCTCAGAACAATACACTGCTATATTCAAATTAATGTGGATGCTACAGGCCAAAATGAAAACAGAAAAGAACTATAGAGATCTCCCAAGATCTATCTACTCTAGTAATTAACTGCTGGCAAAAGGACAAGGGGCAAAACCCACCACAAAATGGCAAAGAGCCGTTTCTTTCAAACCCTTGGAGGTCTTCATGGCTGTCCAGATCCCTTCTTCCTGTCTTGGTCTCTTTCCCATTTTACATCTTACTCTCTCCATCTGACACAGCTCTCTTTCAGCTCTACCTAGCTTAGATTTTTTTCCAGTGAGATATTTTCCTTAGAATTTGTTTCACCCCTGCCCTCTAATGCGTTTTTATCTCTCGGAAGTTTGAATACACTTATTTTAACATTCCCCTAAAGACAGTCTGCTTCCTTTGGGTGTTTTGGTTTGCTTATGTACTTATTAATTGTATGTGTGTGCTGGGAGCGGGGGCGGGAGATTGGGGAGGGCTATGTGGAATCTTACAGGCTTAGCCCTTTACACTGTGCCATCTCTGCAGTCCCCCTTCTGTTGGCTTATGCTACTTGGCTTTCGGGTTGTATCTAAGCACTTCGCAGCATCCACTGATGAATATGTCTTTCTAAGGGCTCAGTGGGTTGTGAGGTGAGCAGTGAAACCAACACACTAGTTGCCTTAGCCAGGACCCTTCCTCAGTTCAGGGTTTCTCATGGAGAAGGGAGGGCAGAGCTGTTGATGAGAAGGACAGTGGTGTGTGTGTGCGTGTGCGTGTGTGTGTGTGTGTGTGTGTGTAGGGAGCGAGCTCTAAGCAGCTCCCACAGGGACCTGTTCTGCAATCCTAGGCAATTCCTCACAGCCTAGCCTGCAGACTGGAGCATCTTGTTGGATTTGCCAGGACTGCAGCCCTTTCTCAGCTCTCAGCTACTCTCGGGTTGCCCTGTTGTACTTCCATGACACAAGCCTACAGGTGGCCTTTATCTCCTGTCCCTGGGCATGCCAGTGCCCAGTCCCAATGTCCACTGGCTCCCAATAGATCCCTCTCACCTAAGAATTTCATTTCCTTACCTAAGAATTTCATTTCCTTTTTGCTCAAATATGAATTTAATTTTTTTTTAAAAAAATTACACATATGTAGTAGCAGAGGGAGAACTCCTCCCATGCTCCGGCTCCTGACCAGTGCTCGGGTCTAAACAGCATTTCTGCCGAAGACCTTTGACCCTTTCCATTTTGCTGGACATCCGTTATCCCCAAATGTATCTGAGCCAAATGTCAGGGTGCACACCTTTAGTTCTAGCATGAGGAGGCAGATGCCAGTAGATCTCTGAGTTCAAGGCTAGTCTGGTCTACATAATGAGTTCTAGGACAGCGAGAGTTACATAGAGAGACCCTGCATTAAAAGATGAAAAGAACTTGCTTTACTTAAATCTCCCTTCTCAGACTGGCTCCTTAGGGGGCTGGAATGAGGGTGTTTTAGAATCTTCAGCAAAAGAGCCAAGAGTTTTACAGGAACCCCCCACACACACACACCTGTTCTAATTTGCTTTCTGTTGCTGTCACAAACACCATGGCCTAAAGCAACTTAGGGGAACAAAAGGCTTATTTCACCTAACACTGCCAAGTCACAGACTGTCACAATGAAAGTCAGGGCAGAAATTTAAGGTAGGAGCCTGAGGCAGAAGCAAGGAAGGATAGCTGTTTGCTAGTTTGAGCTCCGGTCTGCTCAGCTGGCTTCCATGTATAGCCCGGGGCTCAGCTCTCAATATCAACTAGAAATATAGCCCAGCTGGCTTCCATGTATAGCCCAGGGCTCAGCTCTCAATATCAACTAGGAATCAATACAACCCCCCACAGACATTCCTGAGCCAACCTGTGTAGGCAGTTCCTCAAGTGAAGTTTCTCTCAGCTGACTGTAGGCTGGGTCAAGTGACAACCAAGGCCAAAAAGGTCACCATCACCAACACAGGGGAATGGGACTCTCAGACTGTCCCCAAGACACATGGGTAGCTTTCGAAACACAGGATTCTATTACTCAAAATGAAAAATGGTTAAGAGTAGGTGATTCAAACATTCTTAATATACTCTCTGACCTGCTGTCGCCTGAAGGGCAGATGTATTTTCCACACCCTAGAGACACAGTTTAATGACCTGCTTACTACAACTGCAGTCAACTAATGACAACATAGATCCCTAAAGACAACATGATACCTATGACAGAAGGAGCAAGTTTAGGATACGTATAGTCTCCAGGTTACACCCACCCCCTGGCAGCCCTACATTTACTGGTTCTCCAGGGGCATCTCTGTAGGGAGAGAATATACAGAATCTCTCTGGCTAATCTGCCTCCCAGCTGACCCCATCCCTCTGGACTGCTGATGTAATTTGATGTAGTACCTGTATTTAATGGAATGTTTTTCACTAAGATCAACATGTTAAGTAGGTTTTAGAAGAAGAAACAATCTCCATTTTACTAGTCTCCAGTCTCAGTAAATTCCTTTTCAAACTTAGTAACAAGCGAAAAGAGTATTTCTCAACAAGCTCATGGATTTCCTTAGCAGATATTTAAACCTATGATTTTTAAACCCATGGCATATCTTTTTTGTTTGTTTCAGAATGAAATAGTATGCCAAATTTGTGATTATATTCATGTTAGAAAAGTGTTTCTTTGGTCTGGGCCCTGAGCACTGAACAGATTTTGGGCCCCAGCTTTAACCACAGCAGTAACACCTACCCCACACAGTGCTGATACAACCAAGATAATAGGAAAGACAGGCTCCAGTCAGAGACAGGGCAGGTAGCACTAAGGAGATCCAGATGGCAAAAGGCAAGCACAAGAATGTAAGCATCAGCAACCCAGGGTACTTGGCATCATTAGAACCTACTTCTCCCACACAAATAAGTCCTGAATTCCTCATATCACTAGGAAAGCAAGATTCAGATTTAAAATCACTTCTAATGATGATGATAGAGGACTTTAAGAAGGACATAAATAACACTCTCAAAGAATTTGAGGAGAACACAGGTAAACAGGTAGAAGCCCTTGAAGAGGAAACACAAAAATCCCTTAAAGAATTACAAGAGAACACAATCAAACAGGTGAAGGAGTTGAAAAAAAAATCATCCAGGACATAAAAATGGAAGTAGAAACAATAAAGAAATCACAAAGGGAGATTACCCTGGAGATAGAAAACCTAGGAAAGAAATTAGGAGTCATAGACGCAAGCATCACTAACAGAATACAGGAGATAGAAGAGAGAATCTCAGGTGCAGAAGATACCATAGAAAATATTGACACAACTGTCAAAGAAAACACAAAATGCACAAATACACAAAGTTATTAACACAAAACATCCAGGAAATCCAGGACACAATGAGAAGACCAAACCTAAGGACAATAGGTATAGATGAGAGTGAAGATTTCCAACTTAAAGGGCCAGTAAATATCTTCAACAAAATTATAGAG
>JANHMN010000006.1:80126992-80141024 GCA_030674055.1 Rhabdomys pumilio | reverse complement strand
CTCCCAACTTAAAGGGCCAGTAAATATCTTCAACAAAATTATAGAGGAAAACTTCCCTAACCTAAAGTACAAGATGCCCATAGACATACAAGAAGCCTATAGAACACCAAATAGACTAGACCAGAAAAGAAATACCTCCCGTCACATAATAATCAAAACACCAAATGCTCAAAACAAAGAAAGAATATTAAATGCAGTAAGGAAAAAAGGCCAAGTAACATATAAAGGCAGACCTATCAGAATTACACCAGACTTCTCACCAGATACTATAAAAGCTAGAAGATGCTGGACAGATGTCATACAGACCCTAAGAGAATACAAATGCCAGCCCAGGCTACTATACCCAGCAAAACTCTCAGTTTCCATAGATGGAGAAACCAAGATATTCCACGACAAAATCAAATTTGCACAATATCTTTCCACAAACCCAGCATTACAAAGGATAATAGCAGGAAAGTTCCAATACAAGGAGGAAAATTAAACCCTAGAAAGAGCAAGAAAGTAATCCTCTTCCAACAAATCCAAAAGAAGATAGTCACACAAAGATAATTCCACCTCTAATAACAAAAATAACAGGAAGCAACAATCACTGTTCCTTAATATCTCTTAACATCAATGGACTCAATTCCCCAATTAAATGGCATAGGCTAATGGACTGGATACATAAACAGGACCCAGCATTTTGCTGCATACAGAAAACCCACCTCAGTGACAAAGACAGACTCTACCTTAGAGTAAAAGGCTGGAAAACAATTTTTTAAGCAAATGAACCTAAGAAACAAGCTGGAATAGCCATTCTAAAATCTCCAGCCTGAGAACACAAAGGGAGGGTTTCATGGCTCCACCTGTATAGGTAGTTGAGGGTGGCCTTGACAGGCATCAGTGGAAGTGGAGGGCCTTGGTGCCTGAAAGTTTGGATTCCCTAGTGTTGGGGAATTTCAAGAGCAGGGAGGTGGGAATGGGAGGATGGTGGGAGCACACCCTCATAGTAATTGGAGGAGGGAGCATGGACTAAGGGGTTAGGCATCAGTGGAAGTGGAGGGCTTTGGTGCCTGAAAGTTTGGATTCCCTAGTGTTGGGAAATTTGAGAGCAGGAAGGCAGAAATGGGAGGATGGTGGGAGCACACCCTCATAGAAACTCCCAGAATTATATGCATTAGACATGACAGAGGCAGGCCGCCAGAAGACTAGATTCCAGAATTCAAATAAAAAGTTATCTTGATACTAAAATTTGTTTTGAGAATTGTATATTGCAGAAAACACAGCCTTGGTGTATCTATTCATCAAGCAAGCTGAGCAGACCTGCTTGATCCTCTGATGTCCTGCAATTCCAGCTGGATACAGTGAAGACACAGAGTCAGAGGCTTATCAGTTTACTCTCCCCCTTCCCCCACCTCTTCTAATTATCTCAATGCCTGTAATCAGTTTGAAGAAGTTAATGAAGAGTTGGTAACCCTATTCCCTGGGCTTGGGAACTGAAATGGTTAATATTGGGCTGTCTTTCTAGGGAATGGTTAGCCTATGAGTTAAGGGCCTATAGCAAATTCATGGCTCTGAGTTTATTGTTAGGGTGTTTTCTATATTTTATTTAGTAGCTGTGAGGAGTTAACAAATAACAGTCCAGATTGCCTTACATGGATAGTTGGTTTTCAAAACATCAGAAGTCCACAGAATTGATGTTACAAACATTTCTGTATTAATGTTCATTTTGATTAGAGACCTGTCTGCTTCTGACAGCTTCCTGTCTTGGATTCTAAGAAGAAATTGAGCATCCTTGGAGTTACTCCAGTTGTGGTGAGACAGCCACTAGGCAAGAATTGCCTCTTTTTATCTACAGACAAATCACTGTCCAGAAAAGGACACACTTGTGGAATAGTCGACTGATAATATCTGCCAAGACAGAGTAATCAGCCCTTAATAATTCTGCATCACTAGGTCTGTCAGATGATACTGGGCCAGAAGGCTGAAGATCGAATGCTCCAACGTTTTGTAGTATAGGGACTGTCCAGGTGTTCACCAGTCTTTATAAATTGGCTAAGTTTTAGCAGCTATGCTTTGTGCTTCCCATAATTTCAGTTAACTCAGTCATTCTGGATTTCTGATGGGGTTGAAGACTTATAGTCTCATAGCCAATCCTGGCTATTTACTTTGAGAGAAAAGATTTGAGAGGATGGTTTTCAGCTGACATTCATTCTAAAGCCAAGAAAAAAGCCAGGTTCAGAACTAAGTCTTTTAGTTAGGAGAGATGACAGAGGTTCTGGTTAGTTAACAAAATGATAGACTGGGTATTAGGTCTATCTTGTACCTTACTGACACAAATTGGTATAGTTATGTTCTAACCCTGATTGTGCCAGTCAAAGATAGTTGATATATCTAGGTTGGGTATTGGGTTATACTTCTGATTGTATGGGCATCTTGTTATTGAGCATTACCAAACTTATAAAGCCTTTGATCAATATTAAAAAAAAATTGTATAAAAGCAAAAGGGAGAAGGGGGGATAGGATAGAGGTTTTCTAGAGAGGGGGAAAAGGGATGGCATCTGAAATGTAAATAAAATATCCAATAAAAATTTTTTTAATAAAAGGAGCAAAATAAAATAAAATAAAGTGAAGGGTTGCTGTTTGTCCATTAAACAACACTTATTAGCTCTGTGTTGTGTGTGACCTGCTGAAGAAATACTGCAAAGAGGTAATAATGATAGCCACCACTTCCTGACCAATAAGACTAGTGCTCTAGGCCTATTTTAAGAGCTTCACATGCAGTGACTCAGTAAGTCCCTCATCTAAATTCAGCCCTGTGTGTTTGTCCCCACATGAGTAGGAGGCTGGGCAGAGGGTTGGGACTGCTGGAAGAAGGGAAAGGTGACAGCTTTTAGTGTTACTAAGACCAGCTTCAGAGAGCATGGCTCTACCTACATATGTATACATACACATTGCACACACATACACACATACACATGTGCGCATCCTTATGCCCCATACACACAGGATCATGTACATACATGCACACCAGAATATTTGAAAGCCAAGAAGAAAGTCAGAACTGGGAGCTGAGGGTTGGCTCTGGGGTGTTTTTACAGACTGGAGGTCTGGTCTACTCTCTTAACCTTTGTCTGCCTACACCGTAATGAAGAGTCTGCCTGTATAGCAGGCTCAGGATAACAGAAGATTATATAGGACTGAGGGAAAGTGGGTGTCAGGAGCACATGGGAGCTGCCAGCCCACGTGATCGAAGGCTCTCCTGAGAGGAGGGAGGATGGGACCGCTATGGATGGTTCCAGGGGAATGTGGTAGTTAGCACAGACATCACAACATCCAGGGCAGAGGACAAGGAGAACTCAGAAGGTCAGCTTCTCAGGTCAATGCACTGGAGAACCAACAAAGGGGAAAGAAAGGCCACGCAAGTCCCAGGTGGAAGGGTCAAACCAAGCATGCTGGCAGCAGTGCACAGACATGGAGGGGGAGCCTGGGGAAGCTGACCAGTTTTAGCAAGATAACTATTGAAAAGGAAAGACGCTGTGTCTGGCTATAAACAAATCCTCCAGGAAGGTTTCTGTGTTTGCAGAGATTGATGGACAAACTGGAATTTCAGTACTGTGGGAAAACTGGAATTTTGTAGGTTCAGAGGCTAATTACTTTATCTTGGGTTAGTTTTAGCCTTCCGGAACAGCCGTTCTTTCCCAAATCTGTATCTGAACTAACACCTCATAACAACAAATAAAAATCTATTCGAAGCTATTAACTTAATTCCACCAATCAAAGAGCTAAGTGTGTCATCAGATAGCATCCTGCGTCTGTAGAAGAATTCCCTTCAACTCCATGTCCCCGCCTCTCTGGCACACCCAGCAATGTATCTTAAACTTGCCTTGATTCATGACTCTCTTTGTTCCATAAAACTATAAAAACCTTGACTGCTTCCATATTGGAACATGAAATTTTGAGTAACCTAAATGTGTCTTTCCGGGTCACAGTCACTCAAAATGGTTCCAGAATAAATGATCTCTTACTCCGTCTAAGATAAGGGCTGTGAGCCAGGCACAGTGGCACATGCCTTTCATTTCCAGCACTAGGAAGGCAGAGGCAGATAGATCTCTGAGTTCAAAGCCAGCATGGTCTACAGAGAAAGTTCAAGGACAACCAGAGCTACATAGGAAAACTTTGTCCTGAAAAACAAACAAGAAAGAAGGAAAGAAAGAAAGAAAGAAAGAAAGAAAGAAAGAAAGAGGAAGAGAAAGAAGAAAAGAAAGGATGACAGCTGTGGATTTTTCGTTTCCGTCAGTCCCTGCACTGGAAGTGCATTCCCTCATCTGTCTGACCTGTAACTGAGGAGTCAGGGCTAGTATCCAACGTCTCTGCTCCACACACGTGACAACAGCTTACCCACAGGATGCATGCAGGTTCCATCTCAATTTACAAAAGAGACTGGTAAGAGAACCTCTTGTCCTTTCTCTGTTGCTGCCTCACAAACTTCCACTAGGAAAAGGTAGCGCTGATGAAGAGTCATCAAAGTGAATTTTAAACTTGGATGGGCTGCTTTGGCAAGGGTGGAGTTTCCTTCCCCTGGAGAATTTTAAGCCACAACCAGATAAGCACTCACAGGGGAGCCGACCCAGTGAGCACCAGTTTAACTGGGGACAGAGCCTTTCTATGGCTTTGTTTTATTTATTTATTTTTTTTAACAACTCTTAAATAATAGAACAGGCTGAATGGTGTGCGTTCTGCTGAGTGAGGATGATGAGCAAGCAAGTGAGCTTGGGCGTGCACACACCACACACACACACACACACACACACACACACACACACACACTCTGCCCATCCATCACCACTGGGTGGAAGAAGTCCCTCTTTACCTGGAAGGGCAAGAACCTTGAGCTGGACCATCAATCAGATTACCAGCGCTGTCTAGAGCAGAAAGGCTCCCTGTGATCACACACTGGATTTAGCCAGGAAGCTTCCATCCAAACATCTCACCATGGGTAATAAGGAACTGCCTTTCAACAACAGCAACAACAACAACAAAAGAGATTCAGGGAGCCTCAAACAGCAGCCTTGCAACAGTGGATGGAGGAGGGACAGACAGGAAAAAGAAAGTACTGACCCACCCATAAAGAAATATATGCCTGCCTAACTCCCTATTAGGCATCTGTAATCCCAAATCCCTTGAGAACAGAAGCAGCTGCAGAGGATTTAGATGGATGCTAATATTCTTTCTTCTGCTTTTTTTAGACCCAGAAACTAAGAGGTTTCCATTTCCTGTGCTGAATGTCTGGTACCGAAAAGAGCCTGCTGGCCTTCTTCCTGGTGAATCACCTTCCTCTGGACTCCCTGGCCACACACACCTTCCTGCTCTGGCTTCCAGCAGCCAGCAAGGCTGGGCACACCCATGAGTTAAGTGCTGTATGACCTGCAAGGATGCTCTGACAAGCTTCTCATCAACTGACTCAGAATCCCTGGGAAAAAAGAAGCCCCTTCCACTTGAGACTTTTTTTTTTTCTTGGAAAAAAAATTAAAATAGAACGCACCAATTCCAAGCTGGCAGTCAGTGTTGGAAAGGAAGCCCCAAGGGGAGGCCTGCATCAGGGCAAGCCAGCTCTCTGGGGACTGCTCTGGCTGGCCCTGCTCTTGCTGAGGTCCCCATTCAATCTCCTGGGAACTTAAGAAAGAGCCCGGTTCTTCTCAGGCCTTTCCAGCTTGCAGGAGCCTCTCAGGTTACAAACCCAGTTGTCTTGGGTTCCTCCCTATGACACAGAGTCTCTTTTGCACTGGACACTGCTTGCTTTTCGAGAGCAACTACTTTTGACGGTCACTGCGGTGCTGAATTCAGAGTGTCAGCTAAAGTTAGGAATCCTCATTCCTAACATCTTCTTAAATCGCTAGTTCTCCAAATTCGGTTCATGTACAAACACATTGGTCCTTGTTAGAATGCAGCTTCTTGTGTTCAATCCATGGATCCCATGAAGAAGAAGAGAACTGCTGCCTCAAAGTTCCTCTGAGTACCACAGGCATGCTGTATCCTGCACACCACGGCATGCGTACACCCACACCCACACCCACCAGGTATAAACACAAGCACATAAATATTTTTTAATTCTGGGGGTGGGGAAACAAAACTTTAAGCATTGCTGTCATCTGGTTTCCTGAAATTTCCCAGCCTGGCTCCTTTGAGACCTGAGTAGTTTGTCTCCTTTCCTATGTCTGGGAATTTTCTCTAATGTCCTCAAGTCAGACCCACCCCACCCCCATGTACCAGTGCATCTGATTAAAAATAGATGAGTCTACAACTCTTGTATCCGTGAGGCTGAATATCAGGGATCTTATTATTAGAGAACCCCGTAAGCCTGGTATGGATAAAACGTAGAAAATGCAAACTTCTAGGTGCCAGGATTAAAACTGGAAAAACAAGTGCAGAGGCAAGTTGTCTTGGTCCTTACAGCTGGGAGATGAGAAGGGCATCTCAGAAGACAGCAGCAAAAAGCCTGGTCGAGCTGTGTGGGCATAGGACTCCACCTGAGGGGCTGATGTCAGATCCATCTGAAAATGCGGAACATTTTTATGGAAGGCATCTCCATATAAGATTATCATTATAGTGGAGCACCAAGGCCAAGGAGACCTTGCTTAACACATACGAAGCTCTGGCTTCCATGCTAACATGAGATAAAGGAAAAGGAGATGGGATTATGGAAAATATGGACATCTGCTGTACAGACTGCAGGTCCTTGAGCAATGGTGACTCCTCACTATCTCCTGTTCTGTACGATGAATAGACAATAGTTCTCTTTGCAGAAACATAGGAAAGGGAAGGAGGGCGGGGCTGTTTCTAGTCATCTGTGAGTCATATATTTTTCTGAAAGAAAGGTAGGATAGAGTAGACTGCGTTTGAAGCCCTTAGCTCTTCTATGTCTCAGTTAAGATATCTAGTAAACTGTTTCTGCTTATCTATATGTTCACACATTGATAGGACCCTTATACCCTCTTCCTGGGGTGTGACAAATTGCTTGAGAGACATCTTTGTTGAGGTATCATAGAACCTTGGTTACTAAGATGAGGAGTATGAAATGGTGCAGGCATCTGTAGGTGTAATGGAAATGTCTGGACTGTTGCACACACATAATCTACACATACACAATCTACAAAGACTGGTTATTTTTGAGACATGAGATCTGTTCTTTATGTGCTTTGAAAATCTCAAAATAAAATTTGATCATGAGCAAATGTTACTTTTGTATACATTCAAAGATCTAAATAGTATAAATAACGACTACAGTGGCCACCATCAGCAAAAGGCTCAGCTTAAATTCTCAGATCTGTTTGGCTGCTGGGCCATACAGGAGTTAGGACAGCACCGCTTTCAAATACTATGGCACTACTCAAACCACAGGGGCTAAGTGCTCAGCATTTGCTGACATTTGTTGACATCTGTTATTCACAAATATACTGAGTGCTGGTGTTGTACTAGATCAGGGGCTGGAAAGTTACATTCCCTGAGCCAACCCGACCTCCACCTTTTCATAAATAGGGTATTCCTATATTGTCTGTGGCTGTTTTGTTAAAAGAAAAATAGTTGAATAATTGCAGCAGAGACATGTAACCTATACCACCTAAGGCTGCTACCTCCAGAGTTAGGCAGTGATGTCCAGGGAGGAGCTACCAGAGCCCTGGACAGTATCAGTAGGACCTGGAGTTAAGACATATGGTACTCAGTCACAGAAATAGCTGTGTGGTTGTAACATGCTAGGTGACATTATAGAGTATTTTGATGTGGAGTTTGAATGAGAATGGCCCTCATAGGTACACATGTTTGAATGCCTGGTCCCCAGTTGGTGGAACTGTTTGGGAAGGATTAGGGGTATGATCTTGTTGGAGGAAGTATGACAGTTGGGGTTTTGAAGTTTCAAAATACTCATGCCATTCCCAATGTGCCCTCTCTCTGTTTCCTCTTCTGGATCAAGATGTGAGCTCTCAGCTGCTGCTCCAGCCCTCTGCCATTGTGCCCTCACTCTACCATCGTGGATTCTATCTCTCTAGAATCATAAGCCCAATTAAACTTTTCTTTTACAAGCTGCTTCCTTCGGTCACGATGTTTTAACACAGCAATAGAAACCGTAATCAAGACGTATGCGTACTTGACTTCACTAGGAATATTACAGAAAGCCAAAAGCAATACAGAGAGATTGAAGTGTATACCAAGGCCATGTGATGGGATATACGAAGGAAATAGAACTAATAATCAGAATGAAGCCCTGGCCTCCAGAGCTGAGAGCATGGCAAGGCATGTGAGCCCAGATAAGGTGGGAGGAGGGTAGTGGCAGGCAGGACAACCCTGTGGGCTTTGATAAGGAGGGCCAGGAGGGATGGGCTGACTTTAACCATCAGGAAGCTGAGTTGCAGCTTTCAAAAGTTGGGTGTATGAGTCTCAGAATTGAGATGGCAAAGGTCACAGGAGTGAAGTTAGT
The DNA here is from genome assembly GCA_030674055.1 of Rhabdomys pumilio. Taxonomy (NCBI): domain Eukaryota; kingdom Metazoa; phylum Chordata; class Mammalia; order Rodentia; family Muridae; genus Rhabdomys; species Rhabdomys pumilio. The sequence goes on along the minus strand of JANHMN010000006.1, from coordinate 80,132,569 downwards.
GCCACTCAGGTGCAGAAAAGAAGGCCACTGGCTATCTCGAACTGTCCTCATCATTTACATAGATATGTCTGATGATGTTTCTACGATAGCAGATACAACAGAGATACCCAAGAATGAGGACAAGAGATGAGTTCATAAACTCAGCTTTCTTTTCCCGTGCTTCCATTCATCTTGACACAACAGTGAATGCTCAGTCTTTCAAGAACACACACGGTAGCTGCAATGCTTAGCATTAGCTGACAATTTAACATAACCTAGAATCACCTGTGAAGAGAGTTTCAATGGGGAATTGTCTACACTGAGTTAAAATGTGGATATCTGTGGAAGATTACCCTAAGTTAATTAACGTGGAAAGACTAGGCCCATTATGGGTGGCACTATTCCCTAGGCAGGGGGTTCTGAACGGTATAAAAAGTGGAGAAATAGAGCTGAGCACAAGTAAGAGAGCAAGCATGAATGTATTCCCGTCTCTCTGCTCTTGACTATGGATGTGCTATAGCTGTCTGAAGTTTCTGCCTTAATTTCCACACAATGATAGACTGTGACCTGGAATTATGAACTCAAATTAACCTCTTTCTTCCCTAAATTGCTTCTTTTCAGGGTAACACAAATGAAACAGATTGGGGTCATTTCCTTAGAGGTTCCTGTTCAGTCATGTATACTAGTCCATTCAATCAATGATTGGATTTGGCTCTATTCCTTTCCTTTATTAAGAATGTTAAGATAATGACCTGCAGAGTTCCTGGAGCCCCCACTGCCCTCTCAGAATACCACAGGACAGCATATTGGCCAAGCTGAAGTGTGGATTAAGGATCAAGATGGGCTCTTGAAAAGATGAAAGCCGTCAGTATGCTTCCTACAGTCAGAAAGGGATTTCTGCACTTGGGGCTAGGCTCTGAAGGTTCCATCTCTGCACATAGCCACTCTGGGCTTCTTGGTCCCGACTACATGATTGCATGTCCTTAGTCTGATGCTCCATACACAAATAATAGAACCCCTCCACTATGTCTTTCCCATGACACTGGACTAAAACCTCTTGAAATCATGAGCCAAAGCAAACCTCTCCTGCCTTTAGCTGTTCCTGTCCAGTATGTGTTCACAGTGACACAGAATAAGGACTAGTCCGGGTTACTTCACATGGACCTGATGTCTGGTTTGCTAAAGAAGCTGTCTTGTTCTAGCCCCTAAAGGCATTTGATGGACAACTGAAACCACACTAAAGGCTTGCATCTCTTCATATTGTGTCTGCCCCCTCTGCTGTCTTAGCCTCTGCGTCATGGACACATGTTGATAACTTGAAACTTTTATCTGACACCATAGGCACGGTTAACTTGGTCTGTTAACCATGAGTGCTTCTTTTCCTCTTCCTTGTGATTTTTTGCCTGTTTAAGCATTCGACTTATCATAAAGTCCAGACCAAACCACAAGATCAGGGCCCTATAGAAAAGGGATTCTCAGCTCCTAGTTGAAGTCATGAGCCATGAGCCCACCACATACAAAGCCAGAATATTTGCACAGAAGAAGGAAACATCACTGAAAGCCATGCCCTTGACTGAGGAACAGTCACCAAGCTTTATGCTTCCCCTTCATGAGTTAAGCAGCCTGGTGATATCTTTGACCACAACCTATCCCCGTCATCTCTCAAGCTGAACTGCCCATTAGTACTTTGCCTGACTTCTATGTAGCATGCGGCTTGATCTCCTTTCTTTCTTCCACATTGTAAGGTAGTTCCGTCCTGTATCACCTCTTCTGGTCCTTGAGGTGGGCTCATTCCTTTACTGACTTAGTTTCAGAATGTGCTAGGCTGACATGGCTTTACTTCCCTGAAAATCTAGAAATCCTGTAGGGATGAAGAGACAGTACAGCAGCCTTCACTGAAACCTTGAAGGTGTCTCACATTTGGAATGTTCAAAAGCAAGACCAAACATAACACGCGCGCGCGCACACACACACACACACACACACACACACCACAGAGAGAGAGAGAGAGAGAGAGAGAGAGAGAGAGAGAGAGAGAGATTTATTGAGGTATGACTAATACACCAAGAAGCAAACATATGCAATATGTACAATTTTGAGGAGTTTTGGTGCATGTGAACACCTTGGTGTCAGCATGCAAAGGTGTCAAGCATGTTTAACACCATTCAAGGTTTCTTTTTATCTGTGTATTTTTGCTGCAGTGAATGACACAGAAATAGTATAAGAATATGTTTTCATTTAGACCCAGGTATGGAGTATGGGGCTGCTTCAGATTGTCCACAGCAGCTGACTACCTATGATTTTCCTCATACTCCATCAGGGGTGTGATCTTAGCAGCTGCAGATAGTTCTGAGATTGTGTGATGTTTGGAATTCTGGGGACTTTTCAGAAGGTATATAAATGCTAGAGTCTCAAGAGGTGGTAGGTTGTTGGTTACTGTTGGTTGTAATTAAGTAGTAGTGTGCAAAGAAGAAACAGGAAGAATTACATATCCTACCATCAAAGATCAAACTTGCCCCAAGGAACTCAATGCTCCCAATCAGCAGGAAGTAGTCTAACAATAATGTTACCCCTTTTCTGACCCCTGACTTTATTTAAGGATCTCCTCTCTTTCCTCTCTATACCCTTTTTTTTCTCTTATCTACTGTTAGGGTGTTAAAAGGGTGGAAAACGGAAGAACCCACAAAGTAGCAAAGTCAAGCTACAGTTAGTATTAATTATAAACTTGACAAAATTAGAATTACTTGAAACATGGGCCTCTGAGAATTGTCTGTGGGGGATTACCTTAATTAGGTTACGGTAGGAAGACACACCCACTTTGGGTGGTACTATTCCCTAGGCAGTGGATCTCAGTATATATAAGAGTAGAGAAAGCAAGCTGGGCACTGGCACAGGTGCATTAATTCACTGCTCTCTGCTCTTTACTGGGTGACACCTTGAGTTCCCTGTAATAATAGATTGTAACCCAGAATTGTAAACCAAATAAGGTCTTTATCCCTTACAGCTTTCAGCAGAGCATTCTACCACAGCAGCAGCCATGAAACAAAAGACTATTAACCACTCTCTGTGTGATGGACAGCTCACCAACTGTAGGCTCGCACTGTACAGACTTCTATGAAAAATCCATCCAGTGTCACTAAACTGTACTCATCAAATGGCAGCCCATCCCATGCTCCCCACCTTTAGTAGCCACCATAGGGTTCTTGCCCTTTCAGGCAAAACCAGCTCTTGGTATGTTCTCACACTGGCTCTTCCAGGACTGTCCTCTCAGTCACAGGAATTCCACTGCATCATCCACAGCTCCACCCATCCTCTTACCCTAGTCCTTTCTTCAAAACTCACTGAGAACCACACTGTCATGTCACAGCCTTCCAAACTCTGACCTAGCAAGACACCACTATCTCTTGCTGAAAGACAGACACACCTAACTAGTCTCCATTTCTACTCTTGATCCTACAAGATTGTTATGGCAACACCAAAACCATTCTAGTAAATATGAGTTGGATCACAGTGTCAGCCTCTGCTCAGAGCCCTGCATGAAGGTTTTCCATATCACGTGGTGGAAAACCCCATTTCTCCCAACAGCCCACAGGACCTGAGTGATCCAGCATCCCTCCCCTCCTCCAGAACTCATCTCCTGCTAAGCTTCCCACAGCTAAGCTGACCTCTTGGTTCTTCCTCATGCAAGGATCGCACATGCCAGATGGCCTTTGCACTTACAAAGCCTTTTACCTGGAATGCTCTTGTCCTAGATATCCACTCAAATGGCTTCTTCCCTCCCTTCCCAAAAGTTACATTCTCAATGACATCTTTGCAAGGAAACCCTTTCATGCTTCACCTTTTCCTGATATCTTATGTTAATTTATTTTTCTCCTCAACACTTAAAACTACTGGTATGTTAATCATTTTTAACTTACTCATTTTACTTACTTCTGTGTTCTTTATCAGATATTAAGCCCCCAGGCAGTAGATAATGCTGTCTGTTTGGGTCACTGATCTAATCTCAGCAATGACGCATAGCAGATGCTCAGTGATCTCTTGGTGAAAATGTTGTGTGACTCTGCTAACAGTAGGGCAATCTCAGCTCCGGACAATCCGAAATTAATGTATAAGTTAACACAAACATAATATTTAATTTATATGTTTAAACAATGCCTTCGGAATGATTCCTTCAGGGTAAGCTACATTTTTGTTTTTTGTTTTTTTCCTTTAGTAGAACCTCATGCAGCCCAGGCTGGTCACAAGCTTACTACGTAGTTCAGGATGACTTTATACGAAGTTGATGCTCCTGTCTTCTGACAGCTAGGGTCAGGATTACAGGCAAGCATCACATGCCCACATTTCTCTTCTCTTTCCATGAACAAACAGACAGCACCAAGAGAATCGCTGCTCTGACTCATGCCAAGTTTTGTGGAATGAAAAGGAAGGAGCCTGCTCAGTGGATAGGAAATGCATCCAATTTTCATGGGGAAAATTCCAGTTTCCCTTGACTGCGGTGCTTCTTACAGAGAGGAAAACTCCCCAGAGGCAAAAGCTGTGCGGCCTCAGTTTCACGCTTAGCACTGGGAGTTTAAACGGGAGGAGTTAGAAGCCCAGATATTAAAATGTTTGTGTCTCCATCCAATCACTGTGAGCCAAAAGCTAAGCCATCAGCAGTCTGAAGCAGTGATTTTTTTGAGAGCCATCTGTTTGTGGGAAAGCCAGAAGCCTACAAAACAAACAAAGAAACAAACCAAACAAAACTGGTTTGATTCAACAAAACAGCACATCTAGTCAGACAGCTTGAACTCAGAAGAAAATTTTAAAATATTTTAATTGAAAAAATTTCATGCTATGTATGCTAAGTACACTCTTCTCTGATCCTTCCCACCTATACAAATCCACACCTGTGCTCTGTCCCTTTTTAAAAAGCAAACATTTTTTTGGTGGGGCAGGGTGGGAGCATGTAGAAAGGTCAGAGGACAAGTCAGTGGAATCAGTTCTCTCCTTCCACCACGTGGGTACCAAGGATTGAACTTAGGTCTTCAGGCTTGGCAGCAAGTGCCCTTAGCTGCTGAGCCATCTTGCCAGCCCAACTGGCAATTTATGCAAAGTGGCATGATAGAGAAGCAATGGCGTTAAAAGGTTTGGTTGCTCAGCACCAGAGCAGGCAGCCTGGACTCTACTAGTCGCCAGCTGAGTGACCCCGGATAACTTAATTAGCCACACTGAACATGAGTTTCTTGAACTATAAAACAAGGGTAACTGGGGCCAAGAGTTATTACCCGATTTTAAAAAAGTCTGATGGTAAAGACCTTTTCAAAAAGTAAGGGATCAAGCATGGAGAGTTACCACTAGGTTACAGAGGGCAAGCAAGCCCTTAGTCTGATCCTAAGAACGGCCCGTAGATTAATTCCCATGAGTGATCCAATTCAGGAAAGGGCTCTGCTCTCTGAGGAAGCAGCAGGTGATTTGTCCGGGAGCCTTCCCCAAGTCCTGCATTTCCAGCTTCACCCAGGCTCTCAAATGCTCTTGCTCATTGTTTGTGACATGACACTTCTTGGTTGCTCAGCCCCAGAGAGGGTGGAGGTATCCCTGATGCCTGTGTGTGTTGCTGGT
>JANHMN010000006.1:80113116-80126982 GCA_030674055.1 Rhabdomys pumilio | reverse complement strand
CCTCTAATAAATAAACAGGGAAAACAGGGGTGGAAGACACAGGTCACACAGATTGTATACAACAGGCCAGGAATCTAAACCAAGAAGTGAGGACCATGTCTACTGTACCCTCTACACAGAGACTTACATGTGTGTCAGCTTCTACAATCTGATCTCTGATTCAATGAAGAGGGGTTGAAACTACACTACATTAAATGTTGTGGCCAACTGTTTCCGGGTGTGTAGGCAGGAAGCAACTGTCAGAAACTAAAGACGGAGGACTCCGGGTTCTAAGTGAGACTACATCGTGTGCATTTGCTAAGATATGAAATGTGACCTTCCAAGGCACACCAGAAACATCCCCATCAGTTCAGAGCCAGAGGAGGTTGAACAGCATTTCCACATCTGCTTGCATGTTCTCACTTGTCTGTGACAGTGGAAGAGAGGAAGAGTAAAAGTAAAAGTTAAGATTCTCGTATGGGGGCTGGAGAGATGGCTCAGTGGTTAAAAGCACTGACTACTGTCCTGAGTCCAATTCCCAGAAACCACATAGTGGCTTACAACCATCTGTAATGAGATCTGATGCCCTCTTCTGGTGTGTCTGAAGACAGATAGATACATTGTATTCACATGCATAAACTAAATAAATAATTCTTTAAAAAAAATAGATTCTCATGTGAAAGAAACAGGAGAATCCCCAGGTATTTAAGAACGCCTGACTACAAGGAATGGGTTCTGTGTTCAGATACAAACTGTATGGCCTCAGACTCCAATTAGACATGAGTCAAATCTATCATGTCAATAATGAGGAGACAGTGACAAATCTATCTTTATGTATCTTTCTAAGATTAATAATGTACACTGCCATCACTGCTGGTAAGGTCAGTCCCCTTCAGTGGTTGTGTTTATAAGACAGGGTCTTTCATATTGGATTTGGGCACAAGTACACTTTTGAAAACAATAGTAATAGATAAAAAAAAAAAAAAAATTCCATCTGTCATCAAGGTGTTGACCTTGTTCCTAAAATCTAACACTGCTCTCAGATTCTGGAATCTTGGGTATCTGCAAACACAAGGTGATTTTCCCATCTGCTGCTCTCCAGCAAACCTCAGGGTTTTCTCTGCTTCCCTCTTCATTGTCCCTCAAAGCTTTCTATCACTAGACTGTAGGGCTGGGGACCCTGGGGCCTGTGAACACAGATGAGAACCAAATTATTGCAATATTTCAAGGCCCAGAGCTGGTGCTGGATGGGAGGCCACAGAGAAAGGTTCTGGGTTCTACCCATATAAATGTGTTGACAGCAGGGCTCCTTGCCAGCAATAAGGACAAGTTCGTGACCCAGGGAAGCACACCACCAAAACCATCCCAGCAGAGCCACTTACCACTGTGCTTGAGTGATCCACCAAGCTCATAGCTATTTGATTCATCACCTATTAAATTCTTTCTGTGCCAAGTAAGCTCTAAGTATGCAAGAATGACTAACCTAATGTCCTATGTCCTCAGCTGGAATTCTGGGGCTCAAGCAGGGGAGACAGACAGATGGACGGACAGACAGACAGACAGAGCAAGCAATTACAAAATATTGTAGTAAATATAAAAATGAAGAAATCAAAGCTGGGTGTGGTAGCACATTGATTCCAGCATTCAAAAGGCAGAAACAGGAGAATCCCTGAATATATCCCAGACTGATCTACACAGAGACCCAGTTTCAGAAGGAGAGGGAAGAGGAGGAGAAGAAAAAAATCAGCCATGGTGGCTCATCATCTCCATACTAGAAAGGTAGAGGCAGGAGGATGGTGAACTTGAGGACAGCCTGGGCTAATGGCAAGAACCCTGTGAAGGTTAGGAGATGGAGATTAGCAGAGGAGAGCCTAGGAGTGTGGTCCTAGCTTAGGGGGAGGATCTATGCCGTTGGAGAGTACTTTGGGGAGAAATTATTCCAGCAAAGATGTGAGGATGGAATGGGAAAAGGTGAAAGGTCAGGGTTCATGGGAACTATGTAAGAAAGGCATTCCTAGGGACCACAGCCTTGCAACATTCCTATGGGGTGTGGTGACAAGACAGGTAGAGCCTGGCCAGGCTCCCCAATACCCAAAGACTCTTGTAAATCAAAGTGCTAGGCCTGCTGCTTGAACTTTGTCCCCAAGGTGTTGTTATTCAACACCTCAAAGGTCTTAAGCACTCATGACCACATCTGCATCTTCCATTCAGAAGCCTTCTTCAGGGAAAACTGCAGGCTGCCTGAGAGCTGCCCAGCTGGGCTGGTTGCCATCCTGCCTGACTCACTGTCCAGCCCTGAACTCCCTGTCTTCCTCCTGGACCTCTTGATATGCTGACCTCATAAGGTGATGTGGGCACAAATGGACTGGCAATAGAAACTTCTTGGAAGCATCTAGAAGCACACAGAGCCCTGAGCAAAACTTACAGTTCAGTCATTGGCTGAGAGGCTGGTGTTGAAACAGAAGCTGGGATAGCCTGCTGCAATGCCTCCATAGAACACCTGAATTTCTGTCTCTTTCCTCCCCTCCCCTTGCACCTCTCCTTTTCTTCCTTCCCCTCCCTTCCCCTTCCTTTCAGTGTTCTTTGGATCCTCTTGCTGACTTCAAGGTAGGGTATTGTGGAGCCCACCATCTTGCAGGGAAAAGCAGTCTTAGTTCTCAGCCTTGGCAACTCTCCAAGGGTGTGGGGTGCTGAACTTACTTGTTCTAAGACAGTCTCTTGTAATCCAGGCTGGCCTAGAATTCACTATGCAGCCTGAGGATGACCGTAACATTCTGATCCGAGTGCTGGAACTATATGAGTGACCCCCATTTTATGCAGTATTGGGGATAAAAACATATGGCTAAGTATGCCCGGCAAACACTATCCTCTGAGCCACCGCCCAGGCCTCCAGTACTTTTCAGAAGTCAGGGCATGTCACAGCTCCAGCTGGCTCTCGGAGCTCCACCACGACCTCTCAGCCTCACCTAGGGTCTCCACAGCCACACTGTCAAACCCTGTTCCTTCTGACTCCCTTAATAACAGGTCCAAGGCTCTGCCTAAGTCTCTTCGGATGACTCCTTCAGTGCTCCTCCCTCCCATGGTTCCTCTTTATTGTGAGTCCTTGGGTTCCGGGGCTCATAATCCAGTATTAGCTTACCTGCCCCACTCATTCCCAAGCGATGATCCAAGAATCTGCCACGCCCATCTCATACAATACCAGTCTGAAATTCCTTCGTCCTCTCCCTCCTGAGCCCTACTAATCCTTCCACACTCAGCACGAATGCCAAGCAGACCCTAAGCTTTCCCTATCACCTTACCAACAGGTTCAGTCTAACAGGTCTCTGTTTACCTTGGTTTAAATTATGTGTTTTTGCGAGTTTCACAACAGCAGCTAGTACTTATGGGTCTCTGGAGAACTTGGAGCCCTCACCAGTCAACAGGGTCAACAGCTAGTCTCCAGGAAGCAGGATTTGAATGCACACAAGGAGGCAGCAGGTGGTCACCGGGTATATTTAGAATTCTCACGACTTCGCCCCGTTATGTTTGTCTCCTCTAGACACTAACGAACTTAGCGAGGATGGACTCGGTTGCTGCTTTCCTCCCAGACCTGGGAAACATAAAGAACTCCTGGGGTACCCTGGGGGAATGTAAGTTTAGATAAGCATTTACCTGCCATATATGCACGCACTCTTCTACTGGCCTGAGCACAAAGGTCCCTGCAGCAGGCCGCTGGGCACGGAAGGATATAAGAAGGTAATACTGGTGCAGACTGCCTGAAACCTGACTGGTCAATGGTAGCTGGAAATATGATTGAGGTACATCCCGCACTTTCAGGTGGAGACACCTGAAAGCCAGAAGCTTTTGTATTGGTGGCCAGCAGGAACCAAGAGCACACAGGGCTGGAAACTGGGGAGAGGTCAAAGACGGGCAGGACAGGTGTCTTACTGAGGAAACCTGGCAGAGAAGAGCAGGTTCTGCAATGGCTCATAGAAGCCTTTCTCTGTGTTTGACCCCTGCCACCAGACAGACCCAACACTGTGAAAGGTGACATGATTGCAATGGTCTGATAATCTACAGATACGAAGAGTCAGGAAAAACTGGTTTGTCCTTTCTGCGTGGGTACTACCCTACTGAGTTTCTCAAAGTCCTTGCACTGGCAGAAGCTCTCCCCTAGCAGAAGGGGCAGTCAGTGATTTTCTAGCCTCAAGACCAGCTCACTCATCTCACCATCTGGGTGGTCTTCTGCAAGTTCCTTCAACCTCCTTGCCTGGAACTGCTTCCTGTAAAATGGGGTGAACTTGCCCACTGCCCCTATGTTGTTGAGGGGACGTGGGCGGGCCTGGGAAGCTTGTGCTTCCCGCGGATCTGCCTGGTCTCGGCCACCAAGGGCTGTCTCACAGTCCATGTTCTCTACAACCCAGGAAACCAACCAGACACTGCAGACGTCTGCGCCCAAGAGGAGGGAGGGCCATCTCCCTAGGGAACCACCCGCCCCTGCGGCTTAAGTGGAGACTCCCACCGGGACAAGGCAGGCTGCAATTGGGGGATGAGGGGGAGACACCAGGGTGGATCTGAACCTCAGATCCCCGGGCAGTCGAGCCCTGCTTACCTGCGGCTCCAGCAGCCCGCGCTGCTCGGCACTGCGGGACGCGGGGCGCGCAGCGTGAAACGCGGAGAACACGGGGATGCGGTGGCCCGGGCTATACAGAGTGGCGAAGCGCTCGGAACCCGCGAAGCGTTGACAGATTCTCACGTGTGCCTCGGTCCCCAGCCCAGCGGGCGGGGTCCCCGCGTAGAAGAAGCGGTCGCATTCGCCAAAACCCGTTTGCTGCGGGAGCAGCAGCCGGGCCTGCAGCAGTCCCGCCAGGGCCAGGAGGCCGCCCAGCGCCACCCAACGCGCACAGCCCATGGCGGCCTCTGCGCGGCCGGGCGCCGCGGGAGCAGGGAAGTCCGCGGTGCACCGCTCCGGCGGGGCGGCTCCGGGCCAAGGCCGCGCCCCTTCTCCGCCTCCACCCCGAAGATGGCTGCAGTGCTGGGCCTCGGCTTTCTGCGGCAGCACCCGCCCCTGGAGACCGGACACCTGCCGCGGCGCTGCTGTTTGCCAGACCTCCCCCTCCGCGCTGGTCTGGCTTAGCCCAAGGGACGGTCCCCAAGGCTGGCGCTGAGAAGCCGGACCTTACGTGCACCAGGTTCCTCCGGGATGCACAGGGGCGGGGGATGCCCGAAGAGGAGACAGCGCCTGCCCTTCCGCATCAGACCCCAGTTAAGAAACTCGGGTAAAGTCAGTCGTGTTGGTAGAGACAGGGGGATCTATAATTCATAGCTAAACGGGGCTCTGTAAGACCCTGCTTCAAATATAAATAAATAAATAAATAAATAAATAAATAAATAAATAACTTGATAAAGGAAGTTCTTAGACAACACAGCCTCGCTGTGGTTTACTTGGTATGAGGGTTAGACATCAAACCAAAACTCAGAAGGGAACCAGGCAGCCAACACCCTTTATTCCTCCCACTGCTTACATGCCTCCTCATACCCCCACCTCCAGCTAGTATAGTGATAACCAGCAAGAGCAGAGTCTCTGGGGACCCTTAAAAAAGAAATAGAAAAACAGACTGTTTACAGAATCACTGACAACCCAGTGTTGATCCACTGAGTGACTCCTACGGGACTTTAGGATACAGTGTAAGGAAGTTGACCTGAAAAGATGGTATCTAAACTCACACCGGGAGAAAGGCAGCCCCAAGCTAGATTTCCCCAGAAGGAAAAAGAATGCAGGAGGAACCTGAGGTAGGCTGGTAGGATGAAGAGCAGAGGAATCTGCCTGGGATGTGAGCTGAGTGTTTGTCTAGTAGGTAAGAAGCCCAGGGTCCCACCCCCAGTACAGTATATAACTAGCTGTGGTGGTGTGCGCCTGTCATTCCAGCAATAGGGAAGTAGAGGCAGAGGGACCAGGAGCTCAAAGGCAGGATGGGTTTCTTGGGCTCTGTCTCAAAATGAAGTAATTAATTAATTTAATTAAAAAATTTAAAAACGATTTAAATGTTTTCTCTGAACCGCTAATGGATTATAAGCTGAGGTTCATAAACAATTGTATACATTAGGTTAGGGAACCAAGAATGGTGACTCAGGCTTGTAAGCCCAGCACTAGAGAGCAGGGGCCAGGAAAACAGAGTTTAAGACCAGCCTGAGCTACATATCAACCCTGTTTCAAAAAAAACAAATGAGTGAACAACCAAAATAAGTAAGACGTATCACTGAAAGCTTGGGTCTTCTATCATATTTCCAAGCGGAGACTGATGCACTGAAATAGTCCAGAAGGAATGAAAAGCAAAACCAGACCGGGAGATGGTTTAGTGGTCACAGTGACTGCCATGTAAACTTGTTGTTGGTGGTTCAGATACAAGCAAGAGAATCCGTTTGAGTTTGATGCACAAAACCTGCGGGGGGTGGGGGGTGGGGGGAAGCAAGGCAAAATGGCACAGACTTGTAATCTCATGTTGGGAAGCAGAGACAGGTAAATTCTTGGGGCTTGAAGATTAGCCTAGCCTACTTGGTGAGTATCAGGTCAGTGAGAGCCAATGTGGACAGCTCTAACACACAGGGCTCTAGCTGGCCCACTACCTCAGCCCCATAGTAGGCTTCAGTTTTATCTCAGTCTCCTGTGAGTTGCCGCCAGATATAAACAACATCTAGTATTGATAATTGTGCCTTCCTTGTGCTCATGGCAAAAAGACACTTTTTTTTTTTCATTTTGCTTTTGACTGCTTACATACTTACCTTCCAAGGATAAAATTATAATTTTGAATTTGCTTTTGAAAAAATTAAAAATTTCCTTATCCCAAGATTCCAGAGGAGAAAAAAAAAATTACAGGATGGGAAGGCTTAGAGCTAATTCAAGAATTTGCTGAATGTTCTTTCCAGGGGAAGGCTGTCTTAGCAGCATACAAGAATGTTCAGGAACATTCCTCAGTCTGTCTCTGCTGCCTTTGCCTGGTCACTCTGAGCCTCTCTTTTTCCATGGACTCTTTACTCACAGGAAAGTCAGCTTCGGTCCTGGTTCTCTTATGCCTCTGTACTCACATCCAGACAGCCCTTATACCTGTCCTCGAGGAAGAGGCAGTGGCTGATGTCAAAGACAATGACATTAACATACACTTCTGTGGTTTGAGTTTCTAGTCCAAGTTACTTGAAAGGATGAGCCTCCCTTGTTCCCATGCCCTGGCATTGGACCCGACCACCACACTGAATGAGCCAGGCCCTTATCTGTCAAACGTGGGCTTTATTTCATCTTCCCTCCTACTCTATTTTGCAGATAGGAGAACTTCCTGTCACTCAACTCTCCGGCTCTCCAATCACTCTTTCTGTGCCTTCAAATAAAGCCAGCCCCATGCTGATCATAGGACCACTGAAGCCCGCCCCTCTCTCTCAGGTCTCCTTTCTGACCACTCCCACCTTGCCCCATGCCCTAAGAGTTTCTTGCAGCCCTACAAACATGATGCATTGCGCTGGACCTTGAGCCTCTGCATCAGGAAGTTCTCTCCCCTTGGCTAGCTTTTCCCTGCAGTCTGCCCCACCTACCCTCACACCCTCAAGCCCTTCACCTTCCTAACAAGCTCACGCTTGAGGTTAAAATCCCCTTCCACTTGTACCCATTAAGCACAGCATTTCCTCCTCCACCTATGTTCATAGGGAGTGGCACTATTAGTGGGTGTGGCCTTGTTGGAGGAAGTGTGTCACTGTGGAGGCAAACTTTGGGTCATATATGCTCAAGCTACACCCATTGTGGGACACTGTCTTTTGCTGCCTGCTGATCAAGATGTAGAACTCTCACCTCCTCCAATATCATTTCTGTATGCATGCTGCCATGCTTCCTGTCATGACGATAATGAACTATACTTCTCAAGCTGTAAGGCAGCCCCAATTAAATGTTTTCCTTTATAAAAGTTTCTGTGGTCATGGGACGGGACTTTTAAAAGATTGGGGGGGAGGGGAAAGGGACTGAGGGAGAGGGGAGGGAGGGGGGAGAAGGACGGGGAGAGAGGGAGGGAAGGGGAGAAAGAGAGGGAGAGATAGAATCGCCATGACTCAGAGGGAGAAGGATCAGATTTAAGAGCTGTAGGAGAGAAAGCACACAGCTGTGTAGGTGGAAAGAGAATGCAGACCTATTGGGGGCGGGGCGGGGGAGGAGCTTCCCAGAAGGTAACAGAGCAGCAGAGGTAAACTAAGGAAGGAAGTGTGTGCTAGTTGCTAGCTGTGGGGAGGTTTAGAAGTACCCAGCTATTAAACTGATCAAGGCATGTCAAAATTAGCTGGTGTGTGCGTGTCTCTGATTTGCGAATCCAGAGAGCTTTGGGCAGGTGCAGTGCATGTGCAACCCGCGGGAGCCAATGCCTGTTAACTAATTCACTACACCCTTCCCTTCTCACTGCCCTTCCCATAGGCCTACAGTCAAAGATACCATAAGTAAATGGCGGAGCAGCACTTCGGGGATGTACAGCTGGGTTTTACTTTTAAAAGTAAAGGACTGGGAGATCAAAAATTGCTTGCCTCACAAGTAGAAAGACCTGAATTCAATCCCTAGAACCCATACAAACATGATCTGTGTGGTGTCATAAGGTAAGACAAGAGGATCCCAAGGGTTTGCTGGTCAGGCAGGCTAGACTGATTAGGAAATTCCAGGCCAAGGAGAGATCTGATGTCAAAGGAGATGATGCCGAGCGCAGTTGTGCAGTCCAGGTTCTCTGTCAGCCCTCACGTGCACCTTCACACATATGCGCATGGGCTCACGTGGACAAAACTCAATAGTACTTAACGAGCCTGAAGTTTGTAACTTGCAGCAAATTCAGCAAATAAATACTATAGGAAAGCCCTCAATAGCATTTTCTTCCCGCTGCCATGTGTGGCTCAAAAGCCCTTGCATGCGTCTCCCATACAGTACATGATGGACGATTTGATGCAGTATTGAGACCCAAAACCATGTCTCCAGATTGAGGTAAATGACTTGGTTTCTTCTACCTGAAGGCTGTTAATATCAGGCAGTCACCAGAAGCCATCTGCTCCAAGGAGTAAGAGGCTGGTATCCTACCTGAGCGTCCTCCCACCCCCTTCAAATAAAGTTGAGGCTTTTCCCTCTGAATACCAGAGGAAACATAGGGAAAAATCTATTAATTTTAATGCCAGGCTCAGTGCTCATCATTGAGGACATGGTAAATAAAATGTGGATCTTATAAGGCAGTTGTCTAAGACTTTCATTTAATTTTAGAAAGTCTAAACTTAGTTTGTAAGGTGTCTGACTGGAAGATTTACACTGATTACTTAATTCCAAACCAATATAGACCGATTGATGGGGCTGGAAATATAACTCAAAAGTTAAGGACACTAGCTGTTTTTTTCAGAAGACCTGGGTTCGAATCCCAGTACCCACATAGCCAATTATAAACATCTGTAACTCCGGTCCTGGGGTCTCTGACACCCTCTTCTGGTCTCCAAGGATAGTGCACTGTATACTCTTGGTGCACAGACAGACATGCAGTCAAAACACCCATACACATAAAAATAAACAAATACTTTTTAAAGATGTGGGGGTGTGTATTTATGATTCCAGAACTCAGGGAAGTCAGGAATAAGATCCAGGGGCCAACTTGGGCTGTGACAAAGACACTGCCTCAAGAGAATCAGAGGCAGACCCCCTTCCAACACTGCCCTCCCCCCAGAGCAAAGAGCTGTAGTCCACTTGTTTAGACCACAAATTGGGCAGCACTGTGCTAGCCCCTGGGTCATGTGGACAGGAAATAGTCACATTTTAACTCTATTAGCAAGTGGCTTTCCAGGGGAGGTCATAGATACAATGTATCTCCAGTCACAGATACAGGCTGACATTCTTCACCGTGATCAGTGTTCACTCCCACACTTGCCAGGTAGGTACAGTTTCAATAGAGAAAAGACATTTTGGGATGTTAAGATAAACTTTTAGATTGCCTCAAAGAGAGAGATAAAAAGCATTGTGAAGACCAGGCAGGAGATATTCATGCTTAGATCCCAAAGGTATTCATAGCTAGCAACCTCCTCTGACATATTGAGGAGGACCTTGTCATCGGAAATGAAAAGGATGACAGAGAAAGTGAGCACAGGAGCCAAACCCAGTGAAGTATCTAGCCTTGCTCCCTGATTCTCCTGCATCCAGCAGCACTAAGTTACTGTCATCTCCACCACAGACCTATGTACTACTACATGTGCTCACATAAACTTCTCCACTATTGGTTATTTCTGGTCCCTTCTCTCAACAGTTTATCTACATTTCCAATAACATCCACACTACAAACTCAATTCCCCAGTTTTACTGGAGTCTGCCCCCTCCCCTTGCCCAGTACAGCATGAGCCCTGATCTTAGCATTAAGAGCTGCTGTTAACATTGCCAGGCATCTGAACCCTTTGTCTTTGTCTTTTTAATTTGCACTGCATGTACCCAGCACCCAACAATGAGGGCATCTGTTACAAATCTATTATTAGCAACAAATACCAGTCACATCATCTTGTACAAAGAGAATATTGAGAGAAACATTTGGTCACTCACAGACACATGGCATCCTAAAACAAGGAGCTCTGTCCAATATTGGGACTCTAGGTGACACAGGGGCAGGGAGGTCTGGGGTTTGGGGTAGGAACTACGCAGAAGAGAGAACAATGTAACTTCCCTTATATCCTTCTGCATTGTCACTCCTGGGAAATGGATACATTCTGTACATCTCCTATAAAGTCTGGCTGCTTGTCAGGGAGAGAGGACCAAAGGATTCTTGAAGAACACTCAGGGAACTTGAGTGGGGAACAGAGTCAGGTGCACATGCTTGGGGCTTGGCTCATGAAAGCTGCGCTTTTGTCAAGGATCTACCAAGCCAGCAATTACAGATCAAGTTAAGTGACCACAAAGCTTTTGACCACACAGCTCAGAACACTCTGGGAATCTTGTCTGTTCTATCAGCCCAAGCAAAACAAGATCACTTAGGTTAGTTGCTGGGCTCTGTGGGGATTTTCCCACTCCGAGTAGACTATGTATAGAACATCCAGTATATCGTGGGGTCAGTGGACCAACTCTGGACTCTGAAAATGTGTGGGGCTTTTAAGAAGTTTTAATTAGCTGCTGACATTGAAAACCCCAAGTATTTTTCATAAACTTCCAAGTTTCTAGCTTCTTCTAAAATTCAGAAAACGGCAACTACATGACCATCATTCTCTGAAAACATCTGTCGGATGTTTCCTCTCAGGGCCCTCGGACAAGTGGGCAGGGACAGAAGCAAGGGAAGACCCCTAGTTGAGGAAACATTTGCTTCTACTGATGAACAATGAAGGTCAACACAACAGGCAGATTTGAGAGAGTGACAGAGAGAGAGGGAGAGGGGGAGAATGACAGGGAGAGGAAGAGTGGGAAGGAGGGAGGAAGAGAGGGAGGAGAAATAGAGAGAGAGAGAGAGAGAGAGAGAGAGAGAGAGAGAGAGAATGCAAGAGCACCAAAACCTTCTCACGTGTCTAGCTGGCTGGAATGGTGTGGGTGGGGAGAGAAGAATGTGCCTTTCTTTGAGGGCTTTAACAAGCAGCAAAACAAACTAGAATCTCAAACACAGTTGAATTAAAAAAAAAAAAAAAAACCTCCCATGTACCCCTGAGGCTGAACTCCTCACGGATCACAAGCTAAATGGAGGCTCTTAGCCTTGACCAAGAATTTACAAGACAGTGCCACCCATGGAGGTTTTAAACTTCTGTCCTCCAGCTAATTAAAACCCTTGGAATTGGGGCAAGGAACTAGAGATCCAGGGTAGGGTCCAAATGCAATCCCAGTGGGGACCACTAGGGGACTTCACTAGCTGAAGACAGCACGCTCGAGGGCAGCAACTCTCACACTTGGGCTTTCCCACATGGGAATCTAGGTAGACATACAGACTATGAAAGCCTTCATTTTCACAAAGTTTAGACGGGAACTTGGGAGAGGGTGTAGTCCCGGAGCCTTTCTGTGCTCAAGGCACTGGGCTTGATCCTTAGCATAGCAAGAAATAAACAGACAGAAAGCAGAGCCCAAGCTTTTCCGTATCAAAAGCTTCAGCCTCCCTCTTGCCAAGTTTGTCAGTACAGAATGCTGTATCAAGTCTGCTCGAAACCTCCATGTCTTCAGATAACAAAACAACACTAACAGGGACGGCAAGACGGCCTAGAGGGTAAACACACTGGCCATGAAAGCCCATCTGAGTTCAGTCACAGGGGAAGAAGAGAAGGGACTCTTCATAGTTGTCTGGTGCCCACAGGCTTGTACATTCACACACACACACACACACACACACACACACACACACACCATACATACATACATACATACATACATACATACATACATACATACATACAGTAAATAATAAAAGCAGTAATTATCAACAAGAAACAACCAGTGATAAAGAAGGATGGAGCCTGCTGGAGCATAACTTTAATACCACCACTTGGAGACAAAAGCAATTGGACTTCTGTGAGTTCCAGGTCTACCAAAGCTACATATTAAGACCCTGTCTCAGTAAAAAATAAATTAATAATAATAATAATAATAATAACAACAACAACAACAACAATTAATACTAAGAGTTAATGTCTAAAAAGGGGACTCTATGATGGAGCTTCTGTGTGTTTATTGTGTATCATAAGGTAGAACTCTTAGGTCACAAAAGTCTTTGAGAGACAAAAGTCTATACTCCTGTAAGTAAGCTCAATAAACCAATAGACTCATTGATTTCAGCTGGGCCTGAGTAGAAGAATCCTTACTTGTTCTTGTATTGGTGGCCTAAATGGAGTGAGCAGACAGGCATAAGGTAGCAAAATCCACCTTGTGGAGGAGACCTGAACATAGAGAGCCAAGAGGACCTGGAGCCAAGATGTACTCCTCAAAGCCATGTAGGCCTCATCTCTGAATGGCTTACGAAGCTGTGACCTCGTCAGTGGATTAGGTCACCTGTGTGACTAGATGTGCCGCCTCTCAATCCCACTGAACACCGCTGCCAAGCATCATTGCCTGAGCCTGTTGACAAGGTGCTTGCATTAGCTCCCTAACCTCCACAGGGCCCTCATTGCCGTGAATGATGCAGCATGATCATTTCAGTTTAGGGAAGAAGAAGAAGATGCCAGGCCTGCATTGGCCATAAGCACAGACAAGCTGTTTGAATGCCCTGTGCGTGCTGGGAGCACAATGCTCCATCATTCCTGGACTCATAGTCTCCACTGGCCTTGCTGTATGGACTGAGCTCCTGGGAGAGAAAAAGAATGACAGATGTTGTCTTCATTAGAGTTTCTTTGCTGTGAAGAGATAACCATGGCAACTCTTATAAAGGACATTTAATTAGGGCTGGCTTACAGTTCAGAGGTGTAGTCCATTTTCACCATGGCAGGAAGCATGGTGACCTGGAGGCAGACATGACACAAGACAGGGGTCTGGGAGTTTTACATCCCAACTATCAGGTAGCAGGAAGTGACTGAAACATCCTTCCTTTGACAAGGCCAATTTACTCCAACAAGGTCACACTTCCTAATAGCGCCACTCTCTTTGGTGTCAGGAGCCATTTGCCCACTTCTCTGAAGTAGAAAACAGAAAGAAAGAGAAATAGTCTGCCTGCCAGGCAGAGTCAAGGCAGGTCAGGGTCTGTTCACAGATTCCCTGGCCTGCTGAGGCATGGAATGATAAGAGGAGGTGCCCTTGAGGTTCAAGGCAAGGAGCTGCAGATTCTGTTGACGTTGGTGGAAGGAATGGGGAGGCCTTGGGGTGAGAATAAGTGTCTTGTGTATATTTTAGCAATATTGTTTCCATTTACTTGTGGCTTTGCTTCTCATGGTACTGTGGTATAAAAACGATATGAGAAATATACTCGAGGCTGG
>JANHMN010000006.1:80083629-80108116 GCA_030674055.1 Rhabdomys pumilio | reverse complement strand
CAGATGTTGATCAGAGGGCCCTGAATAATTACAGTGCAAAGATACTGTTAGGTCCAAAGAAAACACCATTTCTCCAAACTTCAAAAGGCAGTCCAAATATCCAAAAATGGGTTCAACCTGGACTATAAGAGGATATCTAGAAGTTAGATAAAAGCCAGCTTTCCTCAGGAACTTGGGAACCTGGTTCCCCTTACCAAAGGAGGCCATTTCCCTTACCTCTACAGAAGGGACACCTACTCATGGTGCCAGCATCACAAGTACATTACACATTCCAAAGTCTCTGCTATAGTATTCTAGCCCTTGGCAGCTCCTTACCTACCCTAAGCTCCCTCCAGTTCACGGCCTCCCTCCCCCAGCTGCTCATTCTCCATATGGTCCTGCTATTTCAGCTGTACGTTCTTGCTGCTCCCAGTTCTCTCGCCATGTTTTCTCTATTTTCTATTCTTTATCCCCTGCTGTTCTTCTCTCTGTGACAGATAACCTAGGCAATAAAAACCTACCCCAAAACCATACACGGAGCAGTCATGTCACCAGTTTATACAGGTATTGGTTTCCAGGATACTAGAGGAAAAAAAAAATTTAAATGCAGAAAGTCAGGCACCCCAGTCATGTCTCTCTATGGCACAGATCATTTGCTGACGGTTACTGAGGTTCAGAGCATCACCTTGGAGTCTCTGCAGCAATGAGGAATACTAGCAAGAGAATCAAGTGTTTCAGTGTGAGGCTGGTGAGCAGAGTGTGAGGCTCAAGACCACTACAGCAGGCACAGTTTCTCACCAGGGTGCTGTCAACTCAGATGTTTTCCTTACCACCAGTCTCTGCAGCAAGTTCCTGGCAATTGTTTGTGGGTTTCTATTTAAAGCAGAGATAGGTAACAAAAACACTGGGGAGGAAAAACACTTTTGAATCCATATATGGCTTCAATCCAATGTAGTGTAATTATCTCTAAATATCTGGAAATAGCTGCTTACACATATACAAAACAAAGTTAGCTAGCATCCTGGTCAATCATGATAAATAATTCAGTATACCAGGTAGGTGAAACCCACAGCTGAAAAGTTTTAATAAATCTTAAAGAAGTCCCCAACCTTTACAAGCATGCATGCAGGTATAATTGCTAATGTCACAAGTTTGCTTAGAAGTAATAATAACAGCAGGACATTTATTAAACCAAACTGTATGCCCTGACCTAAACCTGGATGCCAAATCCAGCTCAGGTGCACTGCAACTAGGAGCTTACTGTGTCCAAGGAAGGAAGCAGAGAGCCAGAGGACAGAGCCAGATTATTGAAAGGTTACTCAGTAAGTCCATGTAATGTGTTAAAAGAAAGGTTAGGTCTTTTGGCTCCTGCATGCTTATGAATTCCTGACCTTGCCCTGGTAACATCGCAACCAGGCCAAATATGACAAGGAAAGGAATTTGAAAATAAGCTCATATGACCCTTTGTAGGAATAAATATCTGATTAGATCATGTGGGAAAATAACAGTAAAAGTAACGGAGGGGAAACTGTTGGGCAGTTTTTGGTTTTCTTTTTGATTTCACAAAGCTAATTATATCTTTTTTTTTTTATATATAACCTAATAACTGAATTCCTTGATATTTAGACAAATAAACTGAAAGCCTTACTCTACACAAAGTATTATATATGGATGTTTGTAGCATTTATATTCGTAATTACCCAAACTCAGAAGCTACCAGGACATCCTTCAGTAATGTGAACAGACAAACAATGTCACATCCATACAGTGGGATAGTATTCAGTAATAAAAAGCAATGAACTAACAAACTGCAAGATATGGAGTAAATTCAGTTGGATATTGCTGTATGCAAGAAACTAGCCTAGAAAATCTGCATACTGCTGGGGGGTGCTGTGTACCTTTAATCCCAGGACTCAGAGGCAGAGGCAGGGGGAGGGGGAGGAGGCAGAGGGCAGGGGCAGGACAGGGGCAGGGGTAGAGGCAGGGGGTGGGGCAGGAACAGGGGGCGGGGGCAGGGGGCAGGGGCAGAGGCAGAAGGATCTCTGTGAGTTCAAGGCCAGCCTGATCTACAGAGCAAGTTTCAGAATAGCCAACACTAAAGAGCCCTATCTCAAAAATACCAAAAGAAAGGGGGGGGAAGGAAAAGAGAGGAAAGGAAAGAAAAGGAAAGGAGGGGAAGGAAGGGGAGGGGAGGGGAGGGGAGGGGAGGGGAGGGGAGGAGAGGAGAGGAGAGGAGAGGAGAGGAAAGGAAAGGAAAGGAAAGGAAAGGAAAGGAAAGGAAAGGAAAGGAAAGGGAAAAAAAGCAAGAAAATCTGCATACTGTATGGCCCCAGCCATAAGATATTCTAGAAAAACAAAACTATGAAGAAAACGGTCAAAGCCCATGCTCAGGAAGGGATGAACAGGTGGAGTTGCAGGCAATAGAACTGTTGTGCGTGATGAATATCCAAACCATAGATCACAGCACCAAGAGTAAACCTAATATGAACTACAGCCTTGGGCAGTAGTAGAGGGGAAAGTAGTCAATGTCGGTGTAAAAAGGCACCGCCCTGGTAGGGGTTGCTGATAATAGAAGCATCTGTCCGGGGTGGAATTTCATAACTATGCATTACTTTCTCTAAACTATTAGGAACTCCTCAAAAGTATAAAGTTCATTAGGGTTTTTGTTTTGTTTTGCTTTGTTTTTGTTTTTGGGTTTTTTTTGGTTTTTTTTGTTTGTTTGTTTGTTTTTTTTTTTTTTTTGGAAGAACCAGATAAACCTGTACGGTGGTAATGAGGCAATGGTACCCTGAAGCCACAGAGGGAAAGCCACAGCAGTGTGACCTTGGCCTTGAGCTTGACCTAGAGTATACAGATGCACAGAAGCCATTCTTTCTCAAACCTTACTTGCCTGTCCCGTCCACATCATATAAAATCTATTTTTTTTTGAGTAGAAGTGCTTGTCTCCATGTATGTACATGGGCCATGTGCATGCCTGGTGCCTATTAGAGTCAGATAAAGGTATCAGAACATTTGGAACTAGACATATGAAAGGTTGGGAGGTACCATGTGGGCTCTGGGAACCAAACCCAAGTTCTCAACAAGTGCTCTTAACCACTGAGTCATCTCTACAGCCCCTCACACAAAGTCTTGCACTGTGATTTTGGCTCAGGAAAAATGGACAGATTTGTCTTTACTGAAAGACATGTCTGGAAAGTGGCAAAGCCCAGGATAAATGACTATGTGCTGACTCTAACCCCATATCCTCTCCAACTGCTGGGGAGGTGGAGTGGTGACTAAGGAAAGGTTTGATTTCCTGAACAAAGCTCACTTCAGGTGTGTGCCACGTAGGGTTCCTAGCACGCATGAGAACTGCCTCAGTGCAGGCAAGGGGAAAGCACAGACCACATTAGTAGCACCAGTAGGTCCCTACTTCACTCCCTATTTCACTATTAAAAGAAAACAATGGGTTGTCGGAGGTGGCCATGAAGGACTGGAGAACCATTATTGCTTCAGAGTGACTGGCTTCTGGGAACTTCTCATCCCAGAGCGTTAGGTGTTTTCAGTCCCCGAGCAGAGGCAGATTTTCCTGGGAGTCACCCTTCCTTGATGAAGAGGTGGAAAGCCCTGTAGCTCTGAAGCCATGCCAGGAAAGGTTGCTTCACAACTGGCAACAATGCAGGGTGCAGTTCACACTCCCAGGAATGGGCCAAGAGCTCTCTGCAGCCATCACTCTGTTTACTCTTGAGAGGCAGAGGCAGCAAGAAAGCTCAGAATGCAGAGGGAGAGGCAAACTGAAAACTCCAGCTCAGCACAGACAGATGGATGCTTCAGGACCACTAGCTAGTGAATGTGTGAATAGATCTATGGCTACACCCAGTGCTGGTGTCTCTCACACCTACAACACCCTCTCAAGATGACAAGCACCTCACTCATTACGGGTCATTCTTCATGGATCTGAGCTATCACTCTAGCTGGGTTTTTACATGGGATTCTGTTCTGTCTTGTATATAATACGACTCTAAGACTAAGAGAGTAGAAAATAGTGAGCTTCCTTAAGAACTTGATAGCACATGTGTGTAGCAGAAGAAGAAAGAGAAGACTGGAGACAGGCTCTCACTAACTCCATAAAGTTCTTTTAATGCAGTGGGCTGGCCTTCACTGGGTAAATAGCCAAAGCAAATACTTTGAAGTCAAGGATGAATGGATGAATTCTGGGACTTTAGATACCAGCAAGGAGGTACACATTTTCATGGGACCCTTTAGAATTTAGAGATAACATATAACATTTACTATGTGACTCAAAGAGCAAGAAGGGTTTTCCACCAGGTCAAGAAAGTAATAAAAACAGTTTGACCCATGTTCCTTAAAAACCAGGTGATCCAATTGTGTCAAAGTCTATATGACAGGTTAAGTGCCTTGTGGCAAGGACTCTCCATCTTGATGGTACACTGGGAGTATTTAAGGCCATTGCATCTGGGATCTTCACAGTGCAATGCTGGTGCTGAGGCTCCAGTTCTGGAGGCTCTGCTTTAGTTGGCTGAGAACCCTCTAGAGACCAGCCATTGCTCAAGTTGAATGTCCATTAGCGTCACCTGGAGGGCTTCTTAAACTAGATTTCTGGGACCAGCAAGGTGGCTCAATGGGTAAAGCTGCTTGTTGCAAAAGCCTGGCAATACAAGTTCATTCCGTGGGACCCACCTGTAGGTAAAAGGACAGAACTCTACAAAGTTATCTTCTGACCTCCATACCAATGCTGTCAAGTGCACACACACACACACACACACACACACACATACACACACACAGTAGTAGTAGTAAATGAAATTAAGAAAAACAGACTTCTAAGGCCTACTCTAGAGTTTTTAATTCAGTAAGTTTATGACATTAGAATTTGCATGAGTAGCTTTTTGAGCAAATCCCCTGATAATACTCAAGGATGTGAGAGTTGATGTTGGCCCCATTAAGCCCCTAGGAAAGAACTGGGTGGTCTCTCCATTTCGGCTACTCAAAGAACAATGTACTGTGACCAACACCAGTGATGACATCCATGTCACTGAGTTTGCATAACCTCAGCTCCAGTCCAAGCTCACAGAACTGAGTTTGTGTTTTAACATGCATTGCTTGTACTGACAAAGCAGACCCTAGCATAGTAGGCAAATACACAGATTGAACCTCCCGTAATAAACTGATAACTGAGCCATCAAATCATATCCATTGTCTCTTAGTCATCAAGCAGAAGAAACCAGACGAAAATGACCAGGGCATAGGTCAAAGACACGGTTCAGTGTAATATTTTAAATCTATCAATGTGATTTTTTTTTAAATGACCAGGACATGAAAAGTGTTTAAGGCACAAATAAATCTCACATTCAATAGTAGGCCAGCACACAGCCAACTTCCTTTACTCCTCACTTAGAGCCTTCTTGAGAATCCTGTGGTGAGCCCACCCCAGAGGGAGAAAAAGAGCAATCGCAACAGCAGACAGTTTTGACAATCAGCTAAAATATCAGAAGTGGTTTATCAAGAGGCAGAGGCTCCGATGTCCTTATCATCAACCTCTGAAAAAAAAAATAGGTAAGACCATAGCTAAGGCCATCTTGATGAAAAGGGAGCAAGGCCTGCTACTGGGGGGCCAAGATCTATTATAAAGCTAAAGAAATCAAGACACTTGTGATGGTTTGAATATGCTTGGCCTAGGTAGTGGCACTATTTGGAGGTATGGCCTTGCTGGAGTAGATGTGTCACTGTGGGTGTGGGCTTTAAGACCCTCACCCTAGCTGCCTGGAAGCCAGTCTTCCACTAGCAGCCTTCAGATGAAAACATAGAACTCTCAGTTCTTCCTGAATCATGCCTGTCTGGATGCTGCCATACTCCCACCTTGATGATAACAGATCGAATCTCTGAACCTGTAAACCAGCCCCAATTGAATGTTATCCTTTATAAGAGTTGCCTTGGTCATAGTATCTGGTCATAGTATCATATTATCACAGCAGTAAAACGCTAACTAAGACAACACTAGATACAAAAACCTGTTGATGGAGGTTAATAGTGAATTGGGAGTAAACTTCCTCCCGTGGAAGCGAATAGGCACCGGAGCAGCACATTGAGCAGAGAGGGCATTTCCATGAGCAGTGCTGGGAAAGTCAATTCCCACGTGGGGAAACATGCATGGAATGCAATTGTCATTCAATAAATACAATTAGAAAATAAGGCCCATTATATTAAACGAGAATGGTAATTTATCATTCAAATAATCAGCTTTCACCTAGCTCCCACGACAATTTCCTCAGACTGTCTGTAGAAGGACTTCCTCTCATCTGGACTATCTTTTGGCACAGCTGCCACAGGCAGAGACAGTTTCACAACTGTCCCAGTTTATGACCACAGCCATTTCCACATCAACAAGTTTTGAATAAATGTCACATAATTAACAAAAGGCAAGGCCTACTCTGCACTCAGAGTCAGGAGAGCCAAGGAGTTAGCACCTCAGCATAAAGAGGAGGGGGACAGTCACGGGTTTGAGGTCACAGGGAAGGAAACAGAAGAGGACTATGCTTACTGTGATGCCATCCAGCAGCTACAGGCTGCTCTATGCTGTCACCCAATGTTGTCCAGAGAGGCCATTGGGCTAATTACCAGATATTCTGGCCAGAGGCCAAACTGATGTCCTTGAACTTAGCAGTCAGCATCAGATCTGTTGATTCAGATGGATACACTACAGCAATGCACTCTCACTCTCCTTTTTGGAGAGAGGGTCTCACTGTCTAGCCTGGCCTAGAACTTGCTATAATGTTTGGGTCTGGGAATCACCACACAAACCATTCAAACACCAATCTCCGTCAAATGGGGATGGTTTATTGAGTGCCACACCCCAAGACTGATCGATCAGGGAGACTGTTCATGTTCGGGAGCTGAACCATGACATTGAATTAAGATCCTATGGAGTTTTTTAAAGTCTGAGATCTACAAACATCTGTGCCAAGTTATTTCACCAATCAAGATTTAGGGATAGGGAATTTCCTTAGGGACATAGCTTTATTGTACACTTATCCTGCTCCCATTGGTTGGGGTATTTAACTGTGGCAGGGGACTTGACTTGTGTAACATTGATGTCTTGTCAACTAGGATGGGATGTTGCAGAGAGAATATCTTAGTTATTTTACGGATGCATCACCTGTCAATTAAAAAGCCTATGGCCTATGGCTTAGGAAAGAAATATAAGGTGGGACATCCAAGAAGAGAAAACTTTCTGGGATAGAGCCAGACACAAAGATCGGCCCCGGGAAGATATGAGGAGATGGACGAATGGTATCTGAGCACAGGTAACCAGCCACATTGGCAGGATGTAGGTTAGAATGACTGAGTTATTTTAGTTATGATTTAATCAGAGTAGAGCCTGGCAGTATGGCAAGGTATTTGTAAATATATTTTGAGTCTGAGTCTTGTTTCTGGGAGCATAGGCTAGGAGGAAGAACCAGGTATAATGGCTACAGGACTTGTCTAACATTCATGTCTTAACTTGCCAACCAGAATGTCAGTTACCCACGTGCATGTCTCTTTCTGCCAAGTAGGATGTCAGTTCCCAGGAAGGTCTTGGGAATTTAAGCTTTATTTGACCCCTACTCAAAAAGGAAGTCTTATTCCAAATAGCTTTTTATATTGGTGCAAGTGTCTCTTACGTTGGAGATCTATCCCAGAAGCAGCTTATAAAACCAAATACCATAAAAGCTTATAGACAGGTACAGGAAGTGATGTTGGGTAGTTGGTTTTGGTCCAAGCTTATTGTGGGTAACTATACAAAGCAGTTCTACTGACTTCTATTGTGATTGGTATCCAAGGGCACAGAACATAACAGAATATGTAATTGACTTGTGGTATGAGAAAGTTCCTATTAATAGCAGAAACAACATATGGGAAAGTTTCCTTATAATGGCAGGCTAGTCAGGTAACAGTTACCTAGGCCTTAAGATTTTGCTTTTAGGCCTTAACAATATAGCCAAGCCCTGATCTTGAATTCCTCTTGTCTCTGCCTCCCAAATTCTGGGATTATAGGCATGTGTCACCATACCTAGTGACCCTAGAATTTCTTTGCTTAAGCAAGACAGTAGTTTTATTTAATAACTGCTCATTCTTTCTGTGAATAAATATATGTATATGATATGTGTCATATACATATATATTAGTATGGAGAATTGGAGATTAATGAATCAAACAATGAGATCCTCAGAAAAACAAAAATGTATGAATATATATTTATATATATATATATATATATATATATAAAAGTAGCAGTAGAAAAATTAAATGTGCATTCTTTTTAAAAATGTATATGTATGTACACATGTGTGGGGTACCCATAAAGGTTAGACAAAGGTGTTGAATTTCCTGGAGCTTGAGTTAAAGGCAGTTGTAAGCAGTTTAACTTGGGTGTTATGAACCAGTTCAGGTCCTCTGCAAAGGCAGAAAGTTTTCATAACTGCTGAACCATCTCTCTAGTCCCGAATTTGGCATTCTTGATTTGGAAATAAAATTATAAAATCTAGACTTTGGAAGAGATTTCAACCCACAGCAGCTGGGTTTATCTACACAAGACCCGCACAAAGTCAGGCCAGTCAAAACTCCATCATAAGTTGGAGAGGGGTCACTGAGATCTCCAACCCCGCCCTTCCACCCCATTCGGGGTGCTATTGGCAGGCGATGGCTGCTGAGGCAGGAAGAGCCACTCTCCTTTGGGGATTACTAACCCCGGGGCGGCTGTTAGTAAGAATTTTAAAAAGAGGGCTTGGAGCTGGGAAGGAAACAGGGGCACTGGGAAGACTTCAGGGAAGTAGCGGTGGATGAATATGATCTATATATACCGTATAACTATATGAAACTTTCAAAGAATAACATGTTAATTATACTTAAAAATCAAAACTTATACTAAGCCATCTGATCCAACACTAAAACCTTTCTCATTTAAGTTTCTAGTAAGTCCATTTGCCTGCTGTCAAATCAGATTCTTAACATTGCTCTCAAAGTTACAAAAGCTATTTTTTCCTGTAGTTTGCCCTTCTGCCTTATCTCAATAAGTACTGTCAGCTCCTCAGACAAATGACTAAGGAGCTATGGATTTCTGTTTGGTTTTGGTTTTGTTTTTTTAATGTGGGGTCCTTTATATGCCAGACTGGCTTCGAACTTGCCAAGAGGGAAGATGATTGAATGCCCGATCTACCTGAGTTTTTGGGATTACAGGTGTGAGCCACCCATCTCCTGTTTTTGCAGTGCTGGGAATCAAACCCTGGGCTTTAGACATGCTAGGTAAGCACTCTGCAGGCTGAGCTACACTGCCAGCCCAAGATATTCTTAGTCTTAGTCTTTCATTTACTCCAATTCACTATCTCATCCTTTTGCATCTACCACCACCTAATATGTTCTAAATATATTCATATATTCATATATTCATATATTCACTCTTTAATGCCAGCAGCTGTGCTATTTCTTGTTGAGGTCTGCCCCCACCCAGCACAGCTGTAGCCATTTTGTTCCATGCTCACCATCCATTCCATATTGTTGCTGCAAATGCCTGCCAGTCATTGACACAGAAAAATAACTTGACTCAGAGCAGGGCCATGCTGACCACATTCCCTGTCATGTACTATAAGTTATGAGGTTTGTTACTCTTAAGAAATTTCAAAACTATAAACTACATGTAGGACCCATCAAATTAAAGGTCAATAAGAGCCATTATGTCTAAAATGTCTTGAGTTAAGGCCAACCTCTGGGCAGCAATTCAGCACTGCATATGAGCTCACTGTGGATTTTGCTGTTTAGCCTTTAGAAGCTGACATAGAAAACTTTTCAGGATCATAGCCTCAGCACTCAAATTCTAAGCTACAGCCCTGATCAATCAGTCTTTGCATGTGAGTTTAATAAACCAACCCTGTCTGACTGAGTTCAGTGTTCATGTGATTTGTGAGGCAACTCCTGGACCC
The DNA here is from genome assembly GCA_030674055.1 of Rhabdomys pumilio. Classification (NCBI taxonomy): domain Eukaryota; kingdom Metazoa; phylum Chordata; class Mammalia; order Rodentia; family Muridae; genus Rhabdomys; species Rhabdomys pumilio. The sequence continues at coordinate 80,098,181 of JANHMN010000006.1, read as the reverse complement.
CAACTTTTGATGCATTGGCCAGGAAGTCCCTTACCCTCAAGCACCTCTCAGTAGCGATAGTGAATGCTACCAAGCCAGCTGGGCCCTCCGTGAGGAGGTAAGGTTTTTTTCTATACCTGCACAGTTCATTTTCTTGGTTTAGTCTTGGTTTTTCTTGGTTTGGTCTTGTTTCTGGTGCCTTTTGGTGACTCAGATGAAGGCAACTGGATGCAGTAATGCTCTTGGGTCAGGGGACAGAGAACACTCTGATTCTCTTGGCTAGGGAATTGGAGGACAATCCAACTCTTGGGACTTGGTCGGGATTCTCATCTGAGAGCCTTGACATGCAGTGCTATCTTTAAAACTTGGTTTTGTTTGCTTTTTGTCTTTCCCTTTTGTTTTGTTTCTTGGCACCTCTCTCCTTTATCTTTAACTCCTGCACTATGGGATGTCTGGGTCTCTTCCTTCTCCTCCCCAACTCTAATGGTTGTCCTTGGAGCATCAGTCTGTCCATATCGGTCAGTTTATGTCTATAGTTTTGTTTAGTTGCTTGCTTGTTGCTCTGTGTTTCATATTCAAAGGAAAAAATGGTTAAAACTCCGTCTGCTGGCTGTTTCTCTCTTGACTTCTCATTTTAAGGATTTTTAGAAGGAAAAAAACCCCAGCTAAATGGAAACAAGAAAAACTGATTAACTGTCCTGGGAGCCCTGCACCTGCAGCCTGAGTCTAGGATTGCTAGAGAAGCCCTGCCAACAGGCTGCTTGATCTGTCCAAGCCACCCTTAAAGGGGACCAGCAGCTTCTTAGGTTCTCTGGTAAAAAACACTGATGGCTAGTCATGCTACAAATCCTCTGTGCCCGTGAGAATTAGATTCAGCAGATGGCAAGGTGCTCTCCCCTTAAAATTACACATAGAAAGAATAAGAAAAATTTCATTTGTGTATTAAAAGTGTATAAGTGTATGTGGCCACTACATCTTTGTTTCTGGCTGGTCTTAAATGTATAAGTTTACTACATTCTGCATGTCTTCGTTATAGATTATTGGCTTATAAGTTATTGGATATGGTTAAAAATCTCTAACATCAGTTTAAAAAAAGTTAGCTTAAAACTTGTAACTCGGGGTGGGAGACATTCTGGGCAACAAAACACAGCATAAGCCAACCCAAAGAAACAAGTCTCTAAAGATACTTTTAAGTTGTGATAATATTTTATGCAATTCCTGTCCAAAAACATCAGACTTATAAAATATAGGATTTAAAGTAATGTTTCTTTACTGAGGTATTAAAGCTGCACCTTCATGCATTCATATATAAGATTTTTTCTTGCTGACAGCCAAACTTTATAACAAGAAAATAATGCACTTGATACTGATTTTAGAAATACTGACTTGCTTAAAATGTTAAAAAAAAATTTGCTTTGTCTTCTAAAAATTATGGCTACACTGTTAGAACTTGGTTTTGTCTTCTAAAAATTATGGCTATGCTCTATGATTTCACTTTTTAAAAAAGATGCCTTATTTTGATATTGCAAAAACAGCATTTAAAAAAGTATTCACATATATAAAGCTATGGGACATTTTAAATTTTATTAAATATTTTATTATGATGTCTCTTAATATATGATGGTTACAATGAAGGGGAAATTTTTAACTAAAATAACTATAAGGATTATGAAAACTATTAAAATGGACAACAGTAATCCAATTCTGAACCCTTGAAAGGGGCATAATTATGATTAAAAAAGAGCTCAAGCAATCCCCTATTATAATAGTTATGAATCTGATGATGAAGATAGTAACAGGTTTTCATTTTAAAATACAGCTATTGATTAATATGTCAACTAGATATACATTACTGAAGGTTTTTAAAATCTGTTGTAGCTTTGTCTTTTGCTTTTTCTTTTCATTATATCAGATAATTTATGTAAATTACAGGCAAATCTCTAAATTATGGTAATATCAGGAATAAAAATTGAGAAATTTTTTAATTAAAAATATTTTAGAGACTTACAATAGTAAAAAGGTTAAGAATCACTGGCTCTTGAAATCTACCCCCCCCCTCAATCCTTCAGTTTGCCTGAGGACCAGCAAGGCTCTAGCCGTGCCCCCTCCTTTCAGCCCAAAGAGCTGAGCAGATAAGAGCTCCCTTGTCATTTTTCCTAACTTGTTAACCTTTTTCTGTCCTGATACTGGCTTCATCTCAAACCTAATCATATGGGAAACTGTTATGTTCTATAATGATATGCAATAATATAAAGGTCAGAAAAGTTCCTAGTCTCTTTATGTTTATGGGTTTTAAAAGTTTTATCTTGATACTAGAAGGGTTTCAACTTAAAACTGTAATTTTTAAGGCTCAAACCTAACAGGGAGTGATAGTCAGTAACCTTAAAAATAATCAAATCCTTTAATGTGTTCAGAAATATATTTGAAGTCATGCTAAGTACTGATGCAGTTAATTATAAGATTAAGCTTTATTCGGTCTCCTGTTTTATGTTTGTAAGGCACAGTTTGGAGGAAATGGCTAGAAACAGACAAAGGTTGTTTAACTTAGATATGCTAGCCTGGTACTAGCCCTGAAACCAGTCAGAGATCTGCTAAATATGGCATTTAATACATTTTAACTTACAGTGACCGACAGAGACTCCCAAATTCTAAAAGTGATCCACCAAGGTCTCCAAGAAGATATGGGCACAATGACAAAGGACTCCACCAGGATTGTGGTAGGATAACCACTGGATATAACTGTCGCAATGCTTTGCCTGCTGCCAGAGCCTACCCTGAACTGTGGATAAACAGAGGACACTGGAGAATTGATTGTCATATGTTGCTTAAGACAAGGCGAGGTCAGTTATTCCCATGTTCCTCTTCCATAGGAAAAAAAGCCTCTTCATCTTCTGGGCCTGATGGCTAAAGACTGACTCTGTCCACAGAGACTGCAGGAACCTGGTACAACTGTCTAGTACCTGGACTAGTCTCTGTCAATTTAATTGACACAAAGGCCGTTTAGATTACAAATATGATCAGGTCTCTGATCATATTGACAGCTAAGCTAACTGCAGCTTATTGAGTCTCCTTACCTGAAGGTAATCCACCACTGTGCTCATTATTCAATTCATTAGTTAGTTAAAACCACTTGTTCTCTTGTTTAAAAGGGCAAATAGGTTTGCCTTGCTCACAGGCTTCATATTAAATGACCGCTTTCAATAATCAACTGCCTGTGTCTCATAGTAAATAACTAAATGGCGTAGCTGGATATTTTACAATAAACTCGGTAATGTGGGAGGAGTTGGGAGAAGCGAAGAGAGGAAAAAGAAGGAAGAGGAGGAGCTAAGAAAAGAGGACCAGAGGAGAGAGGGGAAGATGGCAGCAGATGTGGGAGTGTCTCTAGCAGTCTAAGGTAGTTGTAATATCTAGGTTAGGTATTGGGTTACACCTCTATTGTGTGAGCAAATTGTTTATTGAGCATTACCAAAATTATACAAAGCCATTGCATTTAAGCATTAGAGTCTCATTTCTACCAGGTACCGCATAGATGGCCGGGTGGTCTGGGTTCAGCCAAGCATTGTGGAGACAGCATTGGAGATTGGCAGAGCCATCTCTAATGCTGGCATCTGGTGGGTGGCAGAGCCGGTGCTTTTGGCCCACCTGACCCAGCGGCCTGAGCCAAACAGCGGTGTGCGCCCTCTGCCACTCATCACCTCAGACCTTGCCTAGTCGTGAAAAATGGCAGACCCCAAAACAAGCCAGAATGGGTGACACCGTTTTAAATATTAACCATAACAAATGGGGAAAAATGTAAAATGTAAAGTTTATTTAAGGTCTGAGGATCTAAAAAATGTTTGTGAGTCTAGAAAAATGTTCACGATTGATAGGTGCTAGGGATAAATGTTAGAGAATGCAAAAAAATTGAATGGTGATAGAAAAATGATTTAAAAATAAAAACTCATTCAGATAAAAGATGTTTAAGGTTGGTAAATGTTGGAGAGTCTAAGATGTTTAAGATTGGAGGGTTGAAGAATTGTCTTAAGGCATGTAAATACAGGTTGTAGACGTGTAAAACGTAATTTAAGATATATAAAAATGAAAACTTTCATATTTCTTCCCCCATTATTGTTATTTTAGCATTAATCAGTGGAGGCTTGATAAGCTAATGGAGGACAGGCTGCTTGCAATTCAGTCATAAGCTCAACATTTTAAATTCCCTTTGGTTGTCTTCTGAATATAGACTTAAAAGTTCATCACATCATGCTAAAAATATCTCTGTTCAATCTGTATATCTAGCTCTCTGGACTGAGAAAAGAATGTTCCATTGCTTTTAACCCTATCCTATAGGTTCCATCAGGTCTCGAAGGCATTAATCTACTCCTGTGTCTTATAGACACCCCTTTACTACTTTTCTAAAATATGGATTTCAATATAATGATAATGCTAATATACTACCTTTTGTAAATTAAAATTCACATAAGCTTCAGGGAATCAAAAGGTCATAAGATTTGGATCCACCTGCCACAGATCAAATAGACTCCAGATAAGTATACCACCTGTTCTTGAAAATGGGATTTTCCCGTTGGTCTTCTTGGGATTTATTACCTTCCCTGATTACTAGACAATTTTAACTTATATCCCTAGTCTACATTTGTCTCAGCAGATTTTTACCTGCCTGACAGACTTTATTCAGGGACCACCTGTGGAGCTGCAGAACTCTGGACTCCCTGAAAGCTAATGCTAACCTGTTCAGTCAGTGTGATGGCTCCCTGTCTTTCATCTGGATCAGCTAATCAGATGATTTTAATAAATGCCCTATTGCTCAGCCTTTGACTAGCATTTCAGCATTCCTGGGCCCCCATGACAATGTCCTAATGTCATATGGAAGCAGTTACAGAAGAAAATATGCCACCTATGGTCCTATCTTACAGGTTGAAATGCTAAGACAAAAAGGAAAGTCCCTGAACTCACGCTGAAAACGACCCCACTTCATGACCCTGACTGACCACAGTGATGGTCATGAAAGTAGATGGGATCCAATCCTGGATTCATCTCTCTCATCTGAAGCTCACCCCCTGGAAACATCAGGACCTGGACCATCAATGGGTCATCACAGAACATCTGCAGAACCTGCTAAAACATCAGACTGGTAAAAGACTCTAGAGACTACTTTTCTATTTTGTGTTGCCTTGAGCTGCTGAGGCATATGTTCCAGTACAGCACATGAGGAAGATCAAAATTTTTAAATACTTCAGTTAACAAATCTATCAAGACCTTTCAGACTTTAAGAAACCAGTTATTCATTTAATTTCTCTTGATTCATTAGCTGAAGTCAAAACAGAAGAGGGCTTGACCTTCTCTTCATGCAACAAGGAAGTTTACATATAGCTCTAAGTAAACAATGCTCTTTCTATGCTAATCATTCAGACATAATTAGAAAAAAAGCCTAAATTTAGTCAAATAATCAGAGAAAAAAAAGCCAACAAAATGCCAACAAAGGCTGGTATAAAAGTTTAACTGGTCCCTGCTGGCATCAGAGAAAAATTTTGAGTCAATGATTTGACTCGCTAGAACTCAAAGGGCGGGGGAGTTCTCAGGCCTGCAACCCTAGCATAGCTGTAGCTATTTTGTTCCACACCTGCCAGCTATTCCATGTTGTTACTGTTATATCCCTGCCAATCACTGACACAAAGAAGTGACTTGGCTTAAAGCAAGGACATACTGTTTTGTTCTGTATGTTATGAGATTTGTTAATCTTAAGAAATTCCACAAGTATAAGCTTCATGTAGGACTCATCAAATTAAAAATCAATATGAGCTGTTATGTCTAAAATGGCTTGAGTCAGGACTGACCACTGGGCAGCACTTCCAGCACTTTTTTATAAACTCATCATGGGGTTTGCAGTTTTAGCCTTTATAAGCTGACATAGAAAAGCATTTTAGGGTCATAGTCTCATCCTCCAAATTCTTAGCCTCAGCCCAGATTGACCAGTCTTAGGGTATGCTTTCAATTAACCATCCCTGTCTGACTTAAGTGTTCATATGGTTTGTGGGGCAACTCCTGGACCCCCAACACTTCTCCTCTAAATCAGCAAGACTCTTACTGCTTCAATTCTTCACCCTATAAATTAATTTAGCCTCCATAGTGATAATTATAAAATATGAAACAAACTGACCCGCCCAAAATTTGGGAGACAGAGGTAGGAAGAGAAGGAGTGTAGGGCCATTTTTAGATTTATAGGAGGGTGGAGGCCAGCCTTGTTTACATGAAACTCTATCTAATTAAAAAACTTGAATAAATAAATAAAAATGAGCAAAAAATGTAAAATAGGTCATGATCGTCTTTCGAACCTCTCTGCCTATGTCAGTATTGTATAGTATGTGTCCTCTGAGCTTCATGTGAAGGTGTTCTTTGACAAGCTGAGATGTCAGTAGGGTGTGTTGGCTCACGAGGTGACAGTGCTGTGTTCTTGCTCCAGTGGATCCTGAATGGTTTTCAGGTATCAAAGTTTGAAACTCCAGCTATGCATGTCTGGCACTCATTTATCGCCCTCAGATTGACAGGATTCCCTTACTTGAATAGATCCCACACTGTGAGACATCGTCTCTTGAGGAGGAGCCTCACTTTCAGGTTTCCTCATTTTTGCACACCCTCTCCAGGCATTTAGTCATTTGGCTTACCTCCCATCTACACTTGCTAAGCAGTGAAGGCTGTTACGTCACGGTAATCCTGATTTTCCATTTGTCACACAGTTCTGTATGTTTGGACCTTTGGGTTTCATGTACATTTATATTTGTAGAACTGTGTTTGCATTTTTTTTCATGACGAGACAACATGTTACTATGGTAAGAAATAGATTTTGATTACTACGTTGCAGGACTAATGTTATTTTGAGTTAATTAGCACTAAACTCTATTTTCTGAGATCTTTTCAATAGGTATCTGGAATTTCTTGAGATCTGTGTGTAATAACAACATAAGACAAAAAGTACTCCACTCCACAAACAAAAAGGTTTCAATACTGAAACCTCAAATTTCTAACTTGAATTCCTTAATCAAATGAAACTATAAAATACCTTCAAGCTTGCCAATTCACTCAAGAAGAGAATCTTAGGCTCAACAGTTTCTCTTCTTTTTCTTTCTTTTCTTTTCTGTTTTATTTTTGCAAACAGGGTTTCTCTGTGTATTCCTAGCTATCCTGGAACTCACTCTATAGACCAGGCTGGCCTCAAACTCAAGAGATCTGCCTGCCTCTGCCTCCTGAGTGCTGGAGTCAGAGACATGCATCACTACAACCAGGCTAACTCAGCAGTTTCTAAACAGAGGAAATAGTGTATTTCTTCATTTATAAGAGAGTACATTTAGATACTGGTACTATACAAGTAATATTTAGAAAAGAGATAAGATTAAAAGAATAATTTCAGCCCTGACTGGTGACATACACTTAACATCCAGTACCTAGAAGGTGTACTGGGCCAGCTAGTATGAAATCAAACAGCCTCTGGTGGGGAGTGAGGATGATTATAGGAAAGATAGAAGAAAGATGCAAGAGACAGAATAGGAGGGCTGCAGGTCAGCCACAAGTATATTTCTCATAGTCTTTTTATACTACAGTACTATGGGAAGTAAAACCACAAGCCAACACAAACAATTTGCAGAACTATACACACAAGATATCTGTTCACATCCCCAAACCTCCCTATTCCTTCCATGGAGGTCAACAGAATCTTCAACTCCTCACCTTGAGCCTCAAGTGTACCTCCTCTTATTCTATGCCTCAGCAGGCTGGAAAATTTGCCAACAGACTCTGACCTGCCTTGACTGGGCCTGGCAGGCAGTCTCTCTCTCTCTCTCTCTCTCTCTCTCTCTCTCTCTCTCTCTCTCTGTCTTTCTCTCTTCTCTCTCTCCTCCCCTCTCTCATACTTTCTTTCTCTTCTCTGCTTCAGAGATATGGGCAAACAGCTCCTGAAATCTCCCTCTTTTCAACTTTATACAAGCCAAACCTGTCTCAGCTATTGGGGCAGACAGATTGTGCCTGTCTTAGGCATCCGCTCAAGAAATGTGGACCTTACCCATCATTGGTACATGAATCCTAGCATTCATGCCTTGTCTTAAGTTGATCCACCTACACCTATGAGAGAATCTTACCATCTTTGACTACCAGCCTCTGCAATGAAGTATGTAACTTATTTGGTTACAGTTTTGAGCTGTATATAATGGAGGTCTGCATGGATATTCAAAAAGAAATGGAGGGCATACTTAAGTACAAGTGGCAACAGGCATAATCCTATAACCATTAAAGTATCCAAGGCAACTACTGAAAAGGCCAAATGAGTACACAAAGTCCAGGAAGGCATGTCCTTCCTCAATTGCTCTAACCATTCAGAGGTAGCTTTTGCAGCATTGAATTTCAGGGGGTTGGCATCTTTTAGACAAATCATTAGGTCTACTCAGAATATTTTAAAATTTCCTTCAACACATGGAAGCCTCTATCTGAATACCAAGGTTCTGAAATATCAACTGGAAGTAAAACAAATGAAGATCAATAAAATACTATAACAGAAGTTCCTTGTACAATGCCAGATATACAATCAATCAAATCACCTTCATAGAGAGTTTTACTGAATCTGGACCCATATGATTACTAACACCGCAATAGTCATGACTTACATTACACAAATGTCCAGACATAGAAACATTCATTTGCCCAATCATCAGTACATGAGGCAAGGATACACAAGTTGTTACATAAACTGGCAAGAGACATGGGGTTATTGTCAGAGTGAACCTGGGATGGGGGTGCAGTTCCTTTTTGACCCAGCATTCCAGCCTGTAGACTGGGACAATGGTTGCCATATCTCTCTTCTCAATCTGCTTTCTGCTGACATTAGGATACTGCAAAGAGTCCCAGAAAGGCTGAAATGCTAGTCAAGGCTGGGCAATAGGGCATTTATTAAAATCATCTGATTAGCTGATCAGATGAAAGACAGGAAGCAATCATACTGACTGAACAGGTTAGCATTAGCTTTCAGGGAGTTCAGAGTTCTGCAACTTCACAGGTGGTCCCTGGATGGAGTCTGTCAGGCAGGTGAAAATCTGCTAAGATACATATAGGCTAGGAACAGAAATTAAAATTGTCTAGCAATTGGGGAAGGTAAAAAACAAAAACAAAATTAGCAACAGAACATTAACAGCAACAAAAAGCCACCACCACAAAACCAGGCAGGTCCAAGTTAAATCAGTCCAAGTTAGGACTCTTGATTCCCTGAAATTTATGTGAACTTTAGTTTACAAAAGGATAATACATTACTATTTACCATTGTATTGAAATCCATGATTTAGAAATACAGTTAACAGATGTCTGTTAGACATCAGGAGTAGACTCATGCCTATGACTGAAGTATCAGGCTTTCAGCATACTGTGGAAAAACACAAGCATGACCTCGTCTTCATATTAATACTGGGGTGGGACCCTGCCGTATGCCACTAAGTGAGTCCTTCCATTTCACATGGGCCTAAGTATGCCAACTTGAAGAATGCCACAGACACTCAGCAACAGAGAGTCTCTTGGCATACAAGGTCAAAAAATTCAAAATACAAAGTGAAGGAGTATACAACTCCCACTTTTTTATTTTATACAACTGATTTTTCAGAGTTCCATGGACTTGTTCCATAATTTGCTGTCCTTGAGGACATGTGAAATTATGCATTTTTTATAGATTATAACTCATATTTGATAGATTTAACTCATTTAATTCATTTTTAGCATATATAATTTTAATTTAAAGTATATAGCTAATTTTAATGTATATGATTTTATTCATGCATATGTGTATACTAATATATATAAATATATATAAATATATACTAATATATATAAATCATATTCAGTGTATATAATTTATATTTGCTGTATATAATATATATTAAATGTATATAATTTATATTTAATGCATATAGTCTGTGCTTATCCTATATAATTTATATTTAATGTATACTTTATTTTTAATTTGAATAATTTTTATATATGTATATGCATGTGTGAATTTGTATGTAGTTATTAATTATGTGTTATCATCTGATGACACTTGAATAAGATATATATTTTATATACATGTTTCAATGTATATAATTCCTGACTGGTAATGATATATGTTAGTTTATATAATTTATATTTGGGATTACCTGCATGAAAACCAGGAATCCTGATGGCTTATTTGTGCCAGAGCTACAAGTCTGCAATGCTGTCTGCCATGGTGCTCCAAGTCCCTGCCTCCAGAGGAGAGGAGGGAGCCTTCTGAGAAGGAAGTGGCAGGAGCAAGCTATGGCCACCAGCTGCACAAGCCTTGGCCTCTAGCTCAGGTTCCTCAGTTGCAGCTGGTCTCAGTCTCTCCGGGATGGGCAGGGACAGGAGTGGGGCCAGCTTGGGACAACCCTCCTAACCCTCTGGAGTGACTTGCCACAACCAACCCCTAGAACAGCTTACTTTTACTTTCCTTCTCTTTCACCAAATTCTTCCAGGTTTAGCCTCTCTGAAACCCACTTCCCTCTCCTAGCCCTAATCAAGGTCCAAAGACTAAACGTACCTAAAGGCACTTTACCTGGTCCATCATAATCATCCTGAAGTCTTCCCACCGCCTTCATCCAGGTTGCTAAATTTATTGTGCCTTCCTCAGAAAACCAAGGACAAACCTTCTCTACAAGATCTAAAAAACTATGTAATTGCTGTTAACCTCTTTTATTGAAGAAAACTGTATAGAAAGCTTACGGCTGGTTCCAGTCCCCACCCCACCCCCCTTTTTTTCCTTTTTTCTTTCTTTTGATGTTTACTGTTTAGAGGCTCCCTTTTTCTTTTGAGCTCTCCTGTATTTTGCTATCTTTTTTACTCCCAGGAAATCCCCAGTGCATCTTTATAGATGTTTGCTTTTTCTGTGGTGTCTACCACCTAGTCCCCAACTCACAGAGCATCCTAGTTCATGTGCTGCCTATACCAGTCCCGCCAGTATGAAGTCAAACAGTCCTCTGAGGGGGAAGTGAGGATGATCATAGGAAAAATAGAAAAAAGATACAAGAGACAGATATGGTGTTGGAAGCCGACTCCTAGCAGAAAGAGGCTATCATCTTTGCAGCCATCTCAGGCCATATACCCTGACAAGAGACTTGTTTTCAACTGCCCACAACAGCTGAGCACGCTCTGATAAACATCTTGGTTTTCTCAGGTATCTTTTTGTTGTTTAGTGCCCCAGCTGCAAGACACATGTGGTAAAGTATCTTCAACTGCATTCCCCTGCGTGTGCTTATATACCCATGATTTTCTTTCAATAAACAGGACTTGATCACACACCCTGTCTTGTCTCCATTCTTTGAGTCTCTTGCCCCTCCATCCCTACTCCCTCTCTCTTGCTAGACTCTGTTGATTGACCCAAGGACCCAAATGTGGGGCAGTGTGGAGCAGCGCTGACCGGGTCAATATGGGAGGGCTGCAGGTCCTTACCACGCCAGCCATGAGTATATTTCTCATGGCCTTCATATACTAAAGTACCGTGGGCAGCAAAGCTACAAGCTAACACAAATAATTTTCTGAAATACACACATGAGACATCACATAAGACATCTTATCCCATCCAAAAGCTTCCCTATTCATTCCACCAAGGTCAATAGAATCGTCACTGCCTCTGTGAGCCACAAGTGCATCTCCTATTATTATTCCATGCCTCTCTCAGCAGGCCAAGAAATCTGCCAACAGACTCTGACCTGCCTTGACTCTGCCCCCCTCTCTCTCTCTCATTCTGTTTCACAGAAGCAGCAAATGGCTCCTGCCAAGGAGAGGAGGGCAGAAGAAGCTGGAGTTCAAGTCAGCCGCTGTTACATAGTGACTCTGAGTCTGGCATGGACTGTGGGAAACCTAGTCAAGACAAAAATAAGTTTATTCAGTATTCTCCAATATAAACCCAATGTCAAAAAATCAGTCGTTAATCATAAATCATCCTTTCTTCCTTGCTAATAAGGTGCACATTATTATTATTATTTAAGGAAACTATTCAGAGTAAAAAAATCGGTGAAACCTAAACATTTAAAAATATTAAAAATATATATGATAATTAGTCTAAAACAATAGCTACCTCTTTTCTCAGGAACATCTAATTAAAAATAATTTAAATCTAAAATGCCTAAAATAAGGTCATGTGTGGTAGTGCACACTGGAAATCCTAGCAATTGAAAGGCCTGGGTGGGAGGGTCAGGAGGATAAGGCCATTTTCTGCTAGTTGGTGAGTTCAAGTCCAGTCAGGACTACACGAGACACTGCTTCAAATAATCAAAGATTTAAAAAAAAATCAAAATAAAAAACAAAGGGTCACAAAAGGATAGACACAAGTCCAAATTGCAGTTTCCTAGGACATATATAGTTATGGGATAGACATAAAAAGCACAGCAACATTTGGTTGCATCCTACAATAGATTTTTGTAGGGTTGTGGGTCCCAAGTCCACCCTGCCACAGGGCGCCACCGCTAGGGGAGGTGGAACATGGGAGCTGGCCGCGTTTACCCCATGCTGTCGCCAGGCCATAAGGTGTCTGGCCATAGGAAAGCCCTGGGATACCACTCTAGGGTGAGAAAGCACAGTCTGAGGTGCAGAACGGCCGGAGCTAGCTTCCGGGTCCCCAGCACTGCAAAGAGGCTGGGCCGTCTGGTTCTCAGACTCTTGGGCATCCAGGCAGTCATTAGAAGCCGTGGAAGAGCTGGGAACAGAGTGGGGGCCCATGGGCTGGATCTAGACCAGGGACAAGATGAAAAAAGGGAGACCCCCCCACCTTTCCTTCTCACTGCTCTTCCCATAGGCCTACAATCAAAGATACCATAAGTAAATGGCGGAGCAGCACTTCAGGGATGTTCAGCTGGGTTTCACTTTTAAAAGTAAAGGACTGGGAGATCAAAAATTGCTTGCCTCAATCCCTAGAGCCCATACAAACATGATCTGTGTAGTGTCATGCTTGTAATCCCAGGGCCATAAGGTAAGACAAGAGGATCCCAAAAAAAAAAGAGGATCCTGCCTGCTGATCAGGCAGGCTAGACTAATTAGGAAATTCCAGGCCAAGGAGAGATCTGATGTCAAAGGAGATGATGCCAAGCACAGTTGTGCAGTCCAGGTTCTCTGTCAGCCCTCACTTGCACCTTCACACATATGCGCATGTGCTCACGTGGACGGAACTCAATAGTACTTAATGAGCCTGAAATTTGTAACTTGCAGCAAATTCAGCAAATAAATACTATAGGAAAGCCCTCAATAGCATTTTCTTCCCGCTGCCCTGTATGGCTCCAAAGCCCTTGCATGCTTCTCCCATACAGTACATGATGGATGCACTGATACAGTCCCCCCCCCTTAAAAAAAAAAACCACTGCAAACAAACCCTGATACATGTGGGACTGCAGCAGGTGTTTTCAGAAACAGAAATGCAGAAGTCACGGATCAGACACACAACCTTGCCCAACAACTCTTTTCCCTTGGGTATGATGGTGATTGGGGTAGGGGGCTCCACCTAAGAATCACCTTCCCTAAGAGGAGAATGATCCACATGGAAAGCAAAAGACAGAGAGCAGGGCTGTAAACACCACAGGTAGCTGGGAGTCTGGAGAGATGCAAAGATCTTGGGGATCCGAAGCACTCCCAGTGATGGTAGAACTGGCCAGGCCTCTCAAACAAGGGTCCCACCGTGGGTCCCAGGACCCTCCATTCAGGGCTAGGGGAAGGCAGCTCAGGTGAAACAGTGAGGGAATTCAGTCCCAGTGCACACAATTCTTTAGCTGGTGCCTCAATGGCACTGGCTACAGCTTGCCTGTCCATTTTTATGACTTCCCCAGGGACCACAGCACGACAGTCCTTTCCCAGTTATCCATACATATTGCCAGACTGCAGAAAGCATACAAAATGTGCATGGGGAAGCTCACCAGGGCCTCCCTACACCTACACAAAGATGCCACCTTCTTAGGGAAGCAGAGCTCCACTTCTTTGCTGCTGTCAGTTGAGAACTTCAGGCCACCATGAGCATTCTTCCTTTCAATTCTAAAGGAACATCCCAAATTGGGATGGGCTCCAGGGCTCACAGGGGCTGTGGCACTTTCTCTAGAAAGCCAGGGTAGAACTTAAGAATGAGTCAATCTCACAATGACAGAATTACCCAGTGATAGCCCATGTGGTGATGGGAGTGGGCCCATGGAAACTCAAGACAGGAGCTCTAGGCAATGGGGAAATTTGTGTGGCAGAGACAAATGGGGTCTCTGCCTCATGCAGACTAAGACAGGGAATTATTAGATAACTCCTGCCCTTTGGAGATACCCTCTACACAACATCACAGAACCCAAATACACACTACAGAATTAACAACAGCTTAGTTAGGAAACTAATATAAAATTTATTGGACCAGTTTACAAAGCATGGGATTGAAATGAGTAATAAGAAAATGACTGTACTTAAGAGCCTGGTCACCCTAGTGTGAACAGGAGGTTACTCATGTCCAAACACGGGGAGTCAACCTGCCCCTTCTGGAAATGCCCTTTCTGTCTAATCTCTAGCCCAACATGAGACTATGAGCC
>JANHMN010000006.1:80034247-80083529 GCA_030674055.1 Rhabdomys pumilio | reverse complement strand
TGGCCCTCTTCCTACAGCACTGTCACGGACCCTGCTACTCTCTTACCTGGTGACAATCTACTGATGCTCATCTATGACTGTCATGTGAGGAGAGACAAAATTAGGCCCATGGGTGCTGCAGTCCTTACTTTAACTGGAACTATTTGGGTTCAACCCAGGCATCTCAGCCCAGAGAGAACAGATGCATTTAACCCAGGATCTCAGATACAGAAAAGAAAAACACATCACCTTATATAGGGACATCTTCTAGGCTGCTGCTGTCATACAAGTAACCTGTATGATCTATAGAGAAAGAGGACTTCTCACCACGGGGGAGGGTGTGGTTGGGGAGTGGAGGACATCAGAAAGATGATGTCAATAGGTCACCAGGCCACTAAGCTGGCTCCTGACAAATGGTCCTAAAACCAGTGAGGCCTACTGAAATCCTGAGGACAAAACACTACCTAGTGCTGCCTGAGACTCCACAGCACAACCAAGGGGAAAAATAATGCAAAAAGAAAAAAAAAATAGACAGTTGCAGCCCAGGCTGGCGGAGGACACCAGAGAAAAGGATCATCCTCAAAAGAACCGCCAGGACTCTGACACCTGACCTTCACAAGGTTACTCATCTGGGGGCCACAAAACTTAGTCTGAGTTTCTCAGACCACAGTATGTCGTAAATAGACCAGAGACTATGCAAGGGAAGATGTCTCAGCCAAATGCCAGGTCTGTCTGTCCCCAACCCGAAATAAAAAGCCTATACTCCAAGAAAGGGTCTAAAATGATGACAGGTCAAAACAAATAATGAGGACATTAAGAGAAACTACTACAAAGAGTGAGTAAACCTTCTGCCTTCGCTTTGAGTCCTCTGTGCCCCATGTAGAGAAAGATTTACCCCCAAAACAAGTTCTCTTGAGAAAGGCTTAGTGCTACACTGCAATCCCCAACACCCAGTGTACCTGCCTGGAAGCTAATAAAGTGTTTCTATAGGTTCAAACCCATTCCCAGCTCTCTTCTCTGATTGCTGCCCAATAGTAATCACACCCAAATGCCATATTCATGAGTGGGAACAAATAAATCTCAAATAAAGCTAACACACTAAAGCCAAAGATTGACCAGCATTTTCCAATGCTCTGTAATTGAATCATATGAACTTATGAACCATTACCACTACTCATTTTCTCACAAGAACAAATAAACAAAAGTTGTGAATAGAGACAGGACTTACCCAACACCAATGGAATGGAGACCTGGGAGAAGACAATCCAGCACCAGAGAGAAGCTTTCTCCTGTAGGACTTGCTCTTCCTATGAACCTGGAACCTGATGGCTGCTTCTTTTATAGCCATGAAGGCCTGAGTCAATGAGAGCTTGCCCACCCACTGCAGTCTCAACCTATCACTGGTTCTCACTTGACTTAGCCCCACCCACCTTCCTTTGAATCCAAACAATCCCAGTGTAAGACAAGGGAAACTAGGAATACATTGAAGAAAGAATGCAATAATAGCAATATTCTAACACCAACTGCTCATAGAATCTGCAAGAATGTTTTAAAATTCCTCAAAGCTGAGAGCACAAGACAGAGTGTCACAGAACTGAGACACAGAGAACCTGTCAGTACTCTTGCTGGACATTGTCTTTGCCCCACCACTTCTAAACATGAGACAGACAAGAAAATCGCAGGGTCCTCATGGTCTGAACAACTAAACAATGATAATCATTTAACCAGAAATTAGCACAAATCATAGGAATGAGAATGCCTCTTTGCTGGGCATTCTTCTGCACACCTTTCAGCCCTCACACTGGGGACAGAGGCAGGAGGATCTAAGAATTTGAGGATAGCCTGGTCTAGCGATCCAGTTCCAGAACAGTCAGGACTACAATGATAAACCCTATCTCAAAGACACAGGAGGGGGAGGGAATGCCTTTTTATATACATAAAATTTCAAACTTCTATCAGCATTGAGATACAAAAATTTTAAAAGTCATAGAATCAGTGTTGAGCACAGGTTTGCCCACAGTGAAGCAAAAGGAAAGATAATACTAAAAATAGCCAAGGAAACAGCTGGCTGGCACACACCTTTAATCCCAGCATTCTTGAGGCAGAGACAGCAGAGGCAGGCAGGGAGGCAGAGAGGCAGAGAGAAAAGCAGAGGCACTTGGCCTACAAAGTCAGTTCTGGGACAGCCAGGGCTTTTACACAGAAAATTACATCACAAAAACCCAAGTAGAGAACACACAAAAAAGGCAAAGGAATCCTCCTGGTGCCTCTACTGGATTTTTATGGGTATTTATTTATCTGGATATTACTAGTGGTCCTTAAGATTCAAAGTTGGCCTGAAACTGTAGGCCTGTCAGTAAGTCATGGCTCTCTGGACATTATTTACCCGGTCTCCACTTATCCTTTTCCCTTCTAACCATCTTTCCTGAACCTTTAGAGAGAGTTCCTCTGTGTCCATTTCTCAATTTGGGAAGGTTCTGCCCTGACTGCTGCCTTCAATTCCTTTGTGTTTTGCTAACTTGCTATTAATTCACCCAGTTGCTCACTTTGAATGGTTTAAACACTTCTCAGGTACCAAGATAGTCCTCAAACTTACCATTTCAGTTGGGTATGACCTTGAACTCCTGATCTTCCAGCCACCCCAAGTCCTTTCGTTTCTCTGAGATTCAATTATACTAAAGCCTGCCTTTCCCATCACAGCTCAAGTGTCTAGTTTTTTGAGTTGTTTCCCTGTATTTGACTTGACTTTGAATTCTGATATTTTCATCTCCTGGTGTTTACCTTAATTTCATCTCAGTATTTTGATTGATTTACCAAGGATTACTCGATTACTCTAGATTTTCTTTAGGTTTTGAGCTTAAAGTTTTTTGAAGATACTGAGACACTGTAGCAAAGTCTGAAGAATCTCATGCCCTCAAAAAAACATAAGGCCAGGATGGCTGGCCATGCTTAGACTTCCCAGTCCCAATACTACATAGGGTTAAGAAGTAGACTGTTACCCACTGACTGACATGTCACACTGTGAGTAGGGCAGCCCTAATGTTTAAGCTAATATTAGATAACTTAGAAGGGACCCAAACTTGTGTAATGTCCCAAACCTTTAGTCCTGTGGTCTCCTTCTGTTAGCAGATACCCACTCTTCTCTTCATGCATTGACTCATGTGGACAACAACAGTGTCACCAGGCCTCTCAGACTATTTGCTTGTCAGGGTACTGATGATTTGGCTAAATGTGCCTCTTCTGAAGCTTTCCAGACTAGATAGAGAGGTTGATCAGGACCAAGAGGTATTAAAAGTTTCTGCATCTGTTAAAACAACAGTGAGATTTCTTACTAAAATGGTCCTACAAGTTTGGAGAGACTTAGCCCTACCTCTCATGAGAAAAGTAGTCACGAGTAATTAGAAAACATTTTGCCATGGTTGGAAAAAAACCTCAAAAGAAAAAGAGACAAAGATATAAATCAGATCATGGGTACCAGTCTCTGTTCTCTTGGTCCCCTAGCTTGCTTTCTCTGCTATTGGTACTGGCTGGGTCTTTAATTCTCATTCTGATTCATTAAGATCACTCATTCATTAAGACCAGCAAGGAATGTCAGCCCCCAGACCTTAGCACAACTGATCCTTTGATTGAAGTACCATTTATATTTACATTTCAGATTTTGCTCCCTTACCCCATTCCCCCCACCACCAAGGAACCTCCTATCCCATCCCCCCTCCTCCTGCTTCTATGAGGTTGTGCCCCCACCTACCCCCCCCAACTCCCACCTCTCCACCCTTGAATTCTCCCCATTCAGTGTTCAGCCTTCATGAGACCAAGGATCTCCTCTCCCACCTATGCCCGACAAGGCCATCTTCCCCTACATATACAGCTGAAGTCATGGGTCCCTCCCTATGTGCTCCCAGGTTGGTGGTTTAGACCCTGGAGAGTTCTGGTTGGTTGGTATTGTTGCTCTCCTCACGGGGCTACAAACCCTTTCAGCTCCTTCAATCTTTTCTCCAACTTCTCCATTGGGAATCCCTTGATCAGATCAGTGGTTAGATGTGAGCATCTGCCTCTGAATGTGTCAGACTCTGGCAGACCTCTAAGGAGACATCTATATCAGGCTCCTGTCAGCATGCACTTCCTGACATCCACATCAGTGTCTACCTTTGGTGACTACACATGGGACCAATACCCAGGTACTTCCAGCTAACCATTCTTGTCAACACGTGTTTAAAAGCTTACCTTGAGAAAGGCTTGGTGCTACACCGGGATGCCGAGCACACATTGTAATCAATGGCAGCTTAATAAAGGCTTTCTACTGGTTTAAACCCACGTCCCAGCAATCTCTTCTGATGGACACCCCACAATAACTGAAAACCAAAGGTTACGTGTTTTGTTATGTTTATTTTATTCAGAAACAATCACAAACAGGACAACAGTAAGTAGAATAGTGAAAACTTTTTAATAAATCCTGATATCTTGAGGTTAATGGAGTAAAATAGTTTAAGATAAAATGAAAAGATAGAAAAAGAGAGTCCTACTGAACTGAATAGAAAACTAATCAAGTTTTAAAATGAATCTGAATGGTTTACATCAAAGGCAAATAAAGATATTGACAGAAGCTGAGGCAAAACTAAACACAGTATGGTTTGGGGGTGTACATCATTTGGCACAGTGGTTGGGTTTGAACCCTAGAACTGTACAAACTGGGTATGGTACTGCTTCCCTGTCATCTGACCACTGGCTAGGAGAAAGCAGGCAAGTCAGGAGTTCAAAGTTAAGGCTTTGGCCCCTGCAGCAAATCTGAGGCCAGCTTGGGATACCTGAGACTGACATGAAAAAACAACCAACATGAAGAGGGCTCTCCAGAGCTCCACAAAAATAAACTGGGTGTGTGTAGTTGGACAATGTATTTAGTAGGTTGGACTCTGTGACCAGAAGCTTGATAGGGTTAAAGGAAGATAGATGCTGGGGTGAAAAGGAATCCTTTAGAGACAGGGGAGCAGGAACCGTGGGCAGACCACCATTGTGTCAGCACTAGGAACTCCAGGCTGGAGACCTCAACTGAGTCTGGAGAAAGCCTGGGCTCCACAAGCAAGACTCCAATTGTAAAAACTAAAAACAAACACTGGGGGAAAACAAATGCTTGAAATTGGTGGTTAAAAAGGACTAATTGCCCTCCAATGCTTGGAAAGTGGAAGAGGACCAGAAATTCAAGGCCATCCTTAGCTACATAGCCAATTAGAGGCCATCCTGGAATACGTGATACTACTGGTTTTGTTGTGTTGTTTTGTTTTGTTTTAATCTCATTCTTTTGCTTGTTTTTCAAAACAGGGTTTCTTTGTGTAGCCCTGGCTGTCTTGGAACTCACAGAAATCCACCTGCCTCTGCCTCAGGAATGCTGGGATTAAAGGCATATATACACCCAACTGACATACCAGAATTGCACAAAGCATTTCTCATCATTTTTAGTGGTTTTTATGGAATTACAAAGCTCTTCAGTTTGTGGCTGGAATTTATGGAATATTCATTTTCTTCTATACAGAACTATTCTGAGAGGGTGTGAAAGTTCCCTGAGTGATAGCCACAATTTGGATTTTAGTCTCTTTTCTTCAGAGCCACAAGTCTTAATATGTAGTCCAGCCTGGTTTGGATCTAAACCCATAATCATCCTGCCTCTGCTTCCCAGTGCTAAGATTTAAAGGCCTTACCAGTGACTGGTCAGTTTTAGTCTCTACCTCAGCCTGGGTTTTCTGCCTCAGCACTGTATCTAGGTACAGGAAGTTTGCTACCGCACCTGTCCCGAGTAAGAGCTTTCATGCTCAGTACACAGAAAAAATGAGCCTCTCTTTTAAGCTATTAAGTGTGCTTAAAACAAATACTGACTTACATTTTCTTTTGTTTTTTGAGATGGGATATATGTATCCTTAGCTAAAATTTACTAAGTAGAACAGGCTGGGTCATTAATATGGGCCTGCCTCTGCTTCCCGAGAGCTGGAATTAAAGGATTGGGCTGTCACACCCAGATAAATATTAACATTTGCATAGGTGTGCATGTGGGTGCATGTAGATGTGTATGTGTGGGGTGGAGGGGGAAAGGAGGGTCTGTGTGTGAGGGTGTGTTTGAAGTGGATGTCACTTTGGGGAGATAGTTCTTCCTTCCACCATTGTTTCTGAGTGTTGATATGTCTTTAGGCTTGTGAGGTCACTGCTTTAACCTGCTGGCCCATCTTGCTGACCCTCCGTAGAGGTTAGTATCAGACATCTAGATAGAGAGAAGGCCTGGAGCCACTTCATCCTGGACAGCTGCACAGCACAGGAGGCCTTTCTGAGGTCCAGCTGTAGAAAAAGACAGGCTGAGAGCACCAAATTCTATCTGCAGAACCAGCACAAGCCAGAGATGCCATGGGGCTTGGACATTGTTCTCCTAGGATTAAAAGGAGTTCCTTTGTGTCCAGGCATAGAGAGAAGAATGGGACTATGTGGGGCGGTATCTCATGACATCCACATGAATTTGCTTCACAAGGAAATGAGAAGGCATTGGGCCAATGAGATGGCTAAGTGGCAAAGATGCCTGCCATTAGGTCTCTTCCTTGAGTGGGATCTCTAGGGCCCACATGGTACATGAGAGAACCAACTTCAGCCTCTGATCTTTACACTTGCACACACCCTGGCTCACACACTCCCAGACGTGCACCCTCACACACTAGTAAATGAAAATGTGAATGGCTTTCCTGCAAACCGCAAGTGTGGTGTGGGAACAACAAACAGAACTTGTTACTGCACAATGACTTGTCTCCTAGATTAGACATGACCATGGCTGTGTGCAGACAGAGTGTCATTGTCCCAGTGACCCCACTATTTAAAACTATTTTAGAAATAAAGTCTAGTTGTAACCTTTTGGTTGCTTTGCCTTTATGAAAGCTGGGTGAGACACATTGTAATACATCAACTTTGAGAGGGCATCTGTGACTCTCAAATGACTTTTGACCTCTGTCGTGGCTACTTCCTTTGTGAGTAGTAATGTAGTGGTCAAAAGTTAGACATTTTTCAAGAAATGGCATGGAGGGAGGGAAAGGTGAGTGTTCTGCTTCCTCTACAGTTGGCCTTGAGGAATGGGACATCAGTGCTGAGCAGCCTCAGCTGAATTTAGCTCTCAGAACTCAGAAGGAGCTGCCAATGAAACTTCATCTGGAAGAGCAGAAGTTACCAGAGATCCAGAGGCTTGCCAAGTTCCAGATAGAGGAAGGTGCATGGTGTGTTTAGGAGTTAGAACTGCCAAGGAGCTCTCCCAGGTGTGGCCAGTGTCCTGCAAATTCAGTTAAAACTGACAAAATGGACTTAGGGAGCATCCTGAGTGCAGGGCAATGAGCTGTAACTCAGAAAATAAGTTTAGGAGTCAGAAGTCAATCCACCTTCAGAAGGAGTCACAGGATGCTTTGGGCCAGGGTTCACAAATCCTGAATTAACTATTAAGTTTCCACTCATGGACTGGGACTGAAGCTCTGGGCTAGGGTTTGTATCATCTTTGCCTGCTGGAAGTCGCCTCTTGACTGGAGCTCCACTGGTGGACTCCTGAACTCCTAGTTCACAAGGGCGACGACCAAGACCACGTCTTCCATTTGACATATGACCAGAAGATAGACCCAGAGGATGTGATGGGGCTATGGCTGGGTCAGACTTCTGGACCTCATCACCTTTCACATCTGATGGTTGCCTGGAGGTATGGCACACCTGGGTGTTGCAAGGAATGTTACTGGGTGTGGCAATGGGCAGAAGAGAGTGTGAGACCTGGCGAAGCCGGAGATGCTTCAGGCCCCAAGTTTTCCTTGGTGCTTGGACCACCCGCCAGGTAGTGAGCTCCTGACTAGTAGGCCCCATAGTCTCTGTGTGGTCCACAACTGCCTGATCTTGGCCACGTTTCCACAGCTCGTATCGCTCAGGCTGCAGGATCCTCACAAAGGCATCCATGGAGAAGCTCACCCTGGCCTCCCCACAGCTGCACTGAGATGCCACCTTGCCATAGTTGATCCACCTCGGGGTGGCGAAATTGATGGCCTCTGCACAGTTGAAGCCATGGTTGAAGCCCGAATGGTAGCCATAGGGAAAGGTGACCATGAACTCCCCAGCCTCCTGGGTGATGCGGCCAAAGGGGATGCCATTCTCCTTCAGCACAGTGGGTGAAATGAGCGCCACCTTGTGCCTCAGGAAGGCCTGGCAGCTCTGGGAGCTGCCAGGGAAGAGTTCCCTGGCCAGGAGCTCCAAGCGCCTGCCATGCTCAGGGGGCACAGCATACCAGGTCTTGGGCTGCCCAAAGTGCAGGTAGTTGATGCTGTATAGATCCATGTCCTCCGTGTGCCATGCAAAGGTGGTCTTCCACATGCCAAAGTACAGGTAGGGCGTGTTGACGCCCTCAATCACTATACCGCATTCTTGTTCCAATAGGTCTTGAATTGTTCCCAGGTGGCCCACATTCCACTGTTGAGTTTTCCCATCAAACAGGGAGCCGCTGACGTCAGCACCATAAATTGGTGACTCATACAGGCGAGTCTTCCAGTATTTTCTCTCCAAATCTTCAAAATCCAGGTGTGGCGGAGTCTGGTACTTTTTGCTGTTGGCCAGCTCACGATACTGCCCCACTGTCATGCCTTTCTTCTTCTTATGGTATTGGGTGAACACACCTGCCTGCCCAGAGACCACTTGCTGCAGGGGAGTTGCTATTAAGATGTTGCTGATATTGTCATAAGACTGCCTGGCCCTCCATTCTTTTGGTGGGATGACCTTGGCCAGTCCAGCTCGGTGTGCCCCTTGGGACTCCATGTAAGCAATGTATTTATCAAAATCATTAAACTCTTCTTTGGTTGGACGAAATATCATTATACTGCAATTTGGATTCTGAGCACAGGTGGACTTAGTCTTCATAGCTTCAATTTAAACAACAAATTCCAATATATACTCAGGATTGAGGAGGGGGATTTTAAAAAAAATAAAAATTACAATTACAAATGCGGTGGCTGTGCTGGAGCAGACTGTCCTGACAGCTTCTGTGCATGTGCTGGAACTAGCTTTTGTTAGGCTTGCTCACCAACCCAGAGCCAGCACTCTGGCCATCAGTTCAGTCAGGGAGCCTCAGCTCTATGTTCAGTTGGAACCTGGTTCTTTCCTCTCGTTGGCTATTGGATTTCACAGACTGGGGTGCAGCAGAATCTCTTCAGGGATGTAACTAAATCACAATCTGAAAGAAAAAGGTTTGAAAATGGTTTTTAAAAGTTCTTAGGGACAATGAAATTAGACAGACAACTGTATAGTACTTTCAGAGGTCTGCTCCTTAGATAGCGGTTAGTGCCATGGTCTGAGAGTGCTGATAATATAATCCTGTTTCTAATAACCACAATCTACAGGCAGCCAACACCCATCAATGGTGGGTGGAGAAGTGTGTTGCTAATAAGACTCTCCAACAGAAGACCATCAAGTGAGGAAGATGACTGTTTCCTTCAGGAACCAATTTTATAAATGTGATATCAGGACTTTTCTAAGTCAAGAGGATACTATTACATGATTCCATCTATGTAGGATTGAGACAAGACAAAGAAATCTATGTTCAAAGTCAGTGTTTAATGTTCACAGTGTTCAGCCGGGCGGTGGTGGCGCACGCCTTTAATCCCAGCACTTGGGAGGCAGAGGCAGGCGGATTTCTGAGTTCAAGGCCAGCCTGGTCTACAGAGTGAGTTCCAGGACAGCCAGGACTACACAGAGAAACCCTGTCTCGAAAAACAAAAACCAAAAAACAACAAAAAAAATGTTCACAGAGTTGGTATCTCTGTGAAAAAGAGATGTTTGTGGGTGGGAGCCTAAGGAGGGTTTTGCAAGATTCACAGTTGTTAATCTGTTCTGAACCCAGATACTGCTTAACGTTTATCAGAATGGCTTGCTGTAATCCTTCATCTAACAGGAGGGTCTTTACAAACTTCTCTATATTACCTTCAATTGTTTAAAGAAATGAGTGCCTATGCCAGAGAGGTGTGAATACCTGGATTAGAAGGAAAAGGTGCATAGAAATGAACCAAACAGCCGGGAGGTGGTGGTGCACACCTTTAATCCCAGCACTTGGGAGGCAGAGGCAGGCGGATTTCTGAGTTCGAGGCCAGCCTGATCTGCAGAGTGAGTTCCAGAACAGCCAGGACTACACAGAGAAACCCTGTCTCGGAAAAACCAAAAAAAAAAAAAGAAAAAGAAATG
Organism: Rhabdomys pumilio; assembly: GCA_030674055.1. Lineage (NCBI taxonomy): Eukaryota > Metazoa > Chordata > Mammalia > Rodentia > Muridae > Rhabdomys > Rhabdomys pumilio. Next base: position 80,073,329 of record JANHMN010000006.1, on the reverse strand, counting down.
AACCAAACATTCAGTCAAAACAATCTAGGTAATTAGAATCTGAAGTGAAAAGAAGATGTTGTTAAGAAACAAGAAGATTAAATATGGATCAGGCGTTTTGCTTAACTCACATTGTGTGATTTTATGGTCAAATAAATGTTTTTGCATAACTGCTCCTACACAGCCCAGTACAGGATGATGGAACTTCACGAGGAAGGGCTGCCCAAATATATAAGGAAAGTAAATGCGAGGTGTTCAGTCAGGTCAGAGTTTCTCCACGGCCATGCGTCAGAGAGAAAGTTTCCAGAATGTTTGTGGTCAGAGGGAAGATCAAGTGCATGATAATGATTGATCATCTAATCTATCCGAGATCAGAGACAAAAACAGAAGAGAGCATTGAGGATCGTGAGGGAGGAGGAGATGCCATTCCATTCTAAGGCTAATGTTTTTTCCATCAGGTCAAATATTTCTGTTAGGGTGCTGGGAACAGTGAGGTTGAAAGCATGGCATACCAAAAGTGATTTGTAAATGAGCCACATCTTAAACTCAATACTTTTTTAATGCCTTGATATCTTCCCTAGTTTTTAATTTGTGCTGTTAATCAAACGATTTCTCTCCTTTCACAGTCTTTCTCCTCATATCCTTCATTTTTCTGATCTACCCTTTCCTAACTAGATGAACTTGACTCTCATCTTCCTTTTGTCTCAGCAAAATCCATCAGTCCCTCTCATCTCCTGTAGCTCTTTAGACATTTATCTCATCAACTTTCATTTGCCAGGACCTTTATTGAAACGGTTTCCTATCCTACCCCTTGCAGCTTCATAGCTATTCCATGATGTTGGCTCAGCAGCATCCCTACTTTATGTAGGCTGATGTAGACATGATGATATGAAAACCGGTTAGCTTGTGTCTTCCATCCCAATTTCTATCTGGTCCTGCTTTGTCTTCCATACAGTGTACTGAGAGCTTCGTCTGGGTGCCACTCTCTTTTCTCAAGATCTTGGGACTTTGTTGTAGGCACTTAGGACTCTTTTATTAGAGAGAGAATTAAATGAGGCCCATTGGTCCACAGAGCCCTGTCTCCTCTTGGTTGCACCCCATGTCTCCTGCTCTCTTCCCAGGACAGGCTACTCCTTTCCAGAGTCTCAGCACTTCAGCTCCTTCCCTTGGCACCCTCCCACCTTCACTTCGGACTGCAGTCAGTTAAGCAAGCACTATCACCATGTCCTTTATGAAGCTATCAGTCACCAGTATTTTTCCTGGGTAAAGCTTAAGACCTCCTTGACAAACTGACTTCCCCCACTGCATGCCACTCTGGGTGTGCCTTACTCATGGCTGTGTTTAGTGGTCACAGTCCTTGACCTCTAGCAGACTATTTGTCTTCTCTAGATTTTCTTTTGTTACTTGGACCCAGCAGCACTACCCTCATACCACATACATACAACCTTCTCTCATCGCTCACATCTCACTGAACTTTCCACTTAACATGCTGTTGGCACTTAGTACTGATCTCTGCCCCTTTGTATGACTCTCTATCACAGCCCCTTTACTACCCATGCTCTCAACTTTACTCCTCTGTGTTGGATCTTCCACTGAGGCCTTGAAAGTCAACTGTGAAGGACAAGTGGACCATTTCCCCTTGAAACTAATTTTGGTGGACATCTTCGTTTACACCAATGATAACACAGCTATCCTAGTCACCACTGACAGTTTCATCTCATTTCCTTCTAAATGGTCAGTAATGTCAAAGGCATTAACAGAGGCTACTGTGAGAGCCTAAAGACAGTTTTACCAACACAGGTCTTTTCCTGTTCTTACCCTCCCCATAAGAAACCTCAAGATGCAGCCGAATTTTCCTCCACCAGCCTTGAAGGTTGAAATACCACCAATACTCCATACATCATGTAATAACTCCCTATTTTACTCCAAGTTTTTAATCTTAAAAATTACCTATAGGGCTAGAGAGATTGCTTTGTGGGTAAAGTCCTTGCTGTGAAAACATGAGGACCACAGTCTCTATCTCCAGGGCCTATGTACAAATCAGGCATGATTGCTGTGTCTGTAACCCCAGAGCTGAAGAGTAGGGGGCAGAGATAGACTGGTGGGGGGAGGTGGGTAGTCCAGCCTAAATAACTAACTAAATAACTAACTGGTTCAATGAAAGACCATATCTCAAAAAGGAAAAAAAAAAAGATGGAGAATGATAGACACCTGAGATGTACTTCTGACCTCTACATAGGCACATAGGGACAAGTGCACACCCATTCAAATGTGCATATCCAGGCGTGTAAAACACAGGCATAGGATTTTTAAAATTACTTTGATATATACAATCAAGTTTAAATATATAGGCAAACATCACATTCGCCTGAAAACATGATCTGAAAAGAGATCATCTAAAAGGAGAGTTAAATGCCACACTGAGGATCTTTTCTCCAAGATGTAATAGAAATGATTGCTGTTAACACAAGTCCCCATTTCTAACCGAATATTCAGTTAAGTGGGGTTTGCGCTGCTCATGATAGAATTGCCCAGAATCTGCCAACTATAGTTACAGCAATCCTTCAGTACTGCAGCCAAATCTTAAATATTCACTTTCACAGTAAGTTTGGCCCCTGGCTTCTCTCAAGTAAAGAACACCTGTCATGTAGACTTCACCTGATCCATGGCAACCATAGTAACAGGAACCTTCACCCCAAAAGACTGGGTGGTGGTGGCGCACGCCTTTAATCCCAGCACTTGGGAGGCAGAGGCAGGTGGATTTCTGAGTTCGAAGCCAGCCTGGTCTACAGAGTGAGTTCCAGGACAGCCAGGGCTACACAGAGAAACCCTGTCTTGAAAAACAAAAACAGACAAAAAAAATAATTTCACCTAACTTTACTCACTTCTGATGATCCCCGGCAGTCTCCAGTCCAGAATCTACCTTTGCTCCTGCTGTAGACCATAAACTGTAAACTTCAGCTCCATCTGACTGATATGTCCCAGATTTCAGAGAAAAGGCTTCTTTTCTAGAGGTGATTCCTGCCCTGACATCCTAAACCCTGTAGGTTCTGCAGAGATAACTGTGTTGCTTGGCTTTCCCGCTAATTTAGGACTCTTTCAGAATTTTATAAATCAGCATGTATTTCTCCAGTCAATTTCCAACTTGCACACTTTGCCACCACTATCTGCTACCATATTTCCTTTGACACCTTTGTAAGTCTGTCGAAATACAAACACTGTTACTGTTACCTCAAAAGGGTTGGGGGTGATAAAAATGATGGCACTTCAATTTTTGTAATCATGGATTCTGTTTTCCATACTCCATGGTTACTATTCAGCAGATACCTAATGAAAAGTGCTGGCATGGAAGCTCCTCAGAAGGCAGTGTGCTTGGCAGCAGCTTTAACCTCCAGTAGGCACTCACAGAAGGTAATGAACATATCGCTTCCAGAGCTGCGTTTGTTCCGTTACCCAAGACATCTATATGTCTCTGCCCTACAAATCTCAGGGCTCCATTCCTCATCAGGTTTAGATAAAAAGCACAGCAAACCAGTGGCTTTTAAAGGCCAGTATTTTCTGTGGACATTCAAATTAGGAGTATACAGGAAATGTGCATATAAAGAAATATATTCAGCAGGAAAAATTGGGCAAGATCAGTAAAGGTTACATTGTGACATAAATCCTGAATAGTGGGATTTGGCCTTAAAATCCAGCAATGTAACTGTCACATTATGACATCAATGCGGTTTATGGTATTATGGAATTATTAACTTTGTTCTAGTTGCTTTATTCTGTGTGGAAACTGGGATGGTAGTGGTTGTATCTAGCTAAAAAGAGCGGCAGAGGTCCTTAATGTCCCTCTCCCGCCAACAAGGATACATCACTCAGTGAGTACATTACCTTGAATTGTAAGTTTTGGATTTGCTCCCTGAGTGAGTCAAGTCTTGTGCATGACTCAACACTAACCCAATCTCCCTTCCCTTGATCACACCCTACAAACAATGTGGGATGTATTTTGTGATGCTCCATCCCAAAACACAGACTGTCCCTGACCCTTCATCGATCTACCACATTTCCTGGGTAGTCTTGAATCTTTGCCACATAAAAGTGAACAATGACTGCACTACTAGTTGTTTATACACTTTTATTCTTTTTCCTTTTCTCTGATTTATACATACATTCCCTGACTCATTCCTAGAAATGTAAATCTAAATGCCCAGAACCAACTAGGTCACTGAAGCAGATTTCTCCTTTCAGAAATATTCTTCCTGGAGCTCCCATGCTTGCCTGAAGCTGAACCACTCATCCTAGGTAGTTGCACAGCCTGCATCCTGACGTTTTTTCATCCTCCATCCTCCATGGATTACCTCTCTATTATGTTAGGTCCCTCAGGTCCTTCCTGACAGGCTCCATCCATGCATACTCACTTGCTTTGGCAGGGAATATCCACTGAGAACATCCCTGGAAGCCCCATAGAGATTAGAATTCTCCAGAAGAAACACACTGGGCTTTGAAGACTGCATCCAGGAAGAATATCCAACAGTCTGTACTGGCATTTATAAACCTTTTTCTTAATAAAAGCACCAAAGATGCTGAGCAAAAGCCACTTCCAACTAGAATTTATGCCACTGTTGCCTCTGCAAACTCATCACACCCATCACAAAGATAGAGAGCAAAACTTACCTAGGTCTTCCTGGGCCAATGTCTACCAGTTTTGCTGCAGTCGATGCTATGTGCTAAATTCTGGCTTCAGCTCTAAGTAAGGCAAGGATCATGTCAAAAGTTTCCTAACTATGAAACAAGAACTTGAGTTATTGGGTGGCCATAAACACCACACCTGTTTGCCAAAGTTTGAAATCTGAAATAAACTTGGTTCTATGCTGCTGCTTTCCTTTGAGAATTCTGAAGACATTGTTCTACCGGTGTCTTCTCAAAAATCCAAAAGCAAACTCTTGCTAATCCTTTTATAAATTCTGTGTATACTTTTAGAAAAGTCCTCTGATCATTTTCAACAGTTCTGTTAGGATGTGAATGATGAATCTGCTCTGCTTTAGGTACGCCTTACACGAACTCCTGTTCTGCGTTTGCTGCGGTTTTTCCCCTCTGAATTTCTCCTTCTCTCCATGTGTACGTATAATCTATTACTTGGTCACCAGACCTCACAGCTGAGCCTTTAATTTTATGACCTATTCTTAATTTCAACAGTTCGTTCTTTGTTACTAGCCAAGCCTTCCATCATTTTCCAGTTCCAGAAACTACTTTGGTTGTGTGAATGTTCACTGTAGATTAATTGCTAAAGATTTCTCTTCTCTCTGACAGGGTTAATTTGTTAACCAGGACCTTCTGGTTTCCCTGTATCAAGTTAAATGCACTTAAGAAGCAGGCACTGAGTAACTATGTTTGTCATAAGTGCTCTAGTAGGAATCTAGCCACTTCTTTTGGAGATGGAAACACCTGACAATATCTAAAAGTGAGTCTAATTAAAAGACTTGAAATGTATATCTTTTTTTGAGACAGGACAAGGTGTCTCTACATAGCCCTGGCTGTCCTGGGCTGGGATTAAAAGTATGTGTCATCATGCCCAGCTATACATTTTTTTAATAAGTTACTGGAGCCCAGGAATTTGTGGTGTCTGAGAGTTTTATCCGGGTTTTGGTTTAGTTTGGGGGAGGTTGTTTTTGGGGTTTTGTTGTTGTTTCTTTGTGGAACTAGCTCTGTAGACCAGACTGGCCTTGAACTCACCACCATGTCCAGTTCTTCTTTTTTTCAATAAATGCACTAAAATAAAAAATAAGGTGTAGTAGTTGGTGACATAATCTCAGCATTCCAAAAGCGGCAAGATGATCCTGAGACTGGGGCAACCCAGCCTAAGTGGTGAGTTCCAAGGACAGGCAGGGCTACCCTGTGAAGCCCTTTCTGAAATAAATGAACAGAAATCAGATGACTCACAAAGCCTATAGTCCAACCAGTAAGAAATGCTAGCTTCACCTTTCACATTTGCTTCAGGCAGTTTTTAAAATTTTATTGAGACAGAATTTACACGTTTAGGTGTCCACTTCAGTACTATTGAGTGCTATTTGCCTGTGGTGCTGTACAACCCATCAGCTCTGCAAGCTAATTGTAAGGCTTATCAGTCCCTCCAAAAAGCATGTTTCCATTCTTAGTCACACTGCCCATTCCCACCCACACCAAAGCAACTCTACTGTTTCAATTTCCCTATTCCTGATATCAAATGTAAGTGAAACCTGTAATCTGTGGCCTTTTGTGCCTAGCTTTTCTCTTACAACACATTCTTGAGATTTGTGTTGTATTACATACCAGCATTTTGTTTCTTCTTATGACCAAATAGTGTTCTACAATGTAAAGATAGACGTCATTTTACTTAGCCATTCATCCATTGATATAAATTTGGGTTGTTCTCTCTCTAAGGCTACTAACTACAATGCTGGTATGAACATTCATGTACACATCTATCTTGAATACCTAAAACTGGTGAACCAATTGACAGCTCTGTCTCATGGGCCTCCTTCTAGTTTTCTGACATTTTTGCTCTCTCTTATGTAGATACAAATGAATAAAAAATTTGAAGTTATGATCCACATATGAGAACATGTGGTCTTTGTCTTTCTGAGCCTGGGTTACTTCACTTAATATATTTTCCAGTTCTATCCATTATCCTGTCAACCCCTAAATTCCATGTTTCTTTATGGTTGAAAACTCCAATGTGTGAATGTCCCATATTCTCACTATTAATTCACCTATTTATGAACATGTAGGCTGATTTATTTTTCTAGCAATTCCTTTTTCTAGCAGGCAAAAATGAACAAGTAGCCTTTCAGGTGCTCAGGCCTTTAAGTACATAGAGATGGAATAGCCGTGTCACATGGAAGCTCTAGTTTTAGGTTTTGGAAAAAAAAAAAAATCTTCCTACTCCCATAGTGACTGTATCAGTTTGTATCCCATCAACAGCGAATGATGGTCTCTCCCTCCCCACCTCCCAAGTCCTTTCCAGCATTTTTGTCACTTTCCTGATAGCTCTCCTGACATGGGGTGAAATGGAATCATTTCCCAGACGGCTAAGGATGATAAGCACTTTTGTTGTGTGTGCTGGGTATTGATACCCTGTCAGATGCATAGCTGGCAGATTTCCTCTCATTCTCAAGCTGCCTCTTCACTTACTAATTTTGCTGTACAGAAGAGGCTTTTAATTTCTTCAAGTCCCATTTGCTGATAATTAATTGTCCCTATATCCTGAGCTACTGGAGTCCTTCTCAGAAAGTCTCTACCTATTGCATATATGGCTTTGGGTGTGTTTGTTTGTTTTGTAGAATCTTCAGATTTTGGAGACTAACAGTGTGGGTTTCAATACACTTAGAGGTGATTTATATGGATCTAAAGATGAAAGATAAGGATCTAGTTTCATTCTACATATGGGAATCCAGTTTTCCCAGCACCTCGTTGAAGATAGTGACCTTTCTATTTTTAGCACTTTTATCAAAACCCATGGGACTTGGCTGTGTGTGTTTATGTCAAAGGTTTTGGTTGTTTGTTTCCTGTTTCACTAATCTGCATGTCCATTTTTGTGTTTGTGCCTTTTTTTGTTTTTGTTTGTTTGTTTTCCACACAGGTAAAATACTGTGTTTGGGAAAAATAAATCTTTGGTCTTTGCATTTTCTTTTGCTTTGTTTTTAGAGGTTCCATTTCTTAATTTTCCACATACTCCTTCCTTTGTACATATCTATGTGACTACTCTGTTTTATTTCTATGCTACTTAACATTGAGAGTTGGCACACAGAATCTCACCATCCACAATTATCCCATTTGCTAAATTTGGCTAGATTTATAATTATACTTGAGCATTCTTTCTAGAGTAAATTCAACTCATTCCTATTGTTTTGAATTAGGATTGCAATGAAATAACAAACAAAAAAATGGAAACAGATTTCATTCAGCCCTTTGAGCAATCTTGTTTGTTATCTAGTATATGCTCAAATCTTGCCATACTTCAACAGTACTTTAACTATGAAGGTGATATATCTGTTTCCTTACACTCTAAGAAGCTTTGGTGTGTGTGTGTGTGTGTGTGTGTGTGTGTGTGTGTGTGTGTGTGCACGCAGAATACAAACATTTCTTGACTTTCATTCCTTCTTAAACTATTTTTATTCTGTTTGACTGACTACTGAATTTATAGCATTTCATATATATTACTATAATTCTGTTGCTCACAGTTATTCTTTTTTGCTTTGGAACTTGACACAAGCCAAACTCTTGCTAACTAGACACATTCATTAGTGAATTGCTAAATGTTGCCTGACAGTAAAAACCCTACACTCATTGCAGATTTAATAAGAGTTGCTCTAAACTTTCATACTATCATATCCCACCATTTACCACCTAACCTGAGACCCTTTTAAATATAAAGAACCCGGGATGACAGTGTAAACCAGAATCTTATTAACATTGAGTTAAAAAGCAACAGAAACACAGAATTGTATTTTCCCAAACTGCAAATTACATTTTTTAAAGTATTATAAGTACTTCAGAAAATTGACCATAAAGTATGGCTGTAAGTTTTTACAAGTGTCAAAAATTAAAAATATCCAGAATATGTTTTACTACTATAAAACAATGAAGTAAAATCAGAAATTAATGACAAAAAACTAGAAACCTCCAAATTTGTAAACTGAAAATATATTTTTAAATAAACCTTTAATAAGAATGAACTAAAAAGTTAAATGAGGAAATTCATTCTATATAAATGAGAATAAAACTACTACTTTCCAAATCTGTGGTATGCTGGTAAATAATATTAAAGAAAAGTTGAAAACCTTAATTACAGAAATAGCTAAGGCAGGAGGCTAGGAAATTATATGAACTAGATAGGTATCAATCTAAAGCTATTTAAAAAAAACTAAAAAAACAAGACTAGAAATTGATGAAATATAAAACTACATAAAATAAGAGTATAGAGAAACCCGAACTTTTGATAATTTTAATAAACTTAAAAAACCTTCAATTAAAATGATTAAGAATAAAAGTACAAGCCACAAATACCCAGCTCTTGTGACAGAGGTCATTTCTGTAAAGGCTGTTGACACAAAATAACTGAAAACAAAAATAAAAAAAAACAAGAAGAAAAATAGAAAGGGTATGGATATTTTTACTAATATACATTTGAAATTAAGAGAATAGATTTCAAGAAAAACATAACAGACATAAGAAATGAGAAGACTGACTACATTCATAACCATCAAAGAAACTGAAGTAGGAGCCAAACTCTTACAAACAAAATTCCAAACTCAGGATGGCTGTACCAGGGAGTTTTACCAACCATTTAAAAAAAGATGTAATTCTAATCTTGGCAAACTTTCCGAGAGAAGAGAAGGTATGCTTCCTAGTTTGTATTATGGCACAAATCCTAAGGACTAGGGAAAAGGAAACAGTTAATATCTTTTTTGAACACTGACACAAAAACTCTAAAGTATGAGCACACTGACGCTAAGACTCGGGGCACTGATGGTTTACTCCAGCAAAAACGACTGGGTAAGACCTTAAGTCTATTTAGTATATACTGTCAGATTAAAGCGGATCTCAGTGCAGAGGTACTTGGTCATTTTAAAAATGTTTGCACTGACACACTAGTGCTGTTCATGCTTTGGTCTGAGAAGCTTCTCTTTGAAGCAAGCAGCAGTAACTGCAGGAACTCATAACTAGTCCAGAACTGAGAGTGAATGGCTATTGGATGCTCAGCCCTAGATAGGACACCCCTTCCAGGCTCAGAAAACATGGTGGAAGGGGCAGAAAGAATGGCAGGAATGGCCGAGTGTCAAAGAATAATCTTCAGGCATGACATGACTTACACTCTTGAACTTAAAAGCTTTGATTACCTGTGATGGACCTACACAAGATTGAATTTGTCAGCATCCTGCCAGAGAAGAGAGAGGGACTCACACAGTCCCATCCCTCTCTGAAGATCTATAGGTAATTAATGATTTCCAGGGGAAGGAAGACACGTTCTTCAGCAGTGTAACCACTGGTAAGATGCCCATGCTTTTGTAAGCAACCCTAATGAAACTCATTGGGTCACAAAATAAAACAATAAGTAGATGTTAAGGTAGAAAAGGGATTAGTTGGGAAGAGGATGTATAATCAGTAGGAAGGGATGAGGTTTGAACATGACCGAAATACATTGTATGCATGGATGAAAATGTCATAATAAAGTCTTCTATCGAATATATGACTCTTTAAGTAGTTTTTCAACAACCTAAAATAGTAAGAAAATACTTTAAAATATATAATTATACTCAACAGTAATAAATTAAAAAGTTTTATCTTGCAGATCAAGAAAAAACAAGGACACCTGGGATCAGATCTTTATTCAACACTGCCCGTAAGTTCTAACCAACACAAGGCGGCAAAGAAAAAGGAAAGGCAGGGGGAAAAGAGACTGAAAACAAAGAAACACATTATCATTATTGGCAGATGATATGTATATAAATGTATTCAGAGTAAACCACTTGAATTAACAGAAGAGTTTGGTGAGGTCTCTGAAAAAAAATATATATATATATACATATATATACATATATAAATCAATTATACTTGTGTACATCAGTTACAAATGATCCAAGTTTAAGAATAATACCATTGACAATAGCATTAACTATTAAGGAGAGCTTGTGAGATTTCTTTGACGAAGTAATGTAAATATATTCAGAGAAGTAGTATACTGACATGCTTTAGAAAACAAAGATGATCTAAACAAATGAAAAGAGGAAAGACAGAGACAAAATAATGGAGCAGAGTCTGAAAGCAGGGCCATCCAGGAACTGCCCCACCTGGGATCTATCCTGTCTGCTGACACCAAACACAAGACTGTTGCTGTTGCCAAGTGGTGCTTGCTGACAGGAACCTGGCATGGCTGTTCCTTGGGAGGTTCTGCCAGCAATGGACCAATGCAGATGTGGATGCTTGGAGCCAACCATCAAACTGAGCAGGGGGACCCCGGTGGCAGAGCTGGCCGTAGAACTGGAGGAACAGAAAGGGATTGCAACCCCATAGGAAGAACAACAGACTAGCTGGATGACCCAGTGCTCCCAGGAACTAGACCACCAACCAAGGAATGTACAGGGAGGGATCCATGGCTCCAGATACATATGTAGCAGAGAATGGCCTTGTCTGACATCAATGAGAGGGGAGGCCCTTGGTCCTGTGGAGGTCTGATGCCCCAAGGTAGGGGAATGTTGGAGCAGAGGGGGTGAGGGGAGCAAGCAGATGGAATGAGGGAGTTCTGGAGGGGTAACTGGGAAGGGGGATATCATTTGAGATGTAAACAAATGGAAATGATTAATTAATTTAAAATAAAAGAAAAAAATATATACTTCATTCCTAAATCTAAAGACTCACTACTATAAAAACACCAGTTCTGAAATTTGCAAATGTAATGTTATTTCAGTTAAAATTCCAAGTGTATAGTTAGCTCCTGAATATACGAAAGCAAAGAGATCTGGGAAGAGAGGATGAGGTGATAAGAACTGTCTAACTAGATGTGAAGACACCACCATCACATCATGGATAAAATGAATGTTTGGTGGCCTGAGAAGTCTTTAGAAGGTATTAACAGAGAATATGAGTAGGATTTCAAAGTAAGAACATTCTCAAGTAAAAAAAAAAATAGCATGTACTTAAGAAAAAGGACTCATAAATTGAACCCACAAATGGAAGGTTTGATATTTCCATGTATCAAAATCAAATATTTTCAAGTATTTTCAAATGAGAAGCTAAGAAGTAGGCAGTGATGTGCAGCATGAGTAAGCAACAGGAATTACTACCTAACGCATTAAGAACTCAGAAATCTGTAAGGAAAAGACAGTTCAATAGGAAAGTAGCACACACACACTCCAAGTAGATGATTACATGAATTAGACACCAAGGGAACACAGTCAAGACATTAATGACAAGTCACTACACACCAGGTTAGGTGAGAGTGAGATGCTGGACAGTACCAGGCCTGGTGACAGACCACGGGAAGAGCTCCTGCCCCCACTGATGTGGGTCACATGAAATGCATGTGCACACTCCTCTGCGTGTCTAAGAGTAGCTTTAGTAGCTTTATTTGTAAATGTCACTGTAACAGAAACAAACTGTTACATTTATAGGGTCCATTTTTTTGTCTTTTTTTTTTTTTTCCAGAGCTGAGGATCGAACCCAGGGCTTTGTCTTGCTAGGCAAGCACTCTACCACTGAGCTAAATCCCCAACCCCTGTGGAGTCCATTTTTACAGTTGAATTCCACACAGCTACACACGACACACATTAAGTGGGAGGGCAAAAGAAGAGATTCCTTTATATAACATTTAAATATAGAGAGTTCAAGGCTGACAAGCCTGAGTTTCATTTACTAACTAATTCATGGCATTTAGGATATTTTTCAGGGGCTGGGGAGATGATTCACTAAGATTGCCTGATGGACAAACCTAAGGATCTGAACTCCAACCCTCAGCTCACACAGAAGCATGTGGTCACGTGCATGTATTTCTTTATTAGAAAAATATTCACCTTTTTTAAGCTATCAGGTTCATAGATGGTAGATTTTAGTAGAAGGAGGGGGAAACAATTCAACTGGTAAAAATGGAGGGAGATTTGATTACAGTTATAATTGGATTGGGGGTAGGCAGATCTAACTAAAATTTTGATAGTTTACCTAGAGAAGCCTGATCATCACATGAGTTTTCACTTAAGAGATTATCTTCTGAAAAGGAATGCCTTTCTCTGGGTCTTATATGTTTTCTTCTAAAATCCCGACTCAGGTAAGTAGAAGATAAGTTGCCTTTTTCTCTCTCAAACTGTGGATGTGTGCAGTAGAAGACTGCTCCCTGTTACCTCACATACACCACAAAAGACACATAAAACTTCTACAGCAGGACAGGATCTCTTCCTGTTAAAGTTCATTCATTCATCTGTTCACTCAGTTGTTTGGAAAAGTTTTACTAGGCAAATGTTAGTGCTAATCACTGTTTTAAATGTTTGGCCTCTAGCATGAAGCATGCCCCCATGCAACTTATATTATTGTACATGTTCTGCATAGAGGTGGAGAAACAGTAATTTTAACATAACAACACACATGCAGAATGCCAGAGACAAGAGTACAGGATGCTAGAGGCCAGAGGGAGGAACAACTGCATCTTTAACCAGGGCTGTCACAGCTGGCTGGCATTGTGAGCAAGGAGGAAGACCTTTCCTGGCTATGAGCAAAAGCTCTAGAGCAGAAACAGCTGTGTCATAGCAAGAAGGTAGGTATGCTGTAAAGGCATAAGGGTTGAGCCTCAGAGGCAAACAGACTAAGACCTGGAAAACTCTGCAGCCCACTGAATGAACAGTTTGCCTTCTCCTGGGAGTATAATGCGGTGCCACTGCAACTTCATTGGCTGAATGGGTGCCCTTTTTATCAATCTCATTCAAATGTTTGTTTTTTCATAAATTGCTGGGAACACAGTACTATAATGTGATCATTGAAAAGTTGAACCATGTTTTTAAGATTTTATTTTATATATACACATTTTATATATACATATTTTATAGATACATATATTTTATTTAATATATATACATACACATATATAGTTGTTGGTGGCGGTTTGTTTATTTTTTTTTCCAAGACAGGGTTTCTCTGTGTAGCCCTGGCTGTCCTGGAACTCACTCTGTAGACCAGGCTGGCCTTGGACTCACAGGGATCAAAGTGCCTCTGGTTTGTGTGCATCTGTGCATGAGTGTGGCCGTGTGTATACAGACAGGTGTGAGCTGCCAACCATGGGTGCTGGGAACTGAACATGGGTCTTCTGTAGAGAAGCACCCACTCTTAACCTCTGACCCACTTCTCCAGCCTCATGATTACTTTCTACTGCATTTTCTCTTTTTCTGCAGTTTCTACTGGGTTGTTTGCATTTACCTATTTTTTTTTTTTTTACTCTATGTATTTTTTTATTATATGTTTTAGTCACTGGAGCAGTACTGACCATGTGTTAAAGACTTTTGTTTTCTAATCTGACATCTACTTGTTGACTGTGTTCACATTTCCTACATATAACTTAATTATTTTGAGACAAAGTATCTCCATGTAGCCATGGCTTACCTGGAACTTACTATGTAGTCCAGGCTGACTTCAGATTCAGAGATGCTTCTGTCTGTCTCCCTAGTGCTGGGTTTAAAGGCATGTGCCATTCAAGCCTGGCTTGTGTATTTTTAAGACACGGTTCTTGACTCGGCCTCAGGTGTACTGGGATTGTAAATATAAACCACCACATTGAGTTTAAATTTAAAGTCAATGTGATTTTTAAGTCACAAAGCCATAGAATGTTCTGTCTTCATCAAACTCTCCTCTCAAACAGCAAGTACTATACTTTCTGAAATTATGAGACTTTTAAGGGTTTTTTTTTATTATTATTCCTTTTGAATACTGTTTTTCTGTAACCTTTGAAGGTGGAATTCATAATTTTCCCCTCCATAGATCAATTTTACAATCACAAATATTACATATAACATCTTACCAAGCTACACACTACTTTTGCTATGTTAAAATAAAGGTGCATACAAGCTGGTGTGATATATAAGAGTATGAGACAGGACACATGTCACTAAGCTTCGGAAATAGGCCCCACATTACCAGGAACCATAGAGGGTCACCTCAGCTCTAGTGACACATGAGAAATTAAGGACAAAGCAACCTGACAGATAAGCCAAGCAAGAAATCCCTGTAGAGGAAATTCTCTTTTCCAAAGTTCAAGGATTATCTCCTATAGGACTGGGGCGATGGTTCTGTTGGTGAAGTGATTGTTGTGCACGGACAAGGACTCAAGTTTTGATCCCAACAAAAGCTAGGTGTGACAGAGAACATCTGTTATACCCCAGGGATGGAAAGGCAGGCAGGAGCCTAACTCAATAGCCTGATGTTTAATGAGAAACTGTTTCCAAAACTAAGCTAAAAAATAACGAGGAAGACCTACCTCAACATGACTCCTCACGTCCACATGCACACGCACCAATAGCACACACACAAGGTTGTCTGCAGAAAGACGGGAGGGAAAAGGCCTGGTCTGAAGAAGAAAATACGTTTTTAGAAAAGGAGATGGCTAATTCTGTCACATCGACTAGACCTGGAACCAAGTAAGAGATAAGCTGACAGGACCACCTGTAAAGGATTTTCTTGTTCAGATTATTTTAAACAGGATGATCCACTCTAAATATGAATAGTGCTTCTGGTGGCAGCCAGATAAAAGTCAGCCCAAGGGAAAAGTCTAGGGTTTGCCTGCTTGCCTTCCATGACACTGTCCAGTTCACTCTCCCTGTTCTCAGGTTGCTGTCCAGTTCATCCATCCTGCTGCTACCATTTTTTGTTAATATCAGAATCCAGATTCTTCAGCCTTCCAATGTGGAATAAAGACCAGTGGCCCTCAAGGAATGAATCCTCCAGGCGTTTTTAAACTGCAGAGGCATGTATGTAGTCTTGTAGACTATGTGGCTTCTGAGTTCTCAATCTTTCCAGTGTCAACATCTGTACTGTACCATGTAAGGCAATCCAGTAAGTCCCCTGGTACTGTGTATACTGTACACACTGTCAGCTGTTCCTCTGGAGAGCCCTAACTAATACAGATGTCTTTCCAACTTCATTTCTTTGTCTTAAGTGTTTTCACTGTTTAAGTCAAAAGCTTTATGGTATCGTTTTCTTATTATTCACCGGTACTTAAAAGTCAATTTTTTGTTTTGTTTTACCTTTCTTATTAACACTTTTGATTTTACTTTTGTGAACTAACTTTTTATGCTAAACTGTAATAGAACCATCAAGTGTTTATTAATGATTCAAAAGTCAAATGGACTATGGTGACTTATTGAGGGGTTGATAAAGTTAGCTGGAATGTAAAAACCAAGCCATTTCTGTCACCATCTTGCCACCGAGATTTCATTCCTGTATTTATAACATGTCATTCATTCACTTAACTAGTACTTACTCAGCACCTGTCATGTACAGGGTAGTGTTTTACATGTATAGGACACTAGTGAATAGAGGCAAGTTTCCTGCTTTACTGGAATTTAGATTCTAATGTCAAACAATAATAGTAACAACCACTAATGATTCTGCAAGTACCTTGCTGAGATAGTTCTAAGCACTTCACAAATAGTGATGTAATTGTCACAGTATCAATAAGAATTACCTCTACTTTTGCACAAGGAATAGTGGACAGGAGAGAAAAAAATCATTTGCCCAACTGTACATAGCTAGGGAGGGCAGAAGTGGGGTCAGAGCCAAGAGAGCCTCATACTTGGTCTCAATACTTTGTCTCTGATCAAAAAGAAAAAGGTGCATGAAGTAATATAAACAAAGAGTAAACCAACTAGGGGTCAGCATTATGGAAATACAGAACTGGGTGCTATAAAGACATTTTTGTAAGGGAGGAGTGGGGCACAGTATAGATGTCAGGGGAAATGTCACTGAGGAAGCAGCACTCAGTTATGACCTGAAGAAAGGAATTACAGCTGCCTTGGGGGACAGAGGTGAAAAACACAATCCAAGACTAAAAAAAAAAAACCAGAAGAATGCATGCCTGCACTCAAGGGTCTGAGGCAGGAGGATGATCAGTGTAGCCAGCTTGGCATATACTACAAGGCCTTGGCTCAAAACTCAAAAGAAACAATGGAATCCTATCTTGTTGGAAGAAATAGAAATGTCCGGTTGAGTGTATCTAGAGTGTGGTGTGCCCGTGACTGACTAAAGTCAGGAAGGCAGGCAGGCAGGCAGGCAGGCAGGCAGGCAGGCAGGCAGGCAGGCAGGCAGGCTGGCAGGCAGGAGGCCGACTGTGTAAGTAAAAACAAGTGGTTCTTTTATCCTAAGTGTCAAAAACACTATCTGGTAATTTGAAAAGATCACTCTGTTCTGTGCAAAAATAAGAAAGTCCCTTTGAAGGCAATTATAAGTCTAAGAGGAAAACGACAGTGGCCTGAATGAGCGTGGGAATGACAGGGAAAGAAACTTCAGGGTAATTTTCACAATACTTGACAAGAGTGGCAAGTGAACAGGATGTGACAAGTGAAGGAAGAGGGTCTCCAGCTTTGGGTTTGAGCCACTACGGTGATAGCAGTGTCCTTTGTGTGAGGCTGAGTGCTTCCATAAGAGGAAAAAAAAAATGAGGCTTTTCACCTTCTACTTGTGGAGGAGGCACATTTGGGAGGGGGGGGGGTCTTTTCTAATTCTCTTTCTTCATTTAAAAGTTCCAAAGGAAGGGCAGGAAAGAACTGAAATGTTCAATTTTAAGAGATCCTTCCACTTGAAATATACTGAAGAACAGAATCCTCTTTATTGAGCATTGGCTGTCCCCAGGATCTCAATGATGGAGCACAAGACAACGTTGGCGAAGCCATCTTAATCCCATCTCGTGCTCTTCCTGGCAGTTAGGCCCACTGTTCCATAAATTCTCACTGTCGTAAACGCTCACAGCATCTCCTCTCACGCTACAACGCTTAATTCATATAGCTATATTATCTATATATTTATATATCTTAACAAGCAATGCGACTATAACCCCTGCCTTCAAGGCTAGTGGTTTCGCAGGAATGGTACCTTTGGAAAGCTCGTGGCTGCCCCCGTACTTATTTGCGCCTTCTTCATATCCACTTAAGTGACAACTCTAGTCCCTAGGCTGCGGGGTCTACTGAGGAGCAGGAGCCGTTGGGTCGGTCAGTTGGCAAGCTCTCCTCAGATCTCACGCTTGCGAGACGCGGACCGGCTCCTGGCGCCTTCCGTCCTCGCAGAACCGCAGCGGAAGAGTCTGGGAGGGGGTCGGGAAAGGAAAAGACGCAAGAGAGATTAAGTAATTGGCTCTCAAAGGAACAAGATGATATTTGGGGTCGACTATGAAGCACCGGTTTCAAACGCCCGCCCCCTAAACAGCCTTGGCTCCGCCCCTCGGCGACGTCACGCCATCTTTTTTCTGTGTCTCTGCTGATTGGTCACCGCGTCAGCCTCTGAGAGACGGTTTAAAAAAAAAAAAAAAAATTACTCTCCAGATTTGCTTCCGGGTGTGGAGTTCGCGTCTCCAACACCGCGGTTGGAAGTGCGAAGATTTTGCTTCCGGGTCATAACTGAGCCCAGTGTAGAGACTGGAAGCTCAGCATTTTGTTTCCGGTCTTGGGCTGCCACCCCCGGCGCAGAGGTTTCTGGGAGTTAAGGGTCGTGATGGTTCGAGAGTGAGCGTCAGAAGGTGCTGCGGCGGACCCCCCTTCAGAGTGAGTTGCAGTGGTTTGTGGTCCTTGTGCGAGTGGCACCGGGGAGCCGGGTCGTCGCCGCGAGCCGTGACGATCGGCTGGGCCGCGGTGCCCGGATGGCGGTCAGGAGCTGCAGCCGAGCCCGGGGCTGGCTCTGATACTGAGAAAAGCAAAGGAGAGTGGGATAGGGGAGAAGCTCCCACTTCTCACATGGTCTGTCTGAGCATGCTCCTTAACGGAGATTTAGTAGCCCTATAGTTAGGCTGGAATTCTTATTTGACAGCTAAAAATTGCAAAAGGTTCTTTTGTAGCCGAGGCTAGCTTCGAACTCCCGATTCTTTTGCTTTCACCCCTCCCCCCCCCAAGCTGTGGAATCACAGGAGTACCCTGTCATACCCAGTTCAGGATGGGTTTTTGATGTTTGGTTGGGTAGAGTTCCGATTTTCTGAGCATCGCTTAAGTTACAGTCTACCAACGATTTATATAATTAATAAATTATATAATTTATATAATTATTTATTTATAAATGTTGCATCATTTTGTTTTAGGAGAAAATTGAATCAACAAGATTCTGGGATAATGTTGTGGAGGGACTAGTTCAGCCAGAGCTACATTGTGAGACCCTATCATAAAAAAATAGATAAATAAAATCTCAGAGAACCTAGTGCTAGTGGAATAACAAGAATTTTTTAAAGTCAATAATTTTAAAAGCCACACTGCACTATTGTCCAAGATCTGACATCACAGTGTCAGAAATCTCATAATACTATAGAAATGTCAGCATTGCACAAATGACAGAAACAAGCTAGGAGACTTGCCCAGGGCTACCCAACTAGAATAGAAGCACAAACTCAGATCTTCATAGTAGTTATTTATTCTAACAAAGAGCTGCCTGGCAGTGCACATCTAGTAAACACCCTGAGTTTCATAATCCAACTTTTTAGGAACTTGTGTTGAAGCAAACTACTTATGCAGTTTTGGGGAGAGTTTTGAGGATGATTTAGGGATAGATATTTATGAATGATCTATAAAATGAGAATGTAACTTAAACTCACTTTTGTCGAAGAATAAAAGATGACAACAGCAGCCAGGCCAACTTTTGAACCTGCAAGAGGTGGGAGAGGAAAAGGAGAAGGGGATTTGAGCCAGCTCTCCAAGCAGTATTCAAGCAGAGACCTTCCCTCACATACAAAGATAAAGTACAGGTAAGAAGGCCTTTCGTTTGTTTTGTCCACAGAATGGGACCAAGCCTATAGGACTAATGACCATGTCTAAATTATAGTGCTTAAGTTATTGATCTTCCAAGAAAAGGATTTCAGAAACGTTCACAATAAAACTGTGCAGTGTAGTTGCAAAGTGTTGCTGACGTTCTCCCGGCGTAAGTTCCTGTGAACCTGCAATTGCTGTGTGGAGATGAAGCAGGCAGTAGTCACCATGGTCACCCAGAGAAGGCGGAGCTGTAGTGAATGCGGAAGTGGTGCTGTAACAGCCCGAGGTGACGGACTGTTTTAAAAAGCCAGAGACATTCTGTTGTAGGAAATTGTGTTCAGCTTGCTCTTCTAGCGATACCGGAGCAGCACTCGTATATTAATATTAGACCCTCAGATTAGGATATTGCTTTGTCCTCTTCTATTTTGTTCTTGACAGACAGTTACATTCTGGATTGTCTCAAACTGCTGTAACCATATAGGTTCTTTTCCTTGACAAGTGAGGGTCACCGTTTTTTTTTTGTTTTGTTTTTTGTTTTTTTTTGTTTTTGTTTTGTTTTGTTTTGTTTTTTGACCTGGTTTGTTTTGTTTTCCTACTAAAGACAAACTACACAGGATGCCCCTGAAGAGGTTCGCAACCGAGACTTCAGGAGAGAGCTGGAAGAGAGAGAGAGAGCTGCTGCAAGGGAAAAAAATAGGGACCGTCCAACCCGAGGTACCCAAACTGTCCCTCATGTTTGTCTCAGAATTGTGTGGTGGAAACTGTATCCTGGGAATTGGAAACAGTTAACATTTTTGTGAGCCATATCTCTTTGGTAAATGATTAGAGATGATAATGAGGTTCGTTCCAATTCCGTCTTGTCATGCATTGACATTAGAAGAAATGATAACCTGGAGTGTTTAAAACCCGTTGTTTCAGTTCCTGTCTGTAGACTTCAACTTTACAGCAGCTGGAACGGAGGCCTTCTGTCAGGAGCTCCCATGTAATTGAAGAGTTTTGAGAGAAGCATCAGTTACCCTTGTTGTGTTTCTAGTACATGTGAGCATTGGCTAGGTCTCCTGAGGTGCTGTAATCTGCATACTCATTAATTCATTTCATGTTAGCCAACGAATATTTATCAAAGACTTACTTTTGCTGGGCAGTGGTGGCGCACGCCTTTAATCCCAGCACTTGGGAGGCAGAGGCAGGCGGATTTCTGAGTTCGAGGCCAGCCTGGTCTACAGAGTGAGTTCCAGGACAGCCAGGGATACACAGAGAGACCCTGTCTCGAAAAACCAAAAAAAAAAAAGAAAAAAAAAAAAAAGACTTACTTGCCAGTCACAGGGTAGATCCCTGCTGTCACTATGCCTGTGTGGATTCTTTTTACTCAAAAGTTTCTAAAATGTTATTTAAATCTATACTTAGTTCAATATGCTAAATGTTTGTTTTCTTTAGAACATACAACTTCCTCTTCCGTGTCAAAGAAGCCCCGCTTAGACCAGATTCCTGCTGCCAACCTTGATGCTGATGACCCGCTCACAGACGTATGTGTTTTAGTTCTGGGTTTGGGTTGGGTTTTGTTTATTTGTTTGCTTGTTTTAAGCCCCTCAGTGCTGGAACTGTGAGCCTCTGCCATTGGGCCCAGCATATCATATTTTCCTGAAAAAAAGTTTTTTTTAATACATTTTGGCTTTATGTTATTGAAATATGTCACTGACCTCAACTTTAAAGTTTATAATTGTTTTTAAAACAAAAGTATTCTTCTGTGTCAAAGCCTTTTAGGACAAGTTTAATCTGGAGAGCTATGTGGAAGCAGTCTGTGAAAAAGGATGTGCCCACCCCTGACAGTATTGTCAGTGGTACGGGAGGTTAAGCTGACTTGCTTTAACTACACAGGACACTGTCAGGATGAGAGCCCTGTGAACAGCACCACTGAGTGTTCTACCCAGTGCTGCCCTTTATTTTCCTTACGTGTGACACCCTTTTAGACACCTAGTGCTCAGAGGTCCCTTAGTGATTAGAAAGGCAAGTAGTCTAAGCAGATAGAGCATGAACGTTCACTGGGACACGTGTGCCTTCTTAGTTGTATGTAGCTCAGACTGGTCTACTAATCACAGCCTTCTTGCCTCGTACCTCATCGTCCTGAGTAGTCCACTACACCTGACTTCCAACTTCAACTGAGCAGACATGAGTGACCTTCCTTGAGTAGTATCTAATTGCATATATATGTCAGCAATTAGAGCTGACTGGTAGAGTTATTAAAATGAGACGCCTTACAGTAAGTGAAATTCAGTTATTCATTCCAAATATTTCTGTTGGAATCGTAGCTCCCCCTTTTGCACATTTGCTTGCTAATTTAGTCATTTTGAGCTTTTAACTCTTTAGGAAGTAAGACACTGAACATAGTACTATATTTTATTGTGAAGTGTTACTTATTTTAGACTGTCGCCATGTAAAAATCCTTTTTAACCATGTAAATATGAAAGGTACTTTATCAGGAGATGACATTTTAGTAAGCATTCAGAATTTTTTTGTTGGGTTTTATTTATTATATTTTTATTGGTTGTTGGCATTTAGGTACTTTTCTCTGTAGGAAAATTTTGTTCCAAAGACTGTGAGAAAGGTAAATAACGTTTTTTGTTTTTCTGGTTTTTGTTTTTTGTTTTCTGGTATCCTGGGTCACCGTGACCTGTCCCAGGAGGAAGATGAGGATTTTGAAGAGGAGAGCGATGATGACGACACCGCGGCTCTTCTTGCAGAGCTAGAAAAGATCAAGAAAGAAAGGGCTGAAGAACAGGCCAGGAAGGTAGTGCTGGCATTCCTGTGTACCGTCACATTTTATCATGTCTACTGTTGGAACACATGGACATCTGTCTTCTGAAAATGGCATTCTCAGTCCTAATTATGTAGCAAATTTCTTTCAGATAGTTCAGATAAACTATGATGCTCAACTTGTTTAAAAGCAAATGAATAAATATTTGATTTTCTAATTAAATGCTAGAATTAAAGGTAGTCTACAGCAGTAGTTCTCAGCCTTCCTAATGCTGCAACCCTTTAATACAGTTTCTCATGTTGTGGTGACCCCCAGCCTTCATATTACTTAGTTGCTACTTCATAACTGTAATTTCACTAGTTATGAATCATAATGTACATATCTGTGTTTTCCAATCATCATAAGCAACTCTTGTGGAAGGGTTATTTGACCCCCAAAGGAGTCATGACCCACAGTTTAGAACCGCTGGTCTACGTGATTTGTAGAGATTTTCTTCCTGTCTCCTGCTTACTATGAGACATTTCTGTCTCAAAAAAACTTAGTTAGTTCTAGTTAGTTAGGCAAGTCACCTAACTTGTTTGCCCATTCAGTCTCTTTGCCTACAACACCAGTAGAGTACCAGGTTTGTAGAGCAATGCTGAGGACATGAGGGCTTTGTTCTAAAGGATTCATGGGGCTCCTTCATGTATGCAGGGTTGATTTCTTTTGGCAAAAGTAGAGAGGTTGGAAAAAGTTTAGACTGTTTCAGTAATCCTCATATGCAATGAAATGAACTATAATCTGCATGGTAAGAGCTGGAGAGATGGCTCAGTCATTACGAGCACTGACTGCTCTTTCAGAGGACCCAGGTTCAAGTCCCAACACTTATGTGGTTACTCATAACCATTATTGATAACTTAAATATCAATCCCACTTTGCTGTGCTTTGAGGATGACAGAAATCGATGACCTGGTAAATCAAGAAGAAAGTGTCTCTCTAGAAGTCACTGTAAGATGAACCTTATTTTCCACATGAAGTATCAGGATACTTCATTTTAATATGCAGATGTAAACAATGGATTTCACTTTTACCAGGACAAGTAACTGATAGTGAAAGTATGTCTGCCATTTGTGGGGAAAACCTTTTAGGTTACTGCAGAGATCTTAAGGTCAGGGACTTTATATTACAATTAGGATCAGACAGCTTTCTGAAAAACGATAAGGGGCTGGAAAGGGAGCAGTGAGGTGGCTCAGTAAACAGCAGTGCTTGTCAGTAAGCCACACAGTCTGAATTCAACCCCGAGTTCAGTTCCCAAACCATGGAAGGAGGACTGACTCTTGAAAGTTGTCCTCTGATCTCCATGTATGCACACATCTACCCCTAAATCCAGCAAAAATAAAATGTGAAAAAACAGACATTTTTCAAAGATGCCACAAAAACAGGAGCAGGCTTAACACACAGCACTAGGAAGAAAAGGTAACCCTTTCCTCACTCAGTTACCAGGCTTGTGGGCTAGTGGTCAGATAGCCTGTGGGTCAAATCCACACTCACGCTCCTACTCTTGAGAAGTAGATTTTTGGGAACATGGCCACCCTATTTATATAGGCACTGTGTCCACTCCTGCCCCGGAATAGCAATAGAGCAGATGCAGCCATACAAGAGCAGTTACTGTCTGGTCCTTACAGGAAGTGTGCTAATCTATAACACTGTCTAATTAGCTCCAAAATGCTGCTGTAAACACCTTCATAAAGCAGCTAAGAAAAGAGGATGGGGACAAAAGAAGTAAAGCTGTTACTCAATTTGAAGAAATACCGACATATTCTATACAGAAATTAGATGAAACTCCAGGAACTCTAAGACCTTAAAAAATATGTATCCTCTAAGTGTCGACCAGAAAACTGTGACAGTTTAGGCATCTAACAGCTGCCCTCTAGTGGCATACCAATGACTGCTCTTGAAAAACTAAAAATAAACTATTAAAGGACTGTGCACACGGAGATCAGAGGACAACTTTCAAGAGTCCGTTCTCCTTCCATATTAAAATGAAGTATCAGGAATCCATGTGGAAAATAAGGTTCATCTTAAAGTGACTTCTAGAGAGACACTTTCTTCTTGATCTATTAGGTCATCGATTTCTGTCATCCTCAAAGCACAGCAAACTGGGATTGATATTTGATTTAAGTTATCAGTAACTTAAATAACAGATAACTACAAAAATTACAAGTAAGAATTTTAGAAATTTGGGGTTTCTAATTCTTAAATGAAACGAGGTGATTTGAGTTTGAAGAAATAGGAGTGAAGAAAGTGATCTAGATGTGCGTTGTAGCACACCTCTAATCCTAACACTCAGCGCACACCTCTAATCCTAACACTCTGTGAAAGGCACGAGCTGAAGGCCAAACTGAACTAGTATTGAAAACTTGTGTCTTTAAAACAAAGGGAGAATGGGCAAGATGGCCTAGCAGGGAACCTCCAGGATGAGAGGGCGGATTTCTGCAAGTTGTCCCCTGACCTCCATTGTACTATGGTACCCATATGCATGCGTGCATGCTGAATATCTACAGAAATACTTTGTAAAAAACAGACAGTATTGTAACTATGACTCAGAAGAGGAGTGAGTCAGTGGTAAAGTGCTTCTCTAGCATGTACCAGGCCCGCGACCCCATCCTTAGCACTGCAGAACTGGCCGCGCTTGTGCACTCAGAAGTTGGGTCAGAAGGTCAAGGTCATCCTCTGCTACCTAGCAAGTCCCATGCCAGCTTGGGCTGCTGGGTACCCTGTTGTGAGAGAGGGAGAGAGAGAGGGAGAGGGAGAGGGAGAGGGAGAGGGAGAGGGAGAGGGAGGGAGAGAGAAGAAACCATTTCTCTCTGTACTGTCTGAGTTCATTTGCGGACTAATATATGGCCTGGAGTGAGTAACTTTGTGTCTTCCTCTGTCATTGACAGGAACAAGAACAAAAAGCAGAGGAAGAGAGAATTCGCATGGAAAACATTCTGAGTGGAAACCCTCTCCTGAATCTCACTGGCCCATCCCAGCCTCAGGCCAACTTCAAGGTTAAAAGAAGGTATGAGAAGTAATGGATTGATATGTGTGTGTGGACCATGATTAGTGTTCCGTGTGTTATATAAAGTTTCTAGGATCCTGCCTTCTATTGTTAATCTTCCCAATCAGATTTTAGACTAACGGAAGATGGAAAGAGGTGGGTGACATCAACTTAATGCATACTCATCTGCTTAGTGATTGTCTAAATAAGAGAGCCAGAATGCTGCCGTGCCCTTGACTGTCTACAAAACTTTACATGAGATGTGAGTGTCGGGGTCCCCAAGACCAACCCGCACAATTCAATTCTAGAAGGATTTAGGGGACTTGGTATGGCCATAGTCATGTTTGATATTGTAAGACATACACAGATCATACAGTTGTAAATCTTCATAGATATACATCCAGGTCACAGGTGGAAAGATAGAGGCTTCCTTAAACTCCTGTTCCTTGTAAGAGGTCACCAAACAGTGAAACTAAAGTTGAGACCGGATGTTCAAGGGAGTGGTCCTCTAGGAACTTGGGCAGAAGTCAACTTAGTTGAGTGCTGTAGGCACGTGATGTGAGAGAAGGTGCGGGTTTGCAGTGCCAGCTAACCAAAGCTGAGCTAGAGTCGGGGCTGAGAGGGCACTCTTGTGTCCCGTGTGCGCAGGAGCACAGGAGAGCTGAGGAAGCTGCCTCACCTCTACACACGTCTCTTCTCACCTCCCCTGCGGCTCTCAGCAGGGAAGAAGCACTGCCCTGCCACTCTCCTGCTTGCTCACCACCCTTCATGATAAAGCTCTGTCTTCACCCAGCCTCTTCTCTCACCCAGAACCACAGTTTTGTTAAAAGTCACAGTACCGGCTGCTTTTTCCTAAACTCATTGGCTCCTTTGCTCAGTCACAGTCAAAGTAGTGCCCTGGACAGCTAGAAGCTTAACTTGAGTTCTTGAGGACAGTAGGGCAGTCGGAGCTGTGTGCCGACAACTAGCAGTTTACCAGAGCCCAGTCTACGCATTTGACCTGAGCAGTTGCTTATGCTGAATGTGAAACAGGGAACAGGCTTGAGGCATTGTAGGTTTGGAGTGCTCTGTACATCTCTTAAGTAAATCTAGCCTATGTGTCTCTGCAGTTGGTCTAAGCTAGAAATAATACATCTGCGAGTTGCCAGCATGGGCAGAGAAAAGTCAAAAGATATATCAGTACCTGAAGAAGTGCCCAGTTAAAAGTGCGTAGTAAATGCATAATAAATAGTATTTGAATTTAAAATCTTAGGCTAAGACTAAGCAGCCAGAGTGAGGGCAGCCGAGAGATTCACATAGTAGTACTGGGAGAGGAAGGAGTGGTGGTCTAGGGGTAGTGATGTAAGTGCAGAGAGTGAGGCCGTATCTTAGCATTGCGGAGGGGCCAGGCAGTTTGGGTGTTGGGAGCAAGGGAGTGAGTTAAGAGAAAGTATCAATTACATGTTGACTATTAAACAAACATTTGTAGATTCAGGAACAAATATCCCTGTCACACTGAGCTGTTCAGCTTTTAGTGTGTGTACTACATCAAGACAAATTTACTGACACTGTTTCCATAAGTATACATAGCTTTGCTCATTTCCCTTGTGCAGTTTCTCCTGGTAAGCATGCACCAGCACATACAAGCATGTTATGTAAGCTGTGTCTAATGCACGATTGTGTCTTTGTTGTATGTAAGGGCTTATGTTTATATAGGATGTCATGGCTCTGATGTCACATACTTTCCATAACACCTGCCTATGGGTGTGTTTAGTGTTTTCTGAAATGTAACCGAGCTCTGCTCTGAGCACTTGAACAGGCATGGGCCAATCTATAAATCTTAATTGTTACACTCCGATAGTTCCTCCTTGTGTAACAATGTGTGTCTTGGTGGATATAACTGATAACAAGAATGTATGGAACCGTACAAAGCACAGTAAACTGATCACTTCCTGTCTGATGATGTCTGGATCAAGACAAGTGGCCCTGCCTCTGGGTTTTAAATCTCAAAATACCACACCTTTACCTAAGCACAATCTATATGTGTCTTCTTTGTAACTCAGACTTGCTGCTACTAGAGAAGTGTGTGCTCTGAGTAGGGATGCCCTCCTGCTGTGCCAGCCTCGCACAGTAGGCATGCTGCTGCTTTTGCTGTCAGGGGACAGCTTGTTGAACATGTATGATGATTTACAGTCTGTTGTGGTTTTGTCTCCTGATGGAACTATAATGGATTTGTTTTCGGTTTTTCCTCTTTAGGTGGGACGATGATGTAGTTTTTAAGAACTGTGCAAAGGGTATAGATGACCAGAAGAAAGACAAACGATTTGTGAATGACACACTGCGATCTGAATTTCACAAAAAGTTCATGGAGAAATATATCAAGTAGTACAGTTTTATGTGCTTAATTAAAGACTAAAGTGTTAAGGATCAATTTGACTGTTTTGATTTTTGTTCTTTCCCAATTTTAACTTTCTCAGTCTCTTTCCCTTAGTGTGGTACTTTATTGGATAATGGATTTAGAAATGGGTCTAACCAGGCCTTAGTTTCTTTTTAATATGTGAAAAGGGTAATTTGCTTGTAATAAATATTTTTAACCTAAGTAAACCACTGTCCCCAACTTTTTGCTATAATTTATACAGCTTATAAAAAGTTGCATAATTTCTTTTCAAGATGAAAATTACCTTTGTACGCTGTGTTTTTAATGCATTAAGTTTTCTCCTTTATCTCACTTTGGTTTGAGGCTGTTGGAAGATGACATCATTGTTTTGTAAGTGTGGTGGAGGCTAAGAGGGAATCCACTTGAGAGACCATGTGTATTAATTAGGGTTATTAATTAGGGTTATTAATTAGTGTATTACTCAGGGTTCTCTAGAGTCACAGAACTTACGGGTAGTCTCTGTATAGTAAGGGAATGTGTTGATGACTTACAGTCTGTAGTCCAACTCCCCAACAATGGTCAGCAGCAGCTGTGAATGGAAGTCCAAGGATCTAGCAGTTGCTCAGTCACACAAGGCAAGCAGGCAAAGAAAAGTGAGTCTTCCTTCTTCCAATGTCCTTATGTAGGTCTCCAGCACAAGGTGTGGCCCAGATTACAGGTGTGGACCACCACATCTGGATCTAGGACTGCCTTAGTCTCCTGGGATTAGAGGTGTGTACTACCTTGCCTGGGCCTAAGCTTTTCATAGCCTATGTATGCCTCAAGATCAGGATCACAGGTGAGCCTTCCAATTCTGGATTGTACTTCATTCCAGATATAGTTAAGTTGACAACCAGGAATAGCCATCATACCATGTCACCATTAGTAGTCACCTGGGCTGGCTCAGAAGATGCCTGCCATTTCAGTTCTGAGGACAAAGTTCTTTTCTTTTGGCCTGTGATATGCATTCCCATGACAGTGCATGCCACCCCTTTATGTCCTTAGGTTCTTGAGTTAGATACTTGTCCACACACTGATCTGCATGAGACACAAAGCTGCATGGAGTTTCACATCAAACACACAAAACAGCTCTTTGAATGGCTTATTATTGTGAGAGGTATAACTGTACTAAAAGGCTTAATTTCTGAGAAATGTGACTCTAAGTGTGCCACTTTCATAGGAAATTTGGGACCACAAATTGAGCCTTTCACAAATGGAATGCCATTTTTAAAGTTGCATTTTGCTGTGTAGTCTACACAGATTCACCTCAAAACTGCAGACTTCCTTTCTCAAGCCTTTAAATGCTGGGATTATGAGTGTCAGCAATCAGGACTGGCTCAAACTTTACAAAAACAATTAGCATGTAATTGGTGATCTAGTTATTTTCTTTAAAACCCCTATTAATTTGAGGACTGGAGTTAATATTGATTAACTTGACTGATTAGTTAATAAGGTTTACCTTGCAGAGAACATTGAATTCCTGTAACTGCAGTTTTGGGGGTCTTAATGTCCTTTTCTGACCTTCATGTCCTATACCCAGACACATATAGAAAAAGAAAAGAAAAATGGGAATTCATCCAGCATTTGCCCAATGTAGAGTTGATGCAGTTGTATGTATCCTGAATTGAAAGTAAAGCTAGGAGAGGAGCTAGGTCTGCATCCTTGCACGCATGATCTGTGTCTTTGTAAAGATCTCCTTTTCCTTGTTTGTAGTATGGTTGTGGCTGACTCCCTAGCCATGTGCATAAACCACCCTCTTGCAGACCCTCTGCCACTCTGAAACCCAGTTTTACACTCAAACTCTTTAGGAATTTCTCATTTCATTTTTGCAAAATACGCTGTTCTGTCCTGGTGTCAGAGCACTGTAAGAGGGGAGAAGAGAAGAAGAATGTCTGCCAGATTTCCTTTCCAGAATAATTTTCCCCATCCAGTAATCCAAGTGGCTTCCTTTCTTGACAAAGGGGAGGGGGACAGTAGACAGGGAAAGGTAAGCTAACCAGAAGCAGCTGCCTCAGTGTACACACACACACACACACACACACACACACACACACACACACACACACGTGTCAGCATGTGTCAGAGCCCAAAGCAGAGGAAGGGTCTTAGGACCTAAGTGCCTTTAGGTCTCCTTGAAAGTTTCCTGGTCCTGTGCCTCTTCCAAAAAGTAGTTAAATAAGAACTGGGCCCTGTATGTCTCCCTTGAGCATTTCCTTCTAAGAAGCAAGCTGTCAATGAGGAGAAAGTCCAGGATAACTAACAGCATGTCTATGCAGAAAAGTGTCTCCTGTGCCACAGGCCCTGCAGGCACCCAGTTCCTAGCCAGACCACTTCCTGTCAACTGGCTAAGCTGCTCTCATGCCAGCCTCCTCCTAAGCTTTAGTGAATGGTAATCAGTCAGAATAAGGAGCAGAAGTATTCACCATAGCTACAGAAAGTGTAAAGACATAACTTTAACAAAAATGTGCTGGAATTCTGAAGAAAATTCTCAACACTTCCATAGGTCACTAAAAAGACCTTAATAAGTGAGAGGACTCATTTATTTTAAACTACTAGTTTAAAGTTAGTTCTCTGAGCAAAAGGAATCACGATTCCATGGATTCACACCTTTAAAAAAATAGTATTTGGTCAAATTCTTTCAAGATTTGACAAGAACAAATATGTGACGGTGTGTCATATCTTTAATCCCAGCACTCCGGAAGCAGAGGCAGGCAGAGTTCTAAGCCAGTCTGCTTTGTATAGTGTATTCCAGGCCAGGTAGTGCTATACCTGGCTTTGAGACCTGGTCTTTAAAAATATAAAGACGAGGTTATGAGGGCCCAAGCACACAAGGAAGTGCCTAGACAACAGCGTGGCCAGGAGAGTCGTGTAGTGAGTGCGTAACTGGTGAAGTGATGGGAGAGAAAGAAGCAAGCAACTAGGTGGTGGAGACCTGGAAGACAGAGGAGCCAGGCAGGTGTGCACCATGAAGAGGAGGAGCTGGAGAACCAAGGCAGTTGCTGTTATTGCTGCTTGGGAAATGGTGAATTCCACTGTCCATCAATCGAACCAGTAGCAAATGCAAGTGCCAGTGGGCCTTTGCCTTCTTCCTTTGAGAAAACCCACCACTGTGAGTCACTATGACTCTGGAGCTATATCCCAGCCCAGGAAGAGGAGCAGGACCTGTAGAATGGAGACCCACGACTGACTGACATGTCCTCTTCGTTTACTTCTCGTCACCAGCCTGTCTGCTCATCTCTAGCTGGTTGTGGTAGTGGTTCAGACTGGACAACTGTGTATTGAATTACAGTTTTACTGTGCTGTGTTTAACTTTGGCCAGAGATATATTTCCTTTGGAATCTTTGGGGGCAGACATTTGAAGACACCCAGAGGCCCTGCCTGTTGTGTGACCTGCTCACAGCATGAGGTACTACCATGTGCAAGTTTAGTCTGGAGAGATGGGAGAGAAAGAGGAGTGGAATGGTTTGAACACTATGAATTCAGGCAGTTATAGAGACACAGGGTTGGAGAGAAAGCCTGGTGTGAGTAGCCTGTGATATCACCTGAGGCCATGGTGAGCTCTTTCCATGCTGCCATGCCTGGGTCTGTGACCATGCAACAACAGGTCTGTGTAGATGTCTGTGGCCCACATTAACACCAAAGGGCATGCAGCTGTCATGCAGACTCAGAGTTGCTACTCACCTGCCATTTGGTGGTGTGAGCAAGGAAGAGATGCCCTTCCCTCTGTCTTGCCCCTTGACTCCTCTGGCAGGTGGTGAAGCTGGCCCTAAGGTCATGAGAGCATGAGAGCTGTCCCTGCTGGTCACCAGCTGCAGCACTCGGGAGAGCTGACCCGCTGACCTGGCCAGCACAGCAGAGCTGATACTGGTGGTGGTGGTGGGGGAGTGGGGGTATGGGTGAGCCACCTGAGGGTGTAGGAGCAGGAGAGCTGGCAGTGAACTGGATGTAGCAAGCTGGAGAGCTTGCGCTGGTGGTGAGGATGTGGGAGAGCTGGCAGGCTGACCATCTCAGCTACCATCCAGGCCCAGATTCGGGGCTTTAGGTTGGCCCACCCCAATATCTATCCCATCTGTGATCTGCTGAAGCATGTGAAGGGGCCCCCAGTCCTGTAGATCAAATGCTGCAGGATCTCCATGACAGGACAAGATATCCAAGAGGAGTCGCAGTAAGGATCCAGTATTGATAATGTAGCAAAAGCCAGAGACCTAGAACCAGACCAATGATTCATTACAATGAACATTTGTAAGAAAAGATGTGTGGACAAAAGGGTGTACTGTGAGGCACACCGTGACACATTATAGCTTCCATGATGATATTTTATTTATTTGTTTGTTTCCTTTTGCGGGGGCAGAGGAAGATTGCAAGGGCAGAGGGTGGCTACAAAGGGGTGGGAGATGAGTTGGAAGGGAGTACATGATGTAAAATTCACAACGAATCAATAAAGAGTTAAAAAATAAGAAGAATAAGTGTGTATGGATGTTCAGAAAAAATATCTAGCAGACAACAATAGTAAGAATTTTATCTACTTTTTAAAAGGCTAATCCCCATCCCCAATACATGCACATGCTTGTTCATGAGGGTATGACCGTGTACAGCATGCAGGCAGAGGCTAGAGGACAACTTTGGGTGTTGGCCCTTACATCTTACTTTGTTTGAGGCAGGCTTTTTTTTTTTCTGCCATGTTACATACTCCATGCTAGCTGTCTTGAAGCTCAGGGATCCACCTGTCTTCCCCTCTTGCCTTAGGCATAACGGGATTGCAGAGAGATACTACTGCATTCAGCTTTTATGCAGGTTCTAGGGGTTCAAGCTCAGATTGTCATGGTTGCATAGCACTTTTATTCACTGAATCATTTTTCTGACCCTTTCCTACCAATTTTCAAATGGACTATAATTATGAAATTATCAATATGTTTCTGCTGCACTGGAGAGCTCATAGACTATCATTGGTTCACACCCAACATACACCATAGCAGAACATAGATGTGTCTTTTATAAGTCGGTGTAGGCTGTAGTCTCTAGTAGATTCTTCAAAGGAAGAAGCACATTTCAAGTCCCCGGTGTTGGCTTTTCACATAAGTCAACTTGTTAAAAGTCCTGTGTGTTTGCTCTAGATGTCAAGGCAGATGTTCACAGGCTAGTCTGGGCTCAAAATAGATACCAAAGCTGATACCTAAAGTGTTCCCACAGGCACATTTCTGTAGAGGGCACAGGGTCTTTGTGCTCACAGATAAGCACTCAGGAACCCAGGAATGTTAAACTCTTCAACACAATGGGTGTTGTTTTCCCTGGTGACGTCTATGCTATCTGTATGACTGAGACCATAACAGATCCTAGGTCCTTAAGCCATAGAGCCCATCTTCATGGTAGAGATCTCAGGTCTTTGCAGAAGAGTTGTGATGCATTCACGCCTGAAGCTTTATTGTGCACATGGAATTGAGATCATTGTTAGCAGAAAACTTCTTTCCAAAATTGGACTGTACTTAAAGTATGTCTAAAATAAACTGCCTGGTGTCAGACTCTAGAGGTTTGAACCAGTACTGGCTAAATAAGGCATTTTTAACCAGAGTTCCTTTTTTGCCTCTTTTGAATTGTTTCTCCATGGGCCTTAGCATTTGGAGCGACACACACACATTCCCATGTGCAGACGTTTGCACTATCTCTCTTCCCTATCCCTCTTTCAACACATGAACATCTCACATGGTTTTTCCATACCCCATCCCAAGCACACAGAGCAGCACTCACCCATTTGCTTCTGCACCATGGACAGGAGCATGCCCCTGTCTACATGTTTCCTGAGAAAGGGCAAGGAAAAGAGACTACCAGACCCTGTGGCTCAGAGGGAGGTCATACTTGTCCCTCAGAGTGAGGGACCATCCAGAGCTCCTGGCTTTTCTTTCCAGCACCTTTGCTGCTAATAGTCATTTTCAGAAACCCGAAACCAAAACTCTCTCCCTTGTTACAGAAGTAGATAGATCCCAGATGTTTGGCTCCCTTCCACTTCTGATCTATATTAAATTGCTCGTGGGTTTTCCTTGTCTAGATTATGAATGTTTAGATATTCACAAATGCATAAAAGATGCTCAAAATTGGTTGTTGAAGGACCATTCCCATCACTGACATGGGATGAGGAGACACTTCACTTGAATAAGGTCAGCCTGCTTTGAGTGGCAACACAGACAACATGCTTTATGGCTGTGTTTCAAATGAAGCCTGACCTTGTTGGTCACAGAACATCCTTACACGCTCTGTTTTCTTTCCCCCTTTGCTAGGGAAGAGTAGCTAAAATCTTAGCTCCCAGAGCCCTAGACTGTATTGAGAATTAAACTCTTGACTGAAGATATACAAGACTAAGCTAGTTCTGCCTTCACTGGGACCAGGCTGAGAGATCTAAAGCCATGAGCTTGCTGCTGACCTCCTAATAGTGTCACTTCCTGTGGGCCAAGCATTCAAAAACATGAGTCTATAGGTTAGGGGTCCTAGTTATTCAAGCCACCATAGTTTGTTAACAACCTTTAGAGACAACTAAGAGCTACAGAATCCTCTGGATACCCATTGTAAAGAAATCTGATTGCCCCTTGAGAAGTCCACACAAGTCCTACCCACCCTCAGCAGCAGCCATGGAGTGTGGACCTGTGTTTCTACCCCAGTGACAGTTACCGTAGCTGCTTTCGGACTGTGAGTCCGAGAAAAGCTCTCACCCGTGAGATGCCAGATTCAGGCAGAATGGCCCTACAGCAGGCCCTGGGGGCTTCTTATTAAGTAAGCAGGCCTCCAGCAGACATCCTTCATTTCCCAGTGGCTCTGTGGTTGGTCTGACTCTACATGAGCTTCTTCAGAGAGTCCAAGCTATGGAGTAAGGGACAAGACGGTAACCCAGACCTTAGGGCAGGGAAGGAATTTCTTGCTTTCCTGTCTCAGCTGTGTCCCCTTTTAAGAATGTGGTCTGAGATAGTGGACGTTGTGTCAGAAGCAAGAGAGGTTCTTTAGACAAAGAAAGGGAGATTTTCCAGTCAATGGCAACTTTCTGGACCTCAGACATGCCCAGAAGTTCTCATGGATGTCTTAGGATGAAAGAAAACAACAAAGAGTACTCCAGGAAACTTCACAACAGCAGTCAGGAAACAGAAAGCCTACTCTCTGATAGCTGAGATATATCTGACAGCTGGGCATCCCATGCCATTGTGATCTGATGCTTGTCCATGGATCTGATGGCCAAATTCAGCAGACAAAATTCCAGTTTGTACCTCCCTCTTGACCACCGTTCCTTTTCATTCATTTTCACCTTTGTTTATATGTTCCATTTTCTCCTCATTTGATTTATATGATTCAGTTTCCTCTATGGTGCTCTGAACTCTGCTTGCCCCTTGTATATTCTGTAATCTATTTTGTATATGGAGCTTTTGCCTGTATGTATGTCTGCTGGAAGAGGGCACAAGATCTCCTGGAACTGGAGCCTCCATAAGAATGCTGGGAATTAAATCCAGGGCCTAGAAGAAGAGCAGATGCTCTCAGCCACCTCTCCACCTTCGTCTTTCCATCTCTGTTTATTCTAATTTATCTTCGTTCTTACTACTTTTATTTTGAAGTGCTTGGAATTGAACCTAGAACTTTGTGCATACTGGGTAAGTGGTCTAGCCCAGAGCTACACCCCGGCCCTTCATCTTCTCTTGCCTCGTGTCACTCACACTTCCCTTACATACCCTCAAGAACTGAGTAAACCACTTTCTTCCAATTTCTGGTGCACCTGTCCCACTGTTTAGTGCTTATCTGACTTATATCATAAGAAATAATGAAGTCCTTAAAGCCAGAGAAACTGTAAAGGTCCAAGAATTGCAGAAAGAAGACCCCTGGACTTGAATAATATGCTAAAACAAAGAGTGCTTATTCTGCAGAAACAGGCAGCGTGCAGGGCCAACCATCCAAGCAAAATGGCGACCATGAGGGAAACTCCCAGACCCCTTTTAAAGCCAGTTAGGGTGCTCCAGTTGTGGTCAGGTCACCTTCCTCAGGATTGGTTGAGTTTATGGTATACTTATACAGTTCTGATTGGTTCATACCTTGAGGGAGAGAGGGTTACCTTATAGGGACCTTTTCTGTATCTGTTATAAGCTCCTGGCCAGATGTCAAGGCAGTTGCTGATTGGCTGCCCCTTTTCTGCAGTTTTTCCGAGAAGCCTGGGATGACCTGGGAAACTGAAGCTTAAAGCTGCCTGTTCTAAGATGGAGTGAGTTAGGTGCTCTCAATCTCCCCTTAAGTAAGGGTCCATTTCAAATCCTTGAGTGGAGTCTAAGGGCTGGTATTGGAACTTTAGGACCATGAGTTGAACGGTGGAAATTCGTTCCTTAAGCAAATCTTATTACGGCACAAATAATGCAGGACTCGTGTACCAGGGCAAGGATTAGATCCAGGGTCCAGCTAAAGCTGAAACAAGTGTTGTGAGCCATGGAGACCAATTGAAGAAAGACTCATACCAGCTCTGGGACTGTTGGTTTTCTTTCGATCTTGTAACCTTTTATGCACCAAAGACATTGATTCTCTTATGACCCCTAAATGGTTGGCACAGAAACAGCATGGTTCTCCCAATGCCAGACATAGCCCATCTAGCTGTAAAAATAGCAGGTCCAGTCCTTGCCAATTTTGTAGGGCCACCTCAGCCAAGGAAGTTAAAGAGGCTTCTAGGTGGGATATAGACTTTTCTAGTTCAGACAAATCAGCATCTATGGTAGAACTTAAGGCTTTATCATCTCAGTCCTGGAGGAGAAGAGCTGAAGTCCCCACCCCTGGTGAGCCAACCATGCCAAGTCCTAAGACTACAGTGAGGGCAGCTCATCTTATAGAGTGGCTGAGAGTAGGGATAACTTGGTGTTCATCTCCTCGTCTGAGTAATAGAGGATCCTGGGAATAGTTGGACCAGTACACAGAACCTATTGGTGCAGTTGAGGGTCTTCTTGTGGATGCAAGGGATCAGTCTGGTAGAGCAGGCCCACCAGGTATTAGTGGGAGGGATGAAGTAGGTTTCCATTCTGAGGACCGACCTCCTGGGTGATATTACATAAATGCATATGGGTATGGGGGGATTTCAATCCTTTTGTGCCATCAAGTGTTTCCTTTGACTAGTTCTAAGGTTAGTATCCCATTACCTGGGTACTGCCATCAACAGTTTTTGCTGTCAGTGGAGGTGGTATAGTTTCCAGGGATACACCCTCATAATAGGGGTGCTATGCATCTAAGCAGAGCCAACAATCAGTAGTAAGTTCTGGCCTAGAGCCATTCAGTACCTGAAAAGTGACATGAAGAAGGCTCTAATGGCCAGATTGGGATTGCAGCCCCTCAGTTGTAGGGACTGTGAATTGATTTGGAAATCCCCCAGGTCCATGAATTTCTAGAGTCAGTGGGTTTCTGAAGGCTCTGGATGCCAGGCTTCACTGAGATTGCAAAGCCCCTTTATAAGGCCACTAGGAGACAGGAACACTTGTTGGACTGGACCCCTGCTTTAAATAAAACTTTCCACAAACTAAAGGAGACCTTCTTGGATGCCCTGTCCTTGGCTCTACCTCACCTATAAGCCTTCCCACCTACATGTGGATTAAAATAAGGGCATAGCTAAGGGGTTGATTATATAGACCCTAAGCCCCTGGGAAAGACCTGTGGCCTGAGATTGGTTGGCCTGTCTCAGGATTGTAGCCGCATGGCCCTACTGGTCAAGGATGCAGATAAGATCACTACAGGGTAAGAACTCATTATAAATCATTATCCCCATTCCACTGAGGGGATCCTCAAGAACTCTCTGCACCACTGGCTGTCCAATGCCCAATTGGCTCATTACCAAGTTTTACTACTAAACCCACCCTGCATCTCATATGCTCCCTCCTCAACCTTCAGTCTGACTAATCCATTGCCTGACTCAGGTCCTCAAAATGGCCAAGGGTGCAACTGCCAGTATTTACATAGACCACCGCTGTGCCTCTGCTCATATGCATGGACTTATCTACAAGGAGAGAAGGCTACTCATGGCAGAGGGAAAACTCATCAAAAACATGGAGAGATTCTGGCCCTATTAGAGGCAATATGGTTACCCCTCAGAGTAGCCATCATCCATTGCCCAGGGCATCAAAAGGGGGTGGGCAAGAGAGCAAAAGGAAATAGGCTGGCTGACAGAGTCTCTAGGAAGCTGTACTAGGTCCCATTATCAGGGCTCTGGCGGCTATGTTTCCACCAGAACTTCCCAGAACCCTCAAGAATAGAAGGATCAAGCTAAATGCCACGGAATCTATCAGAAGAATGGATGGCTCCACACTGCAGATGATTGCATAATCCTTCCCTCAGACTTTGCCAAACAACTTATTCACCAGTTACACCAGAACACTCACCCAGGACTCAGGAAACTTTAAGAATTGATGAGAAATTCCAACTGCAAATCTTCCATTTGGGACCATTGCTGGGAGAGGTAATTTCTCACTGTCCTGACTGTAAGGCAGTGAACCCCTTGGCTGAGGGACAAGGTAATCAAGGGGCCAGGCTAATGGGACAGAGGCCAGGTGCCAACTGGGAGATAGACTACCCAGAAATCAAATTAGGTCGGTATGAATACAAATATCTCCTAGTCCTTGTAGATACCTTTTCAGCCTGGGGGGAGGTGCTCCCCACCAAGAAAGAAACTGCCAACACGGTGGCTAAGAAGTTATTAGAAGAAATCGTTCCCAGGAATGGGCTACTCACACTTCTGGGATCTGACAATGGACCATCCTTGGTCTCTCAGGTAACACAGTCACTTGCTAAGGTTATAGGGATGGATTAGAAGCTTCATTGTGCATATCATCCCCAGAGTTGAGGACAGGTAGGAAAAAAAATGAATCAGGCCTTAAAGGAGGCCTTAACTAAATTAACCCTAGGAACTGGTGGTGACTGGGTGACCCCCCTTCCTTATGCTCTATGCAGAGCAATAAATACCCCCTACACCTTAGGTCTCACTCCTTTTGAGATACTCTATGGGAGACCCCTCCCCTTTTGCCTAACCTCCAACCTGAAATTCTCACAGAGTTCAGCCACCAGAGGTTTCTGGAATGTTTGCAGGCCCTCCTCCGGGTTCAGAAACAGATTTGGCCAGATATATGTCAAGTCAATGGGTCAGCTCCCCCTCCTAACTCTCATTGCTTTGAACCAGATGATGAACTCCAGATTAAGAGACACAACCATAAGACCCTTGAACCCTGATGGAAAGGCCTGCACATGATGATTCCAACCACGCCCATAGCTACGGCCTGGATACACTACACTCAGGTCAGACCTGCAGGACAAGAGACAACCCAACAGTGTGCCAGCAGTGAGAAAGGCTGCTGTACAGACCTGTGTACTATGTTTAATGATGTTTTGTTGAAACTTAGCTTAAAGTGAGGCCCAATAAATATCCAAAGGATGGAGGATGTTTTCTACTTATTTATTTATTTATTTATTTATTTATTTATTTATTTATTTATTTATTTATT
>JANHMN010000006.1:79959642-80034237 GCA_030674055.1 Rhabdomys pumilio | reverse complement strand
ATTTATTTATTTATTTATTTATTTATTTATTTATTTATTTATTTATTAAGGAGGCTCTTCCAGGTCAGCAAGTTGGCTCGGTTGGTAAAGGCACTTGCTGAGCAAGCCTGGGCCCAAACTCAACCCTCGGAACGCATATAAAGGTAGAAAGAGAGAACTGACTCCATGAAGTTGGCCTCTGACCAGCCTCACTATGGCATACTCCCTCCCATTATGCACATGTGCACATATTAAATAATGTATTCTTTAGGTGTTAGCATGACAGACATCTATCAGACTTCACTAATAGAGAACAAGTCTGTCACCACTGCCTAAATCACTCTTCACTGGCATTTCTAGACGCCCACAGCTTGGCTAAGAGAAGCAAACACAAACAATTTGCCATTGTTCCTGCTAATTGGGTCACAAGTTGATAAATTCCTGAGACATATACAGCCTCACTCAAGCCTAGAGTTCCAACGCCTTCCGAAGCATTAAGGCTGTTTATATAAAAGATTTCATTGATATTTCAGAGGCTTCTGCCGACCCCATTCACCAAGGAATCATGACATGACTCTAAAGTTGGAAGGAACATGGAGGCCTGAGCCCATGGGTTTCTGCCAACCAAGCGTAACTTTATGGAACTCACAACCAACATGTGAGCTTCAAAGTGGATAGACTCCCTCAGGCTGTGAGAACCCCACTGGGATGTTTGCTGCTACCAGTATCTCCCTTCAGTCCCATAGCAAGCCTCAGCACACAATGTAAATAAAGCCATCACCATTCCTTAGGGACAGACTGGGTGCCAGGTACTATGCCAGATTGCCTTTGTAAGTTCAGTTCTCCCACTGGCCAGTTGAGCCATACCATACCTCAGAGCAGCAGTGACCAAGGCTGTCTTTATCATGACATTACTGCTGTGCCGGTGTGAAAACTCACTGGTATCACTGGTTGGGTTTTCAAGTGGTCAATGTGGGACATGGGTCTCATTTTATAAATGGAAGACTGAGTCCTAGGCTGCACGTGATAAGGTCAGACTAGGATCTCCCTGCACTCTCTCTCCATGGCATAGCAGTTTCCCAGAGGATAGCTGTCCTCAGCTGTGTGAAGCTGGCTCCTGTCCTCTATGAAAAGAGTGAATCTAGAAGTGACCTCATTTCTGCACTGATCATCTCCACATGACGTGAGCTGTGGCCTCTTCCTCTGTACCTGCAGTGTGCGTCCTGGCTATTCTGTGGCGTCCAGAGAGGATCAAGCTCGATTAGCTCAGTGGAGCAGCTTGAAGGCATCACCTGGCGACACCTGGCCCCATGTGTATTATTGGTTCAGAGGAAAGCCAGGTTTCTCTGCTTTTGAAAGTTTTAAGGTAAATGTTAGGGAGGAAGCCAGCTGAGCTCCGCATTCCCTGCGGCTTAGCATGCTTTCATTCCAGAGCTTTGCAAGCAAAGAGTGATATTTAGAGGCACAGTTCCCAGAAATAGGCAGGGAGAAGAAACTTGAGCTCCCTAGGGAGGGCCTCTGGGGTCAGAGAACCTCTCAGCCTCCCCTCCCCCTCCACATACCCCATGCCCCCTGTCATCACTGTCTTCTCCCAGGTTCTGGGAAAATTCCCCATTCTTAGACTTCGTACCACACTGGTGTTCCACTTCCTCTCCCACAACAGCAGATTTACTTGGATTGGGGAGGAAATTAGAGGAGGAGGCCCATGAGGTTGGGGAGAATAGATGAGAGAATTGTGATTTGCTGAGCGAATGCTGTGTGTGGTCCAGGGCTGAGGGCTGGTATATTTTATAACACGTGCCATTTCCAAGAGCCCAACTGGGACACTCCTGTTTCTGTTTCAGAAACAAGGAGACGGGCTCAGAATCGGGCTGTGTTCCACTTAAGAAGGGTGCACATCTGTGGTGTGGTGGAACTGACTCCAGAGCAGTCTGTCATGAGGCCAGCAAGATAGTGCTCTAATTTCTCCCAGGAGTTCCTTTCATGTGCCTCTGAGGGATTCCGAGTATGCCGATGCCCTGGACACTGTGTTCCACCACAGGAGACCAGCAGCCCTGTAAACCTCACACCCTCTCCATATGGGTCAGTGCTCACCTTCTCTGCTGATGTTTTTAGTATCATCTCTATTTCATCAAGTCTCTTCCCTAAGAGCGTAGTAGGCACCATACTGTACCTGTGTCTCATTCACTGTCCTGTGTGCACATTTGCTATTTAAGATCCAGGTCACTGCAGGTACTCTTCAGGGTTGATGATGCTGAAGACCCTAAAAACAAAGGTTGATGGATCCCCCCCCCCCCTGCTCTCTTTTACAGTTTTGTATCTAACCAACCACAAAGAGCCACTGGCCCAGTTGGCTGTTCGTTCACCTTCCAGTTGCTCAGAATTCCAGAGAGATTCTGCAAAATGTAAAATAACTTGAGAGGCCAGAAAAGACTCTCGCACTCTGGATTTGTTGTTTGGTCAGTTGGTGTTGTCTCATGTAAGATTTACCTGATCTGTAAGTTTGTCTCCCTGAGCTAGTTGGGCACAGAGCTGAACAGTCCCCATTCAGCCCACTGGCTCCTGAGATGCTCCTGCCTAGTTGAAAAAGCAATTCCAGACACAAACTCACTACCTCTAACCCACTGCCTTTTCCTCATACACACAAATCAGTATCACTTCCTGGGCCGTTCTTGCTTTCACTTCAGTGAAGTCAATAGGCTTTCTTTTGGCTTTGACAGTGGTCAGAGATGATGAGGGAGTCATCAAAGGAGATAGATACACAATAATTACCATTAAAGTTATTTTTAAAATGGAAGTGGGATCAGTAATGGTATATTAGCATCTTAGATTCCCCAGAGAGGCAGGACCAATAAAACATATGTTTGATTCATTTACCAAGTTGGTTTGTGGAACTACAGCTTCTGAGAGGTTTATGATCTGCATTCGGTACTCGGAAGCCTCTCAAGTGCTTGTTGATAGTTCCAGTCTGGGTGCAAAGGCTGGAGAGCCAGAGATGCAGATGGTGTAAGTCTTGGTTCAAGACTGGGAGTGAAAAAGAAAGATTAATGTCACAGATTAACCCCATGCAGAGAGACAGCATTCTTTCTTCCGGAGCCTTTGGCTTCCATCTCAGTACTTCCTGGATTGGTTCGGGCCAGCCACAACTGGGGGGATCATTTTGGTTTACCCTACAAATTTAAATATTAATATCACTCAGAGAGACATATATTCTCAATATAATATTTAACCACATACCTTGGTGTTCTTTGTACCGGGTGACATGTAGGTCACAGGGCAGGAGGAGCTTTTGCTAACACGAGGCAGTTACATTTGCATGGAGCTGGGAGATGAGAAGGGCCCAGCCATGGGAGACTTAGGGAAGGAGACCTCCAAAAGGAAAAGCAGAAATGTAATGTTCTGCTGGTTTTAAGAAGCTGAAACAGAACCAGGCGGGCTGGCCTGACAAAGCCACAGATGTTGGCCTGAGAAGAAACTGGCAGAGAGGACAAAGACAAGTCATATCCATGTTTCCATCCTTGGCTATAACAAGGACAAAGTCGTACTATGTAGCCCAGGCTGGACTTGAGCTCAACTAAGGATCTTGCTTCATCCTCTCCAGTTCTCAGATCACGGGCCTGTATCACCAGGGCTGGCCTTAGCTGTTCAGCTTCCTATAGACTCTGCAGTACTTTCAGCCATGCTGGGTGACTGATAGGCCACTGGTGAGCTCACCAAGATCTTTAACTCACAAGATCCTCATAGTGGAAGCGACAGTTTTATGGAGTCCTGCCCATGGCCCTTACATGATCTAATTCTACTGTTTTATTAAGAGAAATCTGAGGCTAATCCTAAGTCTTCCAAGCCTATCAGGCAGGGTCAGTGACTTCAAGTCAAGAAGTTAGCTGGCCTGAGAAAGAACATCTGAAAGCAGCTATGAAACACTGTGGAAGACGGGAGTGGGTGGGTTTTGGGGGAGCACCCTCACAGAGGCAGGGGGAGTGGGTGGTGTGGGGGGAGCACCCTCACAGAGGCAGGGGGAGTGGGTGATGTGGGGGAGCACCCTCACAGAGGCAGGGGGAGGGGGGATGGGGTAGGGAGGTTTCAGAAGGGGAGACCTAAAAAGGGGGAAACATTTGAAATGTAAATAAAAAATATTCAATAATAAAAAAAAGAGAGATGGGTGGCTCTCAGGGAGGACAGAAAGGGAAACCATAGCAAAGCATAGTGACATCAAAGCATGAGAGTCATGATGAAGCCACTTAGTTAATATAATGTCTTGAAGTGATCCTGAGAAGACTGAGAAAACAAAACACCGAAGGAGAGAGTGGAACACTATGGCTATTTCAGACCTCTTTCTTTCCACGCAGGCCTTTGTATTCTGTTTTGTCTTTTTTAAATGTTTGGTATAGCTACTGACACCCAAACACACCACATTGCCCTGCTTGGTTTTATTCATAACACCCCTCTGTGGCCTCGCTCCTGTGTGCCACCTCTGTTAGTTTTATATTAATTTACATAAGCTAGAGTCATCTGCAAGGAGGGAACCTCAGCTGAGAAAAAAAAAAATGCCTTCATAAGATCCAGCTGTAGGGTATTTTCTTAATTAGTGATTGATGTGGGCGGGCCCAGCCCATGGTGGGTGGTGCCATCCCTGAGCTGGTGGTCCTGGGTTCTGTACAAAGCAGGCTGAGCAAACCAGTAATCAGCGCCTCTCCATGGCCAATGCATCCGCTCCTGACTCCAGGTTCCTTCCCCCATTTGAGTTCCTGTCCTGACCCCCTCTGATCATGCACTATGGTATGGAGGCATGAGTCAAACAAACCCCTTTCTCTCCAAGTTGCTTTGATGGCATATTTC
Source organism: Rhabdomys pumilio (assembly GCA_030674055.1). Lineage (NCBI taxonomy): Eukaryota > Metazoa > Chordata > Mammalia > Rodentia > Muridae > Rhabdomys > Rhabdomys pumilio. The sequence goes on along the minus strand of JANHMN010000006.1, from coordinate 80,029,419 downwards.
ATCACAACAATAGTAATCCTGACGAAGACATCATCCTATTCTATTTCAAACGCCAATGCTCAGTGAACTATCTACTTGTCCTTTAACAGATTCAGGTCAAAGGTCACAACCTCTATGGCACTTAAAAAAAAAAAAAAAAATCCCTAACCCCATCTTCACCTGAAGGGGGAAATTGATTCTTTAAACAAGGTTTGATGCCTAGGTTTTCAAGGTTGGAGCGTAAGCAAGCTGCCCTGGGTTTCAATGTCAACATTATAAAACACAGCTTGTTATACGTAGTAGTCCATATGATGTCTGTTGATGCACACATGTTGCACGTTGGAAGAGAATGCCAAGTTTTCCTATTGTTCTATCCTAGCATTTTGAAAACTAGTACACAGTGAGCAGCCTTGAAGATGGGACTGGAGCCTTCCCTAAGAGCTAAAGGATGATTATAAAAGGCTGGATTTCCTGTTACTCAGAGTTCCTCTCCTGGCCCACAACTCACTGTTGAGAGAGAGACCTGGGAATCAGAGCTTGGGTCGCTGCATGGGAATATGATACCCTGGACACTGCTGTTGCTGGGCAAAATGAACTGTCCTTCATTTCTGTCTTTACAAAGGGCTATGCAACTGTGGAAAGATAACTTGTTAGTTTGTAAGCAGTGCAGAAAGGCAGAAGGCTTTCACCGACAGCAGGAAGTACTCACCAGACATTATTTCCCCTCTATGACAGCTCCCATTTCCCCAAACATCACCCTGGCTAGCAGGAGCCCAGGTCTAGGAAGTCTCCACTCTGGCTGACAGCCAGCAACTAAGAGAAGTAGAAAACCCATAGCCAGCCCTCCTGGCCTGGGGTTAGAGTTGCTTTAAGGCTCATTCTAAGATAAATATGAGTGCCTATGACCCAGAAAGATGTAGTCATTACCCTAAATGTGACATGTTCCACATTTGTGGAACTTTCTCTTAGCCACAGAACACAAACATGCCTTTAATCAATGAGTTTAAAAGTCCTTTTGAGGGACATCAGGGCTGCCGCCGAGATCTCTTGTGCAGAATTTAGATCTGCCTTATCACACACTTAGCCTTAGGCCTGGTGGAGGCCAAGTCCCAGCCTGGCATACGTTCCAAGAGTTGTATGGAGCAATCATGAGGATGTGAGGTCGGTCAGTATAAAGGGGACTGAAGAGCACTCTTAACCTGCCACGCTCCATCTTTCCGCAATTATAATGTTCTGTCAGTCATCAGTATGGGCGTGGCTTCTTCTCAGGGGAAGATGCAATTCTGTGGTGGTCCTAATGACCTTTGCATTGGGTTCAGGACAGACACCCCGCCCCAAGAGTACATCCTTACTCAGCCCATCCCTTTCTCAGCTGACTCTCCAGCCTCTCTCCCTCTGATTTCACCAAGATGTCTCCCTCATTAAATGACACAGGCCCCAAACCCTTTACTGGGCTGTACCGAAGACACACACAGCATTCTCTCTGCAAAGTGGTTCAGGGTTGTCGGTAAGGGTGCTAGTCTGCAGCCTGTCTGAGATGTGCACAGAGGTTACTACATGCTTCTGTGACACTCCGCTCTCCATCAGCCAGACAGAGGCAGCTGCTGTCCCAGCACCCTTAGGAGTAAGGCAGGGGATAAACCTTGTGATGTTTACACCTGATTATCAACATGACTGGATTGAGGAGATTAGGAAAGCACACCAGGTGTGTCTGCAAGCGTGTTTCCAGAGAGGATGAATTGGGGGAGACGAGACACTCTGAATTCTGGCAACACCAATCCAGAAGCTAGGGGCTCGGGTGGAATAGAAAGAGAGCACTGGAACCCAGCTCTTGCTGTTTCCTGTTTCCTGTCAGCCTTGAGCTGAGTGGTCTCGGTCACCTATTCCTGCAGCTATACTGGCTCAGAACTCATGGAGCTGAGGACTGAGGAGGGAAACTTTTGAAACAAAGACACAAAGCAGATAATTCTTCCCTGTAGGCTGTCACATCAGCATTTCCCAACCTTCGGCTCCACATCCAGAGACAAGTAGACACACAGGGGAGAAGGCAGCCAGCAGGTTCAGGCTGACTGGAAAACTCACAGCAAGTAAACTTTTCTCCAGCGCCCACACTGATTCGCCCGAGGCTTTGATGGGGTCACATTACCATTCTCCTTCTTCCTGTACAGATTCCTTCACTGCATCTCACGTCCCAAACTCTACTTCAGCACCTGAGAGTCCAGCTGGAAAGGCACGGTCATAATCCTCATGCCACCAAGTTCTGTGACATGTGTTCTGTGCATGTCTCTTCTTGCTAGGCTCCCAGATTCTGCATTCAACCCACCCCCCACCCACAGCACAGTCCAAGCTCCCTGCTTAATCCTCTTGGTGACTGTGGCTCCTTTTGGCCTGGTGAGCATCCAGTAAAGTCTTAATGCTTGGTACATAACTGAGGTTGAATTCACTAGAAGATTTTCAGTGCACACGGGTTTGGAAGTCATTGTATTCACAGTGAACAACCCCACCACCACCCAAGTAGTCAAGGTTCAGGAAAGGAAAGCAGCAACTCTAGAAGTCATAAGAAGCCTTAGAGAGAAGGCATTATAGGAGTGGGGTAAGCCCTGTGTAGGGAGGGGAGGCGGTGACTGTGTGGGGAAGGCCACACAGGCACTGGTGGGTGAGGTTGGCATGGAGCAGAAGGTGTAGGGTAGACAAGGGAGGGACAAGGCAGGCAGTGTCAGCATTGGGCAGGTGGGGTAGACATGAGGAAGGTGGTCAGTAAATAATGTCTAAATCTGCCCAAGACATTTGGAGACATCTTTCTGCAGACATATGTCTAAAGGGAGGTTAAGACATTGGAACCCTTAAAAACCCTCTTTAGAAAGACTTATTTATGATGTGTGTGTGTGTATGTATGTGTGTGTTTGTGTATGTGTACACGAGTGTGGTGTCTGTGGAGGCCAGAGGAGGGTACTTGGTCCCCTGCAGCTGGAGTTAGAGGTGCCAAGAACTCTGGTCTGTAAGATCAGCGAGTGCTCTTAACTGCTGAGACTTCTCTCCAACACTAAAAATGCTCTTAAATTTTGCACCTAAAATGGAAACTGGTTTTTGGTGGGCTGAGGAGCAGAGAACACACACACACACACACACACACGCACACGCACACGCACACACACACACACACACGCTAAGCTTTCTGCTACTTGTGTCTTTTAATACCCAATGGTCTCTTTGTGAGCATTCTTTCGGTTCACTTTTCCATAAGTAGTTTGCAGCCACAGCGAGACTCCTAGGATGATCTCTTTGCAAGAACAGAGACTAGAAAGCCAGATTGCTTTCCATCTCCGTGCAGGCCCTCCTCTTTTTCTATGTTCTTGCTCTCCAGCAGCCAGACTTACCAAATTTCTGTAGAGAAAATGCAATTCTAGAGACCTGGCCCTGTCCTAAGAGTGCGAGAGCTGTGGGAACAACCCCAGAAGCAAATATCTACAATCAAACATCAACGCTGAATCAGCACTGCTTCATGAAAAGCTTCCCGGAGAATCAGAGATTTATCCAGGCTCCTTCTGCCCTCAAACTATGGCCTAGGTTAAGCACTCAGAGAAAGCGGCAGTCATTCCCGAAATTGGCCACTAGGTGGCACTATCACCAACCGAGAACTCTTGCAGGGCTCTCATTTCCTGTAGAACAGAGAGTGTCAAGACTTCCTAACACTGTCAAAATGTCCAAAGGTGGAACAGATAGCTAACTTCTTCTTTCCCCTTTGACTGGAGGAATGTTACTAAACACACACGAGCTTTTCAAAGCTCGTTATAAAAGCAATGTTTTTTGACTTTCTTTGTAACGACTTTATTCACTGTTTTACATTTGGCTCACTGCTTAAAGGAAGTTAAGAGCACAGTTAGGACTTTAACAACACAGACTTATTTGGGAAAGAAATGACACGAAGAAGCCTATAAACCACGTCATGTGCCATGCATTATGTAACCTACCATGAAAAGGAAATTTGTTCTAGATTCCGGGTACCCCAAGGGAGACACCTGTAAGAATGGTCACTTCTTTCTCCACAGTGGCACATGGGGAATCTCTGGAGTGCTGCACCCGCCGTGTGGCAAACCCAGATGCTACAGGGTATCAATTGAATACAGTGTCTTCATGGAGGATAAGCGATGTCAGGAGACTTGTGAGTTTGCTGAGGGCTTCTACAGTCGAGAATCAAAGCCCTCAGCATTCCTTCTGTCTTCTGAAAACAGACACTACCTTCACACTCAACATCCCACTTGAACTTGGAGGCACCCACGTTATGCTTGCATTTCTTTCTTTCTTGTTTTTTTTTTTTTTTTTTTTTTTTTTCCCGAGACAGAGTTTCTCTGTGTAGCCCTGGCTGTCCTGGAACTCACTCTGTAGACCAGGCTGGCCTCGAACTCAGAAATCCACCTGCCTCAGCCTCCCAAGTGCTGGGATTAAAGGCGTGCACCACCACCGCCCAGCCGATGCTTACATTTCTTACTTTGTCTTAGTGTGGTGTCCCCCGCGTATCCAGTGTTATGTCCATTAACATGTTTGCTTGTTTTTCAAGACAGAATCTCACTATTTTGTTCTGACTGTCCTGGAATTCACTAAATAGACAGATAGGCCTCAAACTCACAGAGATCCTTCTGCCTCAGCTGGCCTCCAGAGTGCTGAGATTGAAGGCCTATGCCACTATGCCCAGCGCTAGCCTCTCCTGGAGCAGCTTGTTTCTCGTTTGGCTGGTGCTTTCACCTCTGTCTGGGACAAAACATCTTGCTGTCACTGGATTACTTATGCTCCGTGGGATGCATCCCAGAGTGGCTTTGGAGAAAGATCTGTCTTAGGGTTTCTAATGGTGTGAAGAGACACCATGACCATGGCAACTCAGAAAGGAGAGAAATATGGCGGCGTGCAGACAGTAGTGGTGCTGAAGAAGGAACTGAGACTTCTACATCTCAATTCCACAGGCAGCAGGCAGATACACACACACACACACACACACACACACACACACACACACACACACAGTGACTCACTTACTCCAACAAGGCCACACCTCCTAATAGTGCCACTCTCTATGGGCCAAGCACATGAGTCTATGGGGGCCATTCCTCCCCTATGGGAGCCATTCCTATTCAAGCCACAAGAGGATCTATTTTGATTTTGTAAAGTTTATTTTATTAGTTTTCCTGCATGTGTGTCTGTTTACCACATCCATGTACTGCTTGAGGTACCAGAAGAGGACATTGAGTCACCTGGAGCTGGGGTACAGATAATTGTAAACTGCCACGTGCATGCTGAGAACCAACCTAAGTCCTCTGGAAGAGCTACAAGGACTCCTAACTCCAGTTTTGCTTTGTTTTTAATTTTATGCATATGAGTGTCTGTCCTGAATGCATGTGTGTATGTGTACCACATGTGCACAGAGTCCACAGAGGCTCAAAGTCAGGACCCGTGGAGCTGGAGTTACAAACAGTTGTGAGTCACTGTGTGGGTGACAGAATACGAACAGCATCCTCTGCAAGAGCAGCCAGTGTCCGTAACCACTGAGCCATCTCTCCAGCCCCTGCTCTGATTTTTTTGAAAGGAGTATGAATGTTCACAAAGAGGTTATTAAACCTTGCATTCTCAAGACTCCAAGGAGCACTCTGCTCTGTCTGATGGCTACTGATCTTGATTCAGCATTCCACAGAATCTAACTGCACTTAGACCAGGGGTTCAAACAGCAGTGTATACTTGAAGTATGGTTGGTGCTGTGAATTCCATAGAGGAGCCACAGGAACGCTCCTGACAAGCTTTTCAACTTATTCATGGTCTGGCTCAGGAAAAGAAGTAGAATTGTGAAAAAAACAAAAACAAAAACAAACAAAATTAAACAAACTCTCACAATATAGCCATTGTAAACTTTAAGCTCTGAAAAGATCCTGGCTAGGAATCCTCAACGTACTGAAAAGATGTCAAGAAAGTCCTTACAGGGTGAAAGTGCTTTTGGAATTCCTTGGATTTCAAAATCAGCCTTTCAAGTTCTTGAAAATGAGGGCTGTTCCTAAAAGGCATGCAGAGCAGCCTCTGGAGGAGGGAGGACTATACTTTATTGAGGTGGCTTGCAGGCAAGCCTGGAGTTCAGATGATGAGGCCTTAGGGGAAACAAGGCCACAGGCCTGTCCTTGCACTCAGAGCCCACTCAGTGTTGGTGCTTTGAACATAAACTTGCTTATGCTTCAGGGCTCACCCATATCTTTTCCTCACACATCTCTCAAGCTCATAATGCTGCCTTTTTGTCAAATGGGTGGGTTGGCCAAATCCTTGTAACCACAAGGGTCCCTTAATGAGTCATTAGAGAAGATTTCAGTGTGCCTTCAGGCTCCATAGCCAAACACTATTGTTACAGACTTCAGTTCCTTGGCTAGAGCACCTGGGTCCAGGTGGAGGAAATACAGAGGCAAGAAGCAAAGCCCGGATTTGCACCATGTTGGCCTGGTGCAAGGTCAGCTCTACACAGTGGCGGTGGCGGTGGCGGCGGTGGTGGCGGCGGCGGTGGTGGCGGCGGCGGTGGTGGTGGCGGTGGTGGTGGTGGTGGTGGCGGTTTACCTTAGAAGCTCCCAGAAGGTATGTTTCTGATGGCAGGCTTCTTGATTTGAGTTCTCTGTCATCTGCAAGGCTTGGCACTGAAAAGCCTCTTCCAAGACCAGCATTCACTAATTAGATTCAGAATCTCACCCTAAAACTATTTAGAGGCAAATTTCCTAAGAATCAGGAGGCCTGGTCAGTCATTTCTAAAAGCAAACGTGTCCAAGAGAAAGGCAGAAGAGTAGAGAGAGAAGGAAGCTTTTGGAAGGATTAGGTCTCTGACACAGGAGAAAACAGAAGAGGAACGTCTATGCCAGATACACTCCACTTCCACCGTCACAAGAAAAACATGGATACAGAATACACGTATGTATATAGAAAGCTCCTGCTTATCCCTCCTGAAGTCAGCGGCATTGGAAAGGCTGCCCACCCTCCTGGACCACTGTCTCTGACTTTAACATTTCCACTGTCTCTCAACAGGAAGAGCCCTTCTCCTTGAATTTGAGTACCATTTCTTTCCTAATTTCTGGTCCAAACCTTGTGAGTAATGTGATCTAGGGTAGAAACTGGAAGTTGTGTGGGGCAGCAGGAAAGAGGAAAGCATGAAGAGAAATGGTGTGTTTTCTCCATTCTAATGGTACTAAGCCTCAGAGAGTCCAGTGACTTGCCCGAAATCACTCAGCTAGTAAGTAGCATTAGCAGATTTACAAGCCGGTTGTGTGGCGTCTAACCTGACCATGATGGTAGAGCAGGTTACATGTTACCTAATTACAAGATGTGACATGGGTATAACATTTCCCTAGGGGTGTATATGGGCAATTCGCCAGCCAATGGCAGTCAAGTATCATGAAGAGTGTGCTTTCCTAATTCACAGCGGCACTCTGCAGCATTCATTGTGTTTACAGGCAGCGTGCTCAACAGATTTGACCAGGTTAATTTGAAGGCCCCTAAGAACCTCTGACTCTGAGACAGGTAGGTGCAGAGGCCAGAGGTCAGGGGACAAGAAATAAGAATTTATTCATTATGGCAATGAAAATGTTGCCAAAACCAAACTGTACCACCCAGTCTATACTGACCAGGAAAAGCCAAGGAGGAAATGGAGCCAAGTTTGGGTTCCAGCATCACCAGCTGAATGCTAGCTGTGCATTGTCACTTCTCTGAGCCCCAGTCTCTTCATCTGCGAATGGGGGAGTGCACTGTTGGGAATGAAATAACATATATACATTTGAGGGATCTCAGGAGGATTAGCCACCATATCGCTCTTAGCTGTCAGGTCAGGAGTCAGAGACTGCATCCAGAGAGCTGAGCTGGGGACAGGGGAGTGACAGCTGGAGCAGAGAAGCTTAGCAGTCCTAGTTGCCCATGACAACCCAGGGCCAGTAAAGCATGTTCTCACCAAGGCCAGTCCAGGCGGGGCTCCAGCATTCTTCCCAGGATGGCTGCTGAGGGAAATGATCTCTCCCTGGTTGCTAAGCATCTCTAAAGGCTTCCAGGAGACACTTCAAGAACGTAGTCCCCTGCTACTCTATCTTGTGCCACTTCTCAAGGCTAGCAACCTTGAGAGATGAGGTAATGTCTCCTCTCTTGGAACAAAAGTTTATCACTGCTTTAGGCAGTAGATTCTGGATTTGGGGCACCTCCCCTAATGCCACTGTGTCTGCCTGGCTACCTCATCTCTCTGAGACTTGCAGGGAAGGAAAAAATTTCTTCTGTCTCAGCCTCTGTCCCCGTCTCTGCCCCAGCAGTGCTGCACTCCCGCCACCCCCCAACCCCCCACCCCCAGCATCCACACAGCAGAAACAGACTGGCTGATCAACTTCCTTACAATTTAAAATGCAGACTCAAATATAGGGCTCTGGGGACCCTCAGGTTACGAGAAGAACCTGTAGCCATTTGTCCTTTGATGGATCTTTATGTTAAAGATGTGTCTATTAACACCTTAGGATCAAGGTAAGAAAAAGAAATCCATTAACCGTCAGTTGTCTATGCCCAATCTTGTCTGAAATCTATCGGATCTCACCAGTACACTCAAAGCCTTTTTTGGCATCAACACAGCCTGGGTTGGGCTTTGTGGGCACAGGCAGGGGTCTGAGGTGTTTCCAGCTTTACCCCACAGAGTGTCGCTGGTCTTGAGGACAGGAAGGGTAAGAACAATATGAATAGCAGAGCAGATAACCTGGATTGTTCCCGTGGCTCAGCCTCAGTTTGGGTTCAGTTCTTTTGTGTCCGTGATCTTCAGCATTGTTAAAAACTAACCAAGACGGGCTCAAGATCCCAAACGCCACGGGTCTTTAGTCTCTGTGTGAATTGTGAGCCACCTCCAAGCCTTTCCAGAAAAGACCTAAGCTCAAAAACAAGCAAGCAAATATGACCGGAAATGTGAGAAGTTCATGTTCAGCCCCACTGGGAGAGGCCAGCGAGGGTCGCAGGAGGAAGAAAAGATTTTCACAGTACAAGAGTGATGGAGTCCCTGGAAGACTGTGTCTGTACAAATATTATGAAGCAGCTTCCAGAAATGCATTGGGAAGAAGGGGAGTTTCTATCACATGGATCTCGGGATGAGCATGGTCTTGGGTAGGAGAGTTGGAGGTTATAGTCCATCCTCTTTTTAGGTCCACACATGCGACAGGCTTGTCATACCCTTCTGCTGCCAGCTTCCATGAAAAAGGGGCTGATATTCTCAGGATTAGGATGTTGACTCTTCAAGGGGGTGAGTGACTAGCCTAAGGCCACATGCTCCACCACAGAGGCCAGCGAATGCTAAGATGAACAAGAAACGGTTTTCTATACTTGTCTCCTGACCTTAGACTCGGAGGTGATCACCGAAGCATTGGCTCTGAGACTCATCCAAGCCCACTCTTAGATGCTTCACACAGAAAGACCAGTTCCCTTCTGCTTCCCCACAAGATTGCCACCAAGGTGATCCAAATTATAAGCTTCTACCCAGGATCCGAAACATGTTAGACACTCATTCAATTTCCAGTATCCTCCTAAATGAGTCCTGAGTTGGCCTTTCTACAAGTGATTCCTAAGGCTATGTGTTTGTAAAACAAAATGACAAAACCTCCAAGAGGTTCTTCCTTGCAAATGGAAGTGGATGCAAGGGACTGCTCGGTGTGAGCATGCTGACGGGATGCACTTGGGCTGGACAATGGCTGAGCTGAATCATGTCCTGCAGGCCCAAGGGTAGGACATGAGATGGGAAATCAGGCCTTGAGAGAGCTGCCCGAGGCTGCTGCACAGGAATGGAGATGAACAGTCCAGGCTGTGCTTCGTCAGTGGAGTTTTGGGAATTGCAGTGTCATCATGACGTTGTTCGACGGTGCATGGACAGGAAGAGAGTATTAAGACGGGATGGAGAATCCCAGGGTCCCAGGGATACCAATTAGCCTGGGCTGGCTTGCTGTTTATTTATCATTACTAAACATTTAAAATATGTCTCTAAATAGCTTGGTCAGAGTAACCAACCACTGCGGTCCAGAGAAGAGTGGTTCAGACATGTGTTAATGGTCCCCACGATCAAGGTGAAAGATGTAGAGCTAATTTCTAACCCCAGAATTTCTGCAATTTAAAACATGCCATTGTTAATCTAGACATGGTAGAAATTATACAGTGTTTTTTTTTTTTTTTTTTTTTTTTTTTTTTTCCTTAAGTAAAATTTAAGCCAGGCACAGCAACTTGTGCCCGTGATCCCGGTACTCTGGAGGCAGAGGTAGGAGGATCTCTGTGAGTGTACCGCCTGCCCAGCCAGGCATACTAAGTGAGACTCTCTCCACCACGCATCCTCCCCAATGAACAAAAGTTACACATTGAATTGTAAACATGGAATTTCAAATCTAAGCACAAAGAACATAGTTCATCATGAAACAAAAGAGGAAGATTTCCGGCACTCATCTCAGTAGGTTCTAAGTGTGGAGAACCTTCACTTTGGCTTGGAGAGTCCAGACTCCTTAGTGTCAATGGAGTAGCCCGGGTCAGCACCTCTCTCAGGATAAACTCCTGTAGAAGGCTTTGCCTCGTGGGTGTAGGATAGGTATCAGCCTGTGTCCACTCTGTTTTCCTTTCTGAGATTTTAATCACCTTAACCAGTCCTCTGCACATTTACATAAGATGCCCAGTGGCCTTCTGGCATATAGTCTTTCAGGTCGTGTCAGCTGCTTGATGGAGGAAATCAAACCTTTTTGCAGAAGCTCCTCGCCCACCCTGACTCCCGAAGGCCTGAGGGACTCCACAGAATGGACGCTGGCCATCCTCAACAGCATTCTTTTTGGAAACCGCAGTCTCAGACTTTTCAGGTTCCTCCAGGTGCATGAAAGGGAAGCGTGTAACCTGTGGGGTTTTGTGGCACCACACACACATGTCGCTATGCTTGTAGAACAAGCCTTTGTCCTCCGATACGATACATCTCCATGTAGATGCACCTGTCACTCCCCTCCCCCGCCCCCGCCATCATACTGTCCAAACAGCTCCACATACAAGATAGATCCGTGAGTGCTGTTGGAAAGCTGTGATCTGGTGTTTAATGGAAACCACATTGTTTGACTAGCATGATCTATCCTTCCAGATTACTGTGTGTTTATACAGTTCTCTACATTTTACTACTTGCTTGCATATATCTGCAGAAAAGTCTGGAAGGAAATCCTCCAAGCTGTTACTAATGGCTGCTTACAGGGAGTGCTTCTATTTTGTACACTTCTCAGTGTTTTGTTGTCTTCATAACAAATATGAATTACTCACACAAACATTCTAAATAAAAATTCCTCCAGGATGGCTTCTGCCAGTCTCCGTGACACAGACACTGAACATATGTGGTGAGAAGCTTGGGGCATTCACAGCTTTTCATGAGCATCTTCTCTGTGTTGAATCCAGGCTCCCCACTGCCAGACAAATGAGCTGGCAGATGCTTGTGTAAGTAGTGCACAAGAGGCAGGCCAGGGCCAGGACCGGAACAGCCGCCTGGCGTCTGTGATGGATCTGTGGGGCTCCTGAACCCTACAGCTCTGCCCACACTCCATTGGCTGGGTCAGCAGAGCACCTGCGTGTGTAAGAACTGTGCTAGGTACCTGGACCACATTACCGGGAAAAAAAATTACACATGGTGTCTGCTCTAGTCATCTTATAGAAGAGAAACTCAGAGAAGTGCAATGACTTTCTCAGGGCGACTCAGCTCGTGATGCAAGAGCAGCAGGTGACTTTGACCCTGGCAACCTGAACACTTCAAAGAAAAAGGATAAGTTAGATTTGGGAAGATGACCAGAGGGTTTTCTGGACAGTGGATCCTGTGAACACAGGCAGAAATAAAAACGTACAAAAACCATCTGGGCACAGTGACGTTTTTCTGAGTGTCTCATCTTCAGCATTGTAGAGAAGCTAGCCTGAGTCACTTTGTAGATCCTGAATAGCTATATATTAAAAGCCATGGGGTGGGGGCTCATGTTATGCTCCAAATGACTCAGTAATGTAGCCCACAAGTCCTATACATTACAGACAAGTACATTAAAAAATTTTTTAAGAACATGGGCAGAGCTGCCTTGTGATAGACCTCACAGATGGGGAGGGTCTCCATAAGCTTCAGGTTAACTTCTTTTTCTTTCAGTTTTATGTATATGGGTGTTTCGACCACATGCATGTCTATGCATCATGTGTGTGCATTGTCCAAGGAAGTCAGAAGAGGGCATTGGATCTTCTGAGACTGGAGTTATAGACTGTTGTGAGTCACCATGTGGGAGCCATGTGGGTGCTGGGAATTGAACCCAGGTCCTCTGAAAGAGCAGCCAGAGCTCTTAACTACTGCTGAACCATCTCTCCAGCCACCAGCTTCGCTTTAAAAGTCATTCATGTCAGAAGAGGGACAGACCTGTCATGAATAAATGGAGTTTTGTCTCACCTGGATACAAAAGCCTGCTGGGATATCAGAAACACATCACACATTCAAAAGCACGTGCGCGTGCAGGCACATGTGCATGCATGCATGTGCACATACATATAACATTTTTTGGTGGCAGAAAGCATGCTGTCAAAGCTTCTGCTTTATCTTGCAATCTAACTTCTGAGCACAGTTGAAAAGGCATTGCTATCCTCCATTGTGTCCCACCGGGATCTTGGCAGAGACTGTGTTTCCTTCAGGGTGTACCACATACAGCTAGGAATAGAACTTCTGAAATGAGGGATTTTCACCCACAGAGTACAAAGAATAAACAGAAAGATGAGTGTCCAGGGATGTGTCACAGTGCTGCCAGCACTGTGTCAGGAGGAATCAGGAAGATGAAGGCATGGCAGCTCAGAAAGTTCTAATCCAAGTCTCAAATGCAAATGTTCCAGTAGCTATCTTCCTGGGAGGCCCAGGGTCCACCAAGAGCCATCCTTTACACAGTCATAGACACACGAGGAAATGGAAATTCCCATTTTCTTTTTCTGCTTCCTGGATGCTGTGAAGAGATTACTCTCTTCTGCTACGTGGTCCCCTTGCCCTGCTGTTCAGCCTAGTGGCTAAGCATGGAATCTCTGAGACTATGAGCGAAATAAATTTTTCCTCTTTTCAATTGCTTGCCTCAGATCATTTTATTATAGCCATGGAAGGCTAATCGATAATTGTTTCAAAAGGAGTGGCTTTCAGATTTCATATGCAGATGAGAGTTCCAGTGGGAACTGTTCTAGGGAATAACTGCCATGGCATTGTGAGGAGAACTTGAGTGTGCTTTGTTCAAGCCCCAAGCCTTTGTGATGGGCTGAATATGCAGGTGATGGACATTAAATGGATCTAGTGGAGCAAATTTTTAACACGGGCCAACGTTTCATGATGTGGTGTGGGCACCCTGGCTACTGGAATACGGGCCAGGTTTATAATGAAAACAGAAAGCAACGAGCAGAGTGGAAATATTTGAAAGGCTTTCCAGTTTAGACAGAATAGCACACAAAAAATTGGGCCAAGGAAGGTGTTGTTGAAAAGCATCATTTAGAAGAAGCCAGGAGCTTTGTCCTGGGACAACAGGGAGCAAGCTTTGTTCTTGCCCCTTTCTCCTGTCCACTCTTTTGCTGTGCCATGAGGTGCCACTTGCTCTACCATGTTCATCTTGCCACAATGTCCTGCTTTGCCACAGGTCCATTAGTGACTGGTACCACACAATTGGTCTATAGCAATTGCCTAACAATTATAAAGCGAAGCCTCCATAACCGTAACTCAAATGTTTCCACCTTTAACGTGAATTCCTCAGGCATTTTAATACAGTGATGGAGAGCTAATGCAGATGCCAAACAAGGAAGGTGCACATTGCAATCTTTAACTATAGAATATTAAGGATGTCTGCTGTGGTCTGGGCACAGTTCCGTGGAGTTCCAGTGGCATTTGCATGATATTACTAAGATTTTCAGTGTTTACTATGTTTTACTCTGTGCCACTTAAAGACTATCAACAGGGACATTGAAATGGAAGTTTAAATTTTTTTTTTCATGGTTATCAGAACAGGAGTAAAAGAATTTTTCAATGAAATAGCCATTTCCCAAACATCTAGTCAAGAGTAATTGCTCCAAATCTGACTGGGAAATTTCATCCCAACTATTGATGGATCAGTACTTCTCACCTGCTTAGCATCCTTGCCTCCCAGTTTCCGTCCACTCTGGCCCACACTGGGAAGCTCATTTCTCTCTCTCCTTAGCTTGGCTTTGTTTGTAAAATGAATGGTATTAAGGCGTCCATGGCTCCAGCCTGAGAGCTATTATTTGCTCATAGGGTGTGGTATGGTCCTTCCTACCTAGGTTCTAAGTGCCCCCAATGGCTTTATTAGCTCCAGACAGCATTTCTTGACATAGACATGGCATGTTCCAAACCTGGAGCCAGAGTTAAAGGACATTTGTGAGCTCCCTCAACATGGATGCTGGGAACTGAACTCAGGTCCTCTGGAAGAGAGGTATACATTCTTTTAACCACTGAGCAGTCTTCATGTCTTCTTTACACACAGAAAGCACATTTCTCAGGGTAAATGGTCTGTGAAGGACGATTTCTGAGGAGGGGCTTAGGTTCACAATAAGAGAGAGAGAGAGAGAGAGAGAGAGAGAGAGAGAGAGAGAGAGAGAGAGAGAGAAACAATGTGCTGGAATGAAGAATGTTGTCCTGAGGCTGACCTTCTCACAGCATTGTCTGCATCTACCTAGCCATACATGCAACGTCCACATAGATTCTATGTACATGGTCCAGTGGCTTCTGGACTGGGCTACTGCTCTGGCTCTGGTGTGTGAGATGCACACATGGGTCCCTCTGCCCCAGCATTGGGATTCACTCTGCAGAGTCCCAGAGAGACTGAACCCAGCCCAGTGCCTCCATGCACCACATGCGTGTCAGAGTACCAGCACAGAAGCACCCAGCCTCCTGGTTCCCAGACTGCCTAATCTCAGAACCCTTTCCTTGGCCCAGCTGCCCCAGAGACACAGGGTGCTGTCTGTTGTTGAATGTGACACTGGAATTTATTTGCATTCTTAATGTGCATAATGTTCTCAGAGTGCATACATTAAATATTACTCACTCAGAAATTATGTTTTTTAGAATAATTGCTTTCATTCAACAAGTTATACAATATAACACTGGCCTAATAGTAGCAGCTATCTTAATAATCATTTATCCCATTTTACGTGAGTAAATCCTAATAATTACATGTAGATTACACTCAAAAGAAACCGTTCTCTCAGAGGATTTATCTGGGTAGAAGGCAGGATAGATAAGAAGCCATACATGGTGGGTTTGAACTCCTCTCCTCTAGGGATCCACATGTTTTGAAGGCAAGTTTGCCAACTGTCGGGAAGACCAGGGTTGAAGTCCCTGCCCTACTACCTTTTGCTACTGTTTGCTACTGTTTCCTGGTCTTCAAAGAGGGATGGTGACTAGACTACGAGCTGCCTCCTTCTTCCTTACTCTGAGCTCATGTTTAGGATCCCCCTCTCAGACTGGGTCCTGCGTTGAGGAAACAGACAGGTTTCCCCTCCAGAAGATATGGCCAGTGATAAACAACACAGTGGCTCCCAGTCACTGCTGCCATGGTGTTCACTCTGTTTGCAGTGTCTCAGCAAGGCTCCCTGCCTGAATTCTAGTTTATCATAAGACTCATTGCTGTTCTCTTGTGACAAAGAAGCTACCATATTCCCTGCCCATCCTGCAGCACAGAGCGTGTCCACCTGTGGTTTGCTCCCTGGCATCCAAACTGCTTGGATGAATCCCCAAGACAGAGCGGTTTCCCACAGTCACAGGCCAGCATCCATGAGCCCTGCCTTCCAGGATGCCTGCATATGCTCAGAGAGAACACTCTGCTCCCTCTGCCCCCAACCCCCTACACACTCCCACACCAGCCTAGCCTCTCACAGTTCTTCCTTCCTCTGCCATCTTCTCTAGCAGCTATGACTGTGTCCGTGTGGGCTGAGAGTCACCGTGGGCAGCCACAAGGCTCTGGGGCTAGCATCACGAGATGCGCTCCATGTGCAAGATGTCAATGTAATAGCTGTGCTTCGTCTATGTCGTCTGGAGGAAAAGGGAAGAAGAAAGGTAACAAAGGAGCCACCTTGCTGTTTTACCCATTTATTATTTACAATATTAAGGCACAAAGTTTAAGCAGCAAAGAATAGGAAAGTCTTTGGCTGATCAACAGTATCCATATTCACTGTGGGGGGACCCCCAGACTCTGCACACAGACACATCTGTACAGATGTGTACACCGCCTGTCAACGCAGTCCAGTAACACACAGATGCCAAAGGTTACACATGGATACCAGAGTCTGCTGGGAAGTGTGGCACATGCCCCCAACAGAGACACACACACACAACCACATCCATGCACACACAAGGCAGTGGAGAGCAGTGGCCCAGGGCACTCATAGTGAAGCTGGTACCAGTGTTGGCCCCAGTTCACAGAATTTGACACAGATTCTGTGGGCACCTCCCTGAAGAGGGGGTTCCACTGTCCCTCCCTGGAAACACTCAAATACAAGTACTGTGGCAATGCCTGTCCCCATTCTGCCTTGTAATAAATACTCACAGGCGTGTATGTGAGAACAGACTCTCAGGCAAAGCCACGAGCAAACACAACACAGGCGGGAAAACTTGAGAAGCTGATTCCAGAAACTGCTGCATATTTCCTGCCTCGGAGGGAGGGCAGAGTCTTAATTCAGCGAAGAAGCGAAGTCTCACAACAAAGACACACTTCAGTTATAGCACACACAACAATAACATGCACTTAAGAGTATCCATTTTACAGAGGACCTACTGGGCATTCATATTAATGAATATGTACTTAGGTCTGCAGTGTATGCAGGGGTTGCGCGCATATGAGGCCTAGCGAGAGAAGCGGGCTTGAAAACGAGGCCCTAGAGGTTGTAGGTACTAATAACCCTTTTCCTACATCTTAGATATTCTTCTAAAAACTCTGTGTGTGTGTGTATGTGTGCGCACATGTGCGCATGTGTGTCTGTGTGTATATGTGCGTGTGTGTGCGTGTGTGTGTGTGTGTGTGTGTGTGTGTGTGTGTGTGTAAGTCAGAGGACAGCTTGCTGCAGTTGGCTCTTTCCTTCTACTATGAGGCTCTTGGAGATCAAACTCAGGTCTTTGCTTTGGTGGCAGTCCGTTTTCCACCGAGTCATCTCGATGGCCCTGGGATCCACATTCTAATTGCCCTGTGTTTGTTCACTTGTAATCTGAACAGTGTGGGGTATTTCCAAAACTTAACTCCATTCTCAAAAGACAATGACCTCTCACTTCAAAGGGAATCTGAGGAGCAGGCCAGGTCTTGGAGGCCATTCTGCTAGAGGAGTCAACAATCATTTTACATGGGGAGCCCTGTAGACAGCGAGGGTTCACAGGAAAACAGAAGGATTTTTTTGATATTAAGAAAAGAAATTCCACTTTTATATATATGTACTTACGTACAATGTAATATACCATTCAATTACTAAATGAGAATAGACATACTACTGAAAAAAGGGAAGAATACTGCTCATCAATTCCCAGAGAAATCCACTGAAATGCTGGCCTGGGTGCCCCTCCACCCAACTGGCTTCTGAGGTTCTTATTACACAGCCTATCTCCCATGGAGCCACAATACAAACAAATGCCTTTTTAAAAAGTCCTCAAATCAACTAAAGACATTTAAAAACACACTGATTAACTAGGAAAAAATAGAAGAAAGCCAACATGCATATACTTAGAGACTGTGGCTGACTCAACTTTTAGGGAAGTTACAGAGGGCTGGCTTTTCTTTAGCACCACCATTTAAGAACACCTGTCCGATCTTGCTTCCAATATCCACAAGACACCTTTGCTTTAAAGGGGGTGTGAGCTCACTCAGAGAACACAGAGAAACATACCCTACTCACTCCAGTGCAAAGAAGATACCATATGCTTAAACAACACAACCTCCCACTCAAGATGGCTCTCTGCAGCCTACACACAAGGGTCCTGTCTGGAAACACCTTGTGTCATGGTCATCTCCTCTGTCTCCCAGATCAGCCTTCTCTGACTGCTCACACAAGTCCCTGGGACTTGGAAAGCTGCAGGGAGGAGTACTCAGCACACTAGCTCTTGGAAAAGAGGAGCTTCAGTCACTTTATTAAGTGTGGGTGGGTGGCTGGGGCCAAGCAGGACAGAGCCTCTCTGCAGGGGACATCGGAGCTTCTTTCCTGAATGTCAGAACCACTGGATTCTCTATACTGAAATCAGAATTCACTTGGAGTAATTGCCTCTAAATCCACTCACAGCAAAAGGTCAAGCCTCATACATGGGCTCCAAAGAGAAACCTCTGTGGGACTGACCAACACTGGTCCCACCATTCCTTGTCTCCACTCCTAAGGAAAGCTGGGTGTGGAAGGGAGCAGCCCCATCCTGCAGGCATGATGGGGACTTGCTGAACACTCCACCATCACTGGTCACCAGCTTCTGGGAAACAAAGAACAATGCCAAGTGTTTAGCACACACTCTTAACTCTCTGCAAATGAATGTTTTTCTTGGCAGCTTAGTGCTATGAACCTCTAGGCAGTAACAGTGCTTTACAAATAGAAGAATCTACTTACTGAAACCACAGACACAGAGACGTGATCTCAGCACTTCTCATGTTCCACACAACACCTGGAAGTATGCAGACATCACCACACTGCTCACCCAAGGACAAAGAATGCTGGTAAATCACCACTAAATGCCACAACCTTTAATTATCCTTTATCCTGAGATAAGACCCTCAAGTTTTGTGATCAAAATGCTCCAAGAGATCTGAAGGCGAGCCCTTATAATGTAATAAGGACTATTTTATTTTATTTTATTTTATTTTATTTTATTTTATTTTATCTTCTCTGTAGTTGTGCTTATAACATAAAAACTTCCATCCACACGTGTGGATGGTAGTGGTGTGCTTTGTTATATGAGGTTTGGGCTTAGTCCTGTTTTCAGGCTCCGAGAGGTGTGGCAGCTGTCCCGTGTACACCCAAAGTATCACAAGTTGAGCCACAGAGCACCCAGGCATAGCACTGCACATTGTGTTCAAGGCTCTGCAGCCTGTGACTGAGACTCCTATTCTGAGTCTTTGCTTTAAATGCTAGCATATGGGATGAAGTTTGGAGATGGGCTGTAAGCCTCAAGGGTCCAGCTTCTGCCTGTGAGCAATCAGGAGAGTGAACCTGGCCTCTTTTCCCTGGTGCTTTGAGGACCAGTCAACAGGTACTATTTCTAGTGCTTTCACACTGTCAGTACCAAAATACCTATGTTGTTCTCAGTGTAAAAGGAATTCAGATCCCATGAACTTCCCAGAGCACAGCACGGCTTCTAGGTGCCTGGGGCTCCTTTGTTCTAAGCACTTCAAGAGAATTATAAGGACAGAAAACTGAAGGGCCTCCACCTTGAAGCCATAGCCTCTCCCTCAACATGGGCTCTTGGACAAAAGCCATAGTTCACATGCAGTTAAAGCCCTGGTCTGTGTCCCCTTTGTTTTTGGACAACTGAAATGTGCTGACAGTGCGGGGGTCAGGGGGCCTGGAACAGGAGACTTTCTGCCCAAGTGTGCAATGTGTCTGGGACACTTTGACTAGAATTTGAGTAAACTGTGCAGTGCCTCTCTCCTATGCTGGGAGACAGTCTACGTTTGGGGTGGCTCAGTCGTGGCTGCAGGGCTGGAAGATATCACTAATTCCTTATCTCTATACCCTTTCCTTTCTGGCTTATCTCCAACATTAATTGGAGACAATATGCTCTTAGATGCCATCAGTTGAACACCATGCCCTATCCAAAAATGGTTCCTATACCCACCTGCTTCTACCGTCCAGCCCCATCTCAGCTGGCAAGTCCTCTTATGCTGTTTTCTCAGACTCTTCCCCATAGGGCACAGGGCAAGATCAGTACTCAGGCTGTAAGAGCTGAGGGAAGAGGTAACGAGGGGGTGGGAGGCTCCAAGCCTGGTTCTCACTGCCAAAGGAGCTTGGGGAGGGCAGTCCCACCTCCTCTGTCTTGTCAGAAGACCCAGGGTCCTATTGGGAAACATCACTGCTTTCTCTCTTCCCTCCTCTCCCCACCCCTCCACATTCCAGGCTACACCTCTTACAATATATGTACCACCTCAACCTGGGGAGGCCACAATTTCACTCTAGGGACAAGACCTGGGGCACATGACCCAAGCAGAGCTCTCTGAGCCAAGCTGTCTTCGGTGCTGCATTTAAGAAGGGCTTGAAGTCACAGACTTACCACTTCTCCTTTTTCTCTTAAGCCAAAAAGGCAGGATGAGGAAGGGGACTTGGAAAACAAATCCTACTGATCTGGGGACAGTTCAGGAGCCTGAAGGGATGCTTGTGCCCTGGGCAGCCTCTCCTGGGGTTTCTAGGAAGCCAGTGTCCACAGCAATGCACGTGAGACCTTGCTGTGGCAGCAGCCTCAGGTCCCTGCCTCTTGCTCACAGGGGCTCATTTCCATGACACTGTTGCCCCACTTCAGGTAAGTCATGTCTCCTGTGTGACACTGACCATGCTGCGTGCCTACCAGTCTGATGCATTTATGAAGCAAATTCACAGGAAAAAAAGAATTGATCAGGGATGGCACTGTGCTTATCAACAGGAACCAGGGCAGAATGGGGCAGGCGAGAGCAATGAACAGACCTGAGAGCTTCAAATACAAGAAAGTGGCTGGGGATGCCTGCCCAGATCTCCGATGCTACCTAGAGAGCTTTGTGTAAACCATCATGGGGTTCCTGTGGCACCTGCTCACAAGGAAGTCTTCCCTACAGGGCGATGGGGTGTAAATCTCCTTGCAAGAGAGCAGATGTGAGTGAGAGGCATATCAGAGGCACCATGTTACGTCAGCAACTCATGGACCCCTCAGCCAGGTTTCTCTAGCTCATTAAGATTGACAGCTGCAGTTCTGCTAAGCAAAAGCTGGGGGGGGGGGGGGGGGGGGGGGAAGGGAAGAGCAGCCAGGATGCCAACAGGAGGCTCTGTCCAAAGCAAGGATGGTAGTCTCCTAAGTCCCATACATAAGGAACTCAGCTATGTTTAATTAAACAGCAAAAAATTACAACAACAAAATAATAAGTAGAGACGAGACAGATAAGCTCAAAGAAGTTAAGGTGGATGAGGGCCAAGGGCATCTCACACCCATCCTGCTCAGAAAATACCATTCAAAATACCAGACAAGCAAAGCCTCACGCTCTGAAACCACAAACCACAAACGGAACAGCCAAGAAGGTGACAAAACTTGCCTCTGGAATTCCCCATTATCCTGGATGTATCTGCTAAGGACACACACACACACACACACACACACACACACACACACACACACACACTACATTATACCAAGATGGGCTTTCAGGATTTCTAGCAGATTCTTCTTAAACCAAACCTGCTAAGAGGCAAAGGAAAGGAAGGGCCAGCTCTTCTTCATCTGTTTATAAGCCAAGAACCGGGGAAGCATGGTGCAGCCCTAAGACATACAATTTCTCTACAATGGAAAATTCCACTCCTCCTCCTCAGCTCTGCTTCCAAGCCTGCATGCCGTCCTCTCTCACTCCCTCTGCAGACACGTGAGCCAGCTGTTTTGGTAACATTGTAACATGTCCACACTAGTCCTGGTTTTGCAGTTACTACTGCAACTGACCAGCTGGCTCTTTTCTTTTCTTTCAGGCTCTGTTCTTGTCTGTCAGCATGCCAGAGCCGAACTCCACGGTCAATGATTAGATGAGCACCTCCATCATCTCTCCGTCTGGGAACTCAGGCTTGTGCAACAAGCTGCTGACGCGGTTTCTGTGCTCTGATGACTTCCCGTGACCAGGGGAGTTCTCTGCCAAACAGAAGGATATCAAATATCAGCAACCTGCTCTTCCGAGGGTACCTTGCTTTTCTCAGCACTCTTTATTGTGGAACCATTTCTAATGTCATGCCTTGCCCAGGAATCTCATACACCCTGGTGGACTCATAGGAGGCTGTGAGACTCTCAGTGGGAAGTGCAGAATGGCTCCCAGAGAAGACAGTGTCTTAGGGTTCTGGACTGGGTAAAAATGAAGGAGAAAGCCAGCGGCAGACCTGACTCCCGCCTCTCCCATTTCCTGTCTGCCCAGATGTGAACAAGGGTCTCACACTTCAGTCACTGCTATATTGACTATGCCATGATAGATTGTCCCCCAAGTAATGGTAAGTCTTACCCCCGAGCCATGGTAAGTCTTCCCTCCCTCAGATTTTTATATGTGTTCTACCTACTCCCAGGGAAGGGTGGACCACACATGTCACCAGGTCACTCAAGCTGCTGTTCTTCTGAAGCAACAAACTAAGCACATCTAGACACACTTTAGTGCAGACTACCACTAAACAGGGGAGGTGACTGGGCTTCCTCATCTCTCCAGGCATGGTAGAGGTAGGGGCCACATACCCTGTTTCTCCACGGTTCCTTTGGCAGCTGGATGTTTCAGGACAGGGCTGTTGGAAGGGGCAGTGCTCAACCTGCCGCGGCTGGGGAGGGAAGCCATGCTGGGCCAGAAGAGCTCAGTGCTCTTGTCGGTCTGCGTGCTGCTGTCCTTGCTGCCCGTCTTGGCGTGGGCACTGCTGGCTGATGTGGTGGAAGCCGGAGGGGACAGTGCAGAGGCAGGTGTGGCTGGCAGCAGAGGGGCAGACGCCTGTCCCTGGTGCTCCTTCCCCAGCAGGAATCCTGAAGGCAGAAGAAACGGTTTTTCAAGGATAATCTGTTTTTCCTCGTTTCCTTTTGTAAGAAAACATCTTTTTCTTTCTAGATTGGGGATAACTTTATTTACACAATGATATATTCTTAAATCCTTAATAAGTACTTGTGTGCATGCTCGATGAAGTGAGAAATACTCCTGTATCATGTGCCCAGTCCCATATAATTAAATTCTTTATGGAGTTGGTATTTGTTAAGTTCAAACAGAAAATCACGTTGGACCACTGGGGTAGCCTAGGAGGAAAAAGGGTCCATTGCTGACCTGAATCCCATCTCATCGCTGCCCAGTGATACTCCAGAGTCAGACACAGTAATCTAGTGGTAGGGGAAGAGATGGGACGAATAAGCCCTCCTGGGAGCTGCTCAGCAAATAGGAAGGTGAACCCTACAGTCTCCATCAGCTCATCAAGTCCATCATGCATGAGATGGGAAACCCTGAGGTCCTGTGCAGGAGCCTGTAAGGGTGGTCTCCACCTGAGCCCCCAGAGCCCCTCCTGTTTCTCTGACTGACGTAGGGACCCGTCACACTAATAAGGAGGTATTCTGGTGCAGACAATATGGCCATCCTTCCTTAGGCCTCAAGTCTCAGGCCTCATACTGATCTGCTAAGTGTTGAGATAGAAGCTTGGGTACCAGTGATGTGAACCTGAATGCACACCACACAGATTCCTCCTACAGCAGTTTCCAGCAGAACTGAACAAACTCTTTAACCAGGCCTGCCTTTCTGGGTTGGCAGCTGTCCTGGCGATGGTCTTTGATAATCATGGCTCCCATCCTCATGGATCTTCTCTGATGAGCTGAGGTTATAGGGATCACCAGTAGAGGGACTTCAAACAGATGTTCTGGTTGAGAGTCTTTGATCTCCCTCACTCTGTGGGTTCATATGAAAGCTCTTACACCCTGTGGGACAATCAGCCAGCCCCTTAGGAGGCCCTGAGCTGGAGAACATTGACTCTGGCCATAGGAGAAAAGTGAATATGTGTGCTGAGCCAGGGACAAGTGTCAAAGAAGAGACAGACCCCCGCAGTTGCTGGCAGTCAGGGTAAGGGGACAGGGGACTTGCCCAGCCTGTGAACAAGCACACTCTAGGACACTACTCCAACGAAGACCCACTCCTGGAGAATTCTCAACATCCTGTCTGCGCAACTCAGGATGACCCTCATCCTGGACAGTGATCCTCCCGCCACACCCCTTGACCCCTTTCATGTGCCACAGGTATAGACACACCACAGAGCAGTGGCAGAGATGGTCCAGGAGTAACATTCCGAGGGACTCTAGGCTTGTCCTGCTAAGACATCTTATGTTGTTCTTGTAAACAATATCGACAAGAATCAATCCAAGCCCAAGAGCTGACACAACCTTTGGAATCTACACAGTACTCCCATGTATCTCATTTAACCCTCACTATCCAACAGGACTGGCTTTCCTCCCCCTTTGAAGAATGCATAAATTGGCATGAGGTAACTAACACCCCAAGTCCCAGCAGTGATAAGATGGCCACTTAGGGCTTCTATAGGTACCACTCTCTAGATTCTCTCCTCTATAGGGTCCTCTTCTCACCTATACTCCCCTTCCAGGTCTTCTCTTCCTTTTTCTCTTCTGCCAGTTGGCTGCTGGTAAGTGAAGTCTGGCGGGAATGTGTCCCGGTGGCCGCAGCTATGGACGGGACAGAGCGGGCAGGCCGCAGGCTGGAAGAGTCCGTCTTCCCAGCATCCTTACGGGATCGCTGCTGCAGGACCTTTATCATGGCATCCTTCTCTATGATTTTGGCATGGAGGTTTTTAATACTGTAGAACCAAACCAGGGAAGGACAAAGGTTTGATTAAATGCCAGATAGTTAGGAAACTCTGGGATATGGGGGGAAGAGCGGCAGAAGTGGGCAAGCATCGGCAATCTGCAAGTGTCCCAAGCTATGCTTTCTGTGCTTTCCAAAGTAGATCAAACAGTGCATCTTCCCCGGTGCTTCAGCAGATGGGGGGTGGGGGGTGTTCCAGGAGGGCCGAGAGAATGATGGTGGCCATCACATCAGGGGGGAAAGAGTGGAGGTAGGCATACCAGGGAAGCAGAGGCTCTGGCCCCAAACGAGGTAAACTGTGACTGTAGGGAAATTTCTACAGGGAAAGAAAAATGAAGAAATGGCTAGGTTCCAGGAGAGAAGATGACTTCCCCACTGATGGCCAAAGATGATAAGCAGCAAGCCTGGGGTCTTTCCATAACTCTGATAGATACTTGCTGATATTTCTGGCTCAGTGGGGAAGCCCTGTCTTCCTAGCAGCCCATGGGAGCCTCGGGACTGGAGTCCACCAGCATTCCAGTGACACCAAAACTCCTGCTGGAAACTGTGTGTACATCAGGGGAGCACACACTGACTGTTTAAAGCTCTTTATATTTAGTGGGAATAGGTAACAAATAGGCTCCAAATCTCTAGACCGTGAGGGTGGTATTTCTTTTTCATTCTCAGCTCATAGTTTCGTGGAGGTTTTGGGACATCTGAACTCTCCAGTTATTAGATAGTCCCTGTCTTCACTTTTCCCCTCCAGGATTGTTATGTGGAGTCTCTTGCTTAAGCATGAGCTTCCTTTCTCTTCAGAGCAAGAGTCTTTGGAGGCCTTAAGCTCATGTCAGTTAGAACAGAGAAAAGCAGGGGTGTGGGGAGGGGCTGGGATGGGAGACCAGTACCAGCTGGTATCTCTACTCAGATCTGGGGGCTTGTGTGATGTCCTTACGTGTACTCCATGTCCTGACACCTCCTGTTGGCCTGCACCACTTCCTCATCCTCTGGCCAGATGTGGGCCTCCAGGGAGCTCTCCCCATAGCTGCCATTCCTCGAGTGGTTGCTGATGGTGGTGTCCCTAGAACACGACACACGCTTTGATTCTAGAGCCCTTGCCTTGGTCTTCAGTGCAAACAGAAGGAGGATGGAGGGAGCAGCACTGGCTTTGTAACAGATATACTTTACCTTCTGGAGGAAATTAAAGGCCCTCTTCCACCCCAGTACCCTACCTCGGGGGTCAGTCTCCCCAGGATGGGAAATCCTGCAAATACTTCAGGAAATGTGAACCAAGGACAACATGCTGAAAAGTGTCCCAGAAAAGCCCCCTGTCTGGCAGCTCACCCCAAATCATGGCCCAATTTTCTTTCTAAACTTACAGAATTAAGATTCTGTCTAAGGACTGCACTCACCGACATTCCTGCTTATTGTAGCTTTAACCTCATCAGAGACACTGTTTCTGCAGCAGACAGATTGTTACAGAGATTCACCATGAGCCAGAGTCCAGAGGATTAGTGACTGTAGAGAGTAATCTCAGGGAACATCACGGAAAACGGGGCAGAGAGATGGAAAGAGCCAGGGGACAGGACTGCTGTGAGCTACTGTCTTCTGCATGTGTCAGGGAAGTGACACCCACGAACTCTCAAAAGCTATGGCCAGCTGCACAAGACCAGTGCTAGACCATGCCGGTCACCATTCCGGCATGGATGGTGAAGAGGAGACTTCACAAGATTCCATGCTTGGCTTAGAAAGTAGAGCTAGATAGTAGAGAGAGAGAGAGAGAGAGAGAGAGAGAGAGAGACAGAGAGACAAAAACAGAGACAGAGAGGGAGACAGGGGGAGAGAGAGAGAAACAAAGACAGAGAGAGGGAGGAGAGAGAGAGCGGAAGAAGAGGACATGAATTCAAGAGAGGACTATGGAGAGGGAAGGGACTTGGAAGGAGGGATAGATAAGATAGTGTATTATACACATGTGAAATCCTAAAGAAATGCTAAACAAACAAGAGAGACTGTATCTCAGGAAAACAATATTTAGTAACTAAGATCCCTGCTTCTTGTATCATCAAGGCTGTTGGCTAGGTCATGTGACGTTATAAGTGTGTGGAAAGTGCCCATACTTGGTCCGCTGACACATGGCGACTATGGCTTCTGCATTTGCTGCTGGCCTTGTACTTACTCTCAGTCTAGCTCCCTCTCCCAATAGCAGCTGAACTGCTACCTCTATGTATCACCCATGTAGCTGCTGTCTCAGTATTTTGGGATTGGTAGCTACTCAATATGTAGGTCTTCACCCTTCTTAATGACAGCTACTGATGAGTGAGCTCTTATTCCATGCAGGGAACAGCGGAAATGTTACACTTGGTGTCTATTCTTACAGCGTGTTCACAGGTGGTGACTTCTAGAACACTGTCAGTGTAATGACAGAAAGGGACCCAACCCCTTCACTACGCCCCAGCCTGGTTCTAAGTTTCATTTGTCTTTATGAAAGAGGTCTCAGAGAAGATGCATCATGATAAAAAACAGGCACAAAAAAGAGCAGGGGTAAGAACATGACCCAGAAAACTAAACAGTGTGGCCGTGAAAATATCAGGAAAACGAATCTCAGAAAAAGCAAGCAAAATGCTTTGAACCACAGAACCACAAACACCCTGGGGCACACAGAAACATCCACACAGTGACTGGTAGCTAGAACATTTCCCATCAAGTTACTTCGAAAAAATTCTTGCGGCACCAGAAGCAAATTTAAAAGTTCATGTCTGTGCTGCTGAGTAAGCCAGTAGGCACTTTAGTGAAAAACAACTAAGATAGCAAGTGTCCAGAAACTGAAGGAACACTGCTTTGCTTTGAAGTCTGTGAAATTTCAAAGCCTTGCCCTGTACCCCACAAAAAATCCAATTCAAATTCCTAGCCAATGCTGTCAAGATGAATAAAGAAAGTGAATAGTAGTCTCTGAGTAAAGCAACCATTTTTATAAGAGCCCCCATCTCCCATCTCAGTGAAGCTTACAGACAGCCCCTGATAGAAGGAGGGAGCAGGGTCACAAAACCAAATAGCACTCTTCCCAAAGAGCTGCGAGCAAGTCTGTCTGAACTGCACATGGGAAGGGTTAGAGTATCTAGGAAAAACCAAGAAGAGGGAGCTGCATCCCTGGAGAAGCCACCATCAGGCTAAGACTTTCCAGTAACCCCTCCTCTCTGTAAGGGAATTCAATAAGTTCATTGGTTCTCCAGGGTGACCTTGGTAGAGTGCTATGGTTTGCCCTTAGAACCTTACGAGGAGGTGGTAGATGCTGTTCACATCTCCTCCAGGGAAAGAATTTTAGCAACAGACAGCAAAAACAGTTGGTACAACCCTACTGCTGGTTTAAAGATTGGTGCTTATAAATGTGACACATGCACCTGACTGGAAGCTCAAAACTTAATGGCTGTAAACAGTCACTTTCGCCTGTTTCTCTGTAGCCAATCAGTGTGGAGATAAGAGCTTAGGATTTCATACTTTCTCAAAACAGCTTGTGTTGTCCTTTCTCGCACTGCATTGTCAGAAAGGCCATCGTGGAATGACCAAGATCTGTCTGTCTGTCTGTCTGTCTATCATGTGTGTGTGTGTGTGTGTGTGTCCATGTGTGTGTGTGTGTGTGTGTGTGTGTGTGTGTGTGTCCATGTCTGTCTGTCTCTGTCTGCCTGCCTGTCTGTCTGTCTATAGATGCATAGTATGCCCTGGAGCTGGAGTTTTGGGTAAGTGGGAGTGGAACACTGCTCACCTTCTAGAACGTCTGTGTGTGATGTGGGCGCTGGGAGTGGAGCTCCGTTCTATCTACTAGAACTTGTGTATCATCAAGTAGCACTATGGCTTTAAAGGTGTCTTGGGTTGGGCAGACACCCAGCAATTGCCAGGCAAGCATGATGAGCTGAGTTAGAATAGCCAGATCCCAGGTAAACTCTGAGACTTAGCACATGTGTCCGTAATCTCAACACGCCCCTATGGTGACATAAGAGGCAGAGATGAGAGGCTTCCTGAAAGCTCTGGGGGCGGCTAGCCTGGTGTATTCCAACGCCATTCTCTGACATCCTCTCCTACAATGTTCCATGACATGTATGGGCCCACACTTATGTACACACACAAAACAAGTATTTGAAAAAATGGACATGAGTTAGGAAGGAGGAGATAGGCTAATAGCTTTCCAAGTTTTAACTGTGTCATAGATTTTTTGTTGTTGCTGTTTGGGTTGTATATAAGTATATAAAACATATTTAATACTAAAAACATAAAATCTAATAGAAAGTTCCCTGGCTTTCCATTCTACATACCAATTCTAATTGTATAGAAATTTACTTAGTGTACGGACTTTGGATCTGGTTAGCCTTTCTGTGTGATGTTTTTATTTGCAAGGTTTTTTGTTTGGTTGGTTTGGTTTGTTTTTTTTTTGTTTGTTTGTTTGTTTGTTTGTTTTAATAATGAAGTGTATAAATTAAAAAAAAAAATGTAGATACTACTCCCTGGGAGAGTTCTTTCTGGACCTTCTAACGCCCCCTAAAGTTTTCGTTTGTTTTTAAGACAAAATTTAGCTCTAGCCCAGGCTGTTTGTGAATTCCTCAGCCTTCTGGGATTTCACAGTCAGCCACTGTGCCCAGCCCCATCTGTCTGAAGCCCGGATTCCCGGGGTCACCTCTTACCTCTCGGCCGTGGCAGCGGCAGCTGCGCTCATGGCAAAGTGCCGGATGGTGCTCTCTTCCAGGTACTTCTGCTCCCACTTGGTCATGTCGGCCTCCAGGGCTAGGATCCGCTCTTCCTTCTCTCGTACAAGCTCCATGAGGGCAGGAGCATTATATTCCGGGAGATTGACTGGCTGGCCATTTCCATGTTTCTGGAGATGTAGATACAATATCATGATGTTCTAAATGGGCCACAAGACTGATCACAGCCCAGTCTGCTGCTACCTGACGAGCGACACTCAGTTCCTGCATCCTGCGCTGTCTCACATCAGCATCAGCCAGGCCAGGTTCCTTCTCTCTAACATGAGTGACCTCGATTCAGTGAGTCCTAGCCCCATGCCACCTCAGTGTGCCTCCGTTTCATCTAATGCCTACATGGCTATATAGAACATATATCATTCCAGTTTTGCTCGCAGAGATTAGGGCCCTGTGAGACTGTATTCACAATTTGATGCCTCTAGCCAATGCATAGCAGAGCTGGGTTTCAATTTCAGGTCTGGCTTCACACGGCGTGTAAACCATGCAGTTAACACTACAATTGTGAGAAAGAGACGAAGTCCTGGCCTTGGGGTGCTTTCTCTAGAATTGCAAGGAGCCATTTCAGCCTGCCTTCTCTCCTACTGGAAGATTAAAAACAGAAAGCAGAGCACAGGAAGTAGAGCAAGATGCCCAACACTACAGGTTCTAGCTGGCAGACTGTCACCTGGGAAAAAGGTACCAGGCCCTGCCCTGCTGGAGGCCTAAGACAGAGAAGCAATGAGGTGATACAAAAGAAGGTGGATATCTTTAAGACAGGGCATGGCCATTCCTCTCTCAGTAAGAGGAAATAGAGTGCATGCTATCTGGATGTCTCTGGGACTGGGAAGAGTCAAGATTTAGACTTCTTCCTTAACTTGGGTTTACCTAACCCAACTTCCCTTTGTCCTTTCTTCCCTCTGACACACTCTGTCATCTGTTTTGGGGTAAGTAAGTCTGAGGGGGCAGGAAGCAGGAATGTCCTGTGGTGTCATGCACCCTAGGCAAGCGTTCAACCACAGAGCTACAGTCTGAGCCCTGTACAGTTCTTCTTAACTGCAGCTGCAAATACAAGATGAGCCTAATACGCTTCCCTCGTCTTATAGATGAGAGAATTGAGTTACGCTGTTCATACTGGCGTGAGGAGGCATGGGGCAGGAATGCACGGAAGTGAGCTATCATGGGAGTGAGCTTGTTCAGGGGAGGAGCAGTGGGATGGGAGACATGCATGGGAGTGTGTGAGGATCAGTATGTGATGCACAGGGAATGAGCGTGAATGGAGGCAAGCATGTGCAGGGAGTGACCATGTATGTTGGGGCATAAATGTGAACATGGAGATCATGTATGTGGGCAGGGGTGAATGTGCCTGGGGGTGACTACATATGGGGTGAATGTGTTAGGGGTGAGCTTGTGTAGGGGTAATCATGTATGTGTAGGATGGATAGGAGGAGAGTGTGTGCAGGGACAGATGTGTGTGGGGTGAGCGTGTATGTCGGATTCCAGTCTCATGGTCCTTCTTTATTTATAGTTGAGTCTATTCTCACAGCTCCCAGGGTAAAAGATCCACAGACAGGTCATCTAACCACAGGGATGGAGCACATTGACTGGAAAAGCATATTCTTTCTGGCTCTAGTTCAGCTCACTTTGCCAGCCAGAGATCTTAAGGTCTACCATCTGGATACCAGCATTGCCCTCAGTGGGAAGATGGAGGTCTCAGTATCTGAGCAACAGAGACTGACTGTTGGAGGACAGGCTCTGACCTGTGCCGCCTGTGCACCCAGGGACCAGAGGAAGACAGGACTTTCCTCACAAACCAAAACCTGCCATGGGGAAAAGATGGGGAGGCTAGGGATGAATTCTTCTTCGTTTTTTGGAAACTGTCTTCCTCAGCCAAGGGCACTCTTCCAGAGGAGAATGCATAGACCAGCCATGCACTGGGGCTGAGCTGACCCAAGGGCATGCTGTCAAGTGCAGCCATGACCACTCTGCTCTACGCAGTAGATGACTTCATGGAGCCTGCGGTGCATATCCCTGGCAGCTGCAGAGAGAGCTCACTCATCTCCCTAGAAAGCCAGGCGAGCCTCAGAGCATCGGAGGCAGGAGCCTCTGGCTTGCCTGAACCAGTATTTTCTGCAGGAATTCTCTTTGCTGAGACATGTTAGTGCCTGGGCTGGCTATGTTCCTGTCTGCGATTTCTCACAGCTGAGTTTCACAAGCTGCTGTCACCAGCAGAGATGCAGGAGGAACTGCACCATGGCCAGTTCATGGCCAGTCTTACTACAGTCTTACTACAGGGGGCTCTGAGTTCTTTCCTCAAATAACTGATTGATCACTGTGACCCCTATTTTCCCGTATTTGCAGCTCCTCTTTGGCTCCCCTGGGTCAGCACTTAGACTTCAGGGGAGCCCCTAGTCTACCACCAGCCTTCTTAAGGGCTCTTCTCTGATCCACTGCAGGCTCCCCTACCCTGAACCTCTTCCCAGGTGCTTGCTCTCCACTGACTATAGGAAGAAGCCACTCTCTCCATCTGGCCAATTGCCTTCCATAGTTAGGGCCATTGTTTCCTAAGAAGCCACGCACAGACTACTCCTTTTTAGCTGAATCTAGTTGCCCTGGCTTTGCAACACTTTCAAGACCCTTCTTTTACATGTCCTCCTCCTCTACCTCTGTGTTTTTGTCCCGCAGACCTAATAAGTCGATGTCTCCTATGTAAGATCACCTAAAATGTATTCCCTACTTTCTAGCCTCAACTCAGAGACTCCAGTCCCTATGGAGGCCATGTAGGTGCAGAGTCCATCGGACGGCCCTTGGGAGGCTGCTGGGTGAATCTGTAAGCCATTCCATCTGATTCACCAGTCCCGCAGCCCATCGCTCACCTGCTGTGTCCTCAGAGCATCCAGCTCCCTCTCCAGCCAGGTCCGCAACCTGCGCTCCATTTGCCCTCGTTTCTCGCACGCAGACTGCAGCTGAGTCAGGGCCTGCTGCAGCTTCTCCACCTTCTCCACATAGGCTTGTTTCTCTCGTAACTGAGGGGAGACAGTGAAACAGTGCAGAGTGGACACCACTGACTACTGTAGCTGGGCTGGGAGACAAGCTGGAGATTCCAGCTGAATTGCAGGTGTGCGCACCACCCCCTCGCCATCCTGCAGGAGCCTATGGCAGGAACAGCAAGGTGGCCCGGAGGCTGGGGGTGGAAGGCCCTCTGCTGTGCCTGCACTGGGTCATGTGAACACCTCAGTACTCTCTGACTCATTACTGATTTATAATCACAGCACTTGAAGCCATTGGAAAGGAGATTAATAAAAAGCTTTTGGTGTATAGAAATGCCTAGTCTCTAAAGTCTAATGAAATCCTAAACCAGAAGTTATTTACATTATCACAACCATATTTTCTACCTATGTATACATAGATTCATGAGAAAAAAAAAAAGATGAGGGGAAATCCTTGAAGTATTTGTCACGTTTACAGTAGACTAGCCATTTCTGCAAGAACAACAAGAAATTTATTGTTTTCTTAATTTTCTCTACTAAATAAAAAAATTTCTATAAAAATAGCAACATGTGACAAATAAAATTAATAAAAAATACAATATGTAACAAATATGCTACAATTATTTCTACACTAGAGGAATTACATATGTATGCATGATTTATATGTATGTTCATCCGTATGTATGTACATCCATTTATTTGTACAGCTGCTGGTGAACAGAGAAATAGTCTCACTTCAGCAGTTTCTAGTGACTTTCTCCTCTGCGGCTGAGTAGCTCCCTGAAGGGACAGGAAGGATACAGGGAGCGCCTGAGGGGATGACTAAGGAAGTGGAAGTGAATGTTAAACGATTACATAAACACACCATCAGGTATGGATCTAGGGCCATGACCCACAGTGCCAAACCCTAACCCTTAGGACTTGAGGCCCTGTCTGTTCCGGGAGTCTGGTTCACAGGCAATAAATCCAGGTGTTTTTCCTGCTTCCTGGAAATCAACTGGGGCCAAGAAATCAGGTCAAAACATTTCCTGGATCTGGTGTTCTGCAAGACAACACCGGATGCTGTCTTCCTGTCTCTTTGCACCTGGTGAAACAGATAGATGCCTTACTAGTGACTCAGCAGTGCGCCGAGCACTGTCACACAGCAGGCTGCGACACGCCTGGCTGGGCAGACTGCTGCTGAGGTAGGCTTCTGGCTGTGCAGCAGGTCTGTTATGAGCCTTGCCAACATCTGCTCGCCTTACCAGAGTCACGACAATAAGACAGAGGCCTTCTGATTGTTCCAGGAAGCGACAGCTGTACCTGGCTGTTGGATGATTTTCTCTCGGGGTGCTTTTGATTGTTTACATGAACAGGCTTTTGAGTGGAACCTGTCTACTAGGCAGGTTCCTGAGCTTATCGGTTTCATTGAAGCAGATGCTTCATGTAACCCGCCAGACATTCTTACCACTGTATGCAGCGCTCTGGGTATACAGGTACCATGAAATGTGTATGTCTATGTCTCTGCTGGACAGAGTGAGGAGGGTGTCTCCAACGCATGGGCCAGTGCCAGCACCCAACAGGCACTCGATGTGTAATGTTACATGAAGGAGTAGTGTCCCTGAGAATCTACAAGATCCTTGAATGTGTGGAACCATCCCTGTATCTGTATCTGTTTCTTAAGGCCGGCAAGAGGCATTTCCCAGTGAGGATGATTCATGACAGCCATTCTATTAGCTGGCGTTTTCTAAGTACTACTGCACCAGGCATTTTGCTCTGTCAGAGCATCTCATCTAATCCTCCTGAGGACAATGAGGAACAACATCCTATTCTACTTCTACACGGGGGATGAGAAAGCTGAAGGCAACGAGGCCAAATGACTTGGTCACAGTCACACAGCTGGTGTGCTGGAAGCTTGTATGTCACACTACCAGCGGCCTGGCTCTACAACCCCATTGTAACAGCCATGGTAAACTAGTGCAAGGAGAATATTTTAAGACACTGAGGCTGAATCAAAACCCTTGCAAAGAAACCTGAATAAGAACTGGGAGTACAGGGCTGGAAAGGTGGCTCAGTGGTTAAGGGCACTGACTGTTCTTTTAAAGGACCTGGGTTCGATTCCCAACACTCATATGGCTGCTCACAGCTGTCTGTGACTAGAATCCCATATGCAGACAAAACAATATGCATAAAATAAATTTAAAACAATAAAAGAACAGGGAGTGAGAATAAAGCCAAGTTCCTGAGTCATCCAGTCAAACACAGCCAAATGCAAGGGAGGCCAAGAAAAGACCATGACAGGGCTTAGGAATTAGTGACAGGAACCATGATGGTGATCAGTCCCGCCAAGGACCCATAAATGACTTTCATTGGCATGATGGCTCAGCAGGTAAAGATGCCCACTGTGCAAGCCTGCAGTACCAGCCTGCTGTGTGAGCCTGCTGTGTGAGCTTGGTGTGTAAGCCTGGTGTGTGAGCCTACAGTGCCAGCCTGCTGTGTGAACCTGGTGTGTAAGTCTAGTATGTAAGCCTGGTGTGTGAGCCTGTTGTACTAGCCTGCAGTGCCAGTCTGGTGTGTAAGACTACGGTGCCAGCTTGCTGTGTGAGCCTGGTGTGTAAGCCTGCTGTGCTATCCTGCTGTATGAATCTGCAGTGCCAGCCTGCTGTGTGAGCCTGCTGTGTGAGCCTGCTCTGTGAGCCCACAGTGCCAGCCTGCTGTGTGAGCCTGCAGTGCCAGCCTGGTATGTGAGCCTGGTGTGTGAGCCTGCAGTGCCAGCTTGGTGTGTGAGCCTGCAGTGCCAGCCTGGTATGTGAGCCTGGTGTGTAAGCCTGGTATGTAAGCCTGGTGTGTGAGCCTGCTGTGCCAGGCTGTTGTGCCAGCCTGGTGTGTGAGACTGCAGTGCCAGCCTGGTGTGTGAGACTGCTTTGCCAGCCTGCTGTATGAAACTGCTGTGCCAGCCTCCTGTGTGAGACTGCTGTACCAGTCTGGTGTGTGAGCCTGGTGTGCGAGCCTGGTATGTGAGCCTGCTGTGCCAGCCTGTTGCATGAATCTGCAGTGCCAGCCTACTGTGTGAGCCTGGTGTGTGAGCCTGCAGTGCCAGCCTGCTGTGTGAGCCTGGTGTGTAAGCCTGGTGTATGAGCCTGCTGTGCCAGGCTGTTGTGCCAGCCTGGTGTGTGAGACCTGGTGTGTGTGCCAACCTGAGTTCAGTCCTGGAATTCACACAAAAGTTGTCCCTTGAGCTCCACATGCATGCAGTGACAAGTATGCTCTGCCCCCATGCATGCACAATACTACATTTTAAAAGGTCACAATAAAAGTTTACAACATAGAACTTTCTTTAGCTCCATGCACAGAGAGGAGGCCTCAAGAAGTTGTTTCATCAAGAACAATGATATGGGGGCATCCAGGCCTCCCTTGCTCAGACCAGACCTCCTGCCTGAAAGGTCAAAGGGCATTTTCTATGACAAAGTAGATGCTCTTGGCTGCCACTCAGGATTATCCTGCTAGTATTAGCATCTGACCTTTTACACAAGACTTGCAGTGATAAAATGTACCCAAGGGGCCTGGTCCTTGATGCCCTCTGTGCCAAGGGTCAGGTTAAGTATTGATGTGTTCCTTTGCTGTCCTCCAGACTTCCTGGCATCTACTTGCCAAGATGATGTGTGCTTAGGTTGCCCCCATTACAGACATGTCAGGCACCTCAGCAGGGAGCAACAAGCACAGCCCTGGAGGTAACACCTGTCCTCCTCTGCTTAGCTCAGAGTCCTCAGGGTGAGCCCTGTACAGGGTTCTTCTGATTCCTCTGTTGGGGTTAAAGGGACAGTGAATACAACTACAAAGGAAAGCTAGAAAGTTGGCTTCATCATAAAGTACTAAGTCATCATTTCCGGTGTTGGGAATGTGGGGTACCGCACAGTCAACCAGGAAGCCAAAGTGGGTGACCTGAGTACCACTGCACCAGTCCTTTACCTTAGAATCAGGAGCCAAAGACGGGCCACAGGGACTCTTTTAAAGACACCAGTGGCTTCTTTCTGGTTCT
This sequence comes from Rhabdomys pumilio, assembly GCA_030674055.1. Lineage (NCBI taxonomy): Eukaryota > Metazoa > Chordata > Mammalia > Rodentia > Muridae > Rhabdomys > Rhabdomys pumilio. The sequence goes on along the minus strand of JANHMN010000006.1, from coordinate 79,993,193 downwards.
GCCAATCATTTGCAGCACTGGGCACCTACCTACCAACAGGGCAGGCTGTGGGCTCTTGGACTATGTTATTAATACCTGTCTCTCATATTCTGCTTGGTTCCATGATGGATAAATTTTTTATTCATTTGCATCTGGGTTGTGTCCCACAATTCTCCTCTGACTCTGACTTGTAAGTGACTCTGATTAAAGCAGCTGGGTCAGGAGCCACAGGGCAGGTCCTCTGGGCTCTACTCCTCCCCCATGCTGCTCTCACCTCTTCCTCCAGCTTGATCACTCTGGCCTGGGCATTGCTCAAAGCCTGGTCCAGGATCTCAATATGCCTCCGATGGTCCTCGCTCGCTGTACGCACTGCTGCCAACTCCTTTTCCAACTTTTCTTTTTCCTTCAAGAATTCTTTGTCTGGAAGGGAGAAAACAAACAGAATGAGCTCCATCAGGAAGTGCTTGGCCTGGGGCTTACTAGCAGGCACCATCTGGCAAGGACTGAAGATAGAACCCTGCAAATGGCAGAGAGATGCTGCTCCTGCTCCTGCTGCTGCTGCTGCTGCTGCTGCTGCTGCTGCTGCTGCTGCTGCTGCTGCTGCTGCTGCTGCTGCTGCTGCTTGGAGGTGGTGGAGGATGAGTGATGTAAGGACTGTCTTAAGCCCACCCTTAACTCTCATGACATGCTTCCATGGATCGCGTCTCACTGGGAGAGCATGGTCTAAGCATGCACAAGTTTCCAAGATTGATCCTGGCACAGCAAGAAGGAAGAGGGAAGTACACACAGGAGCCAACAGCCCCCCAAATTCTCCTGGACTCACTTTTCTACAACACTGACTTTAATACTCACAATTAAGTCTTGTATGATTTCATTTTATGCTCCCGACCTCCCCTGCTTGTATCATCCAAGCCTCAGATGAAAGGGCAGGCACCCCTTGCAATAAATAGTATTAAGTTTCCCATTCAGAGAACAGTAAAGCAAGGTCGCAAGAGAGGGGCTCTTCCACTGCAGCAGGACAAGGGAGCTCTAGGGTCCAGCCTGAGTGCCTTCCCTTATGAAGGGCCCCAGATTTTCCTCTAGTCCTGTCTAGATGGGATAGGAACTTCAGCTTTAGGAAAGCCGTTCTTCCATTAAACAAAAGAAGATGATCACACGCCTTTGCAGGTGGGACTGTGACCTAGCCACCTCTCTACCTCTTCCTGATCAGCCTTCCAGTGAACAGGAAAGTTCACAGTGTCACAGGACAAGTGTTTCCTATGGAAAATACGTTTCTTGCTGCAAAAGCAGTATCTTCATTTCACACATGTATCATACAGGTATGCTTTCCACAGTATGAAAATGCTGGAGAGAATTTGACAATGTAAGAATAAAGGACCCAGCCTGGGTGGTGCAGGCCTGGAATCCCAGGAAGCTGAAGGCCTGACTGGGTTACGGTAACTTCAAAGCTAGCCCGGACAACTAAGTAAAGTCCTGCCTCAAGAGAAAAAGTCAAAAGCTGGCTGGAGGTTTGACTCAGTCTAGAATCTTTATGCCTATGTTCAATCCTCATTTTATAACCAAAAATAAGGAAGGAATTGGTTAAACTATTAAATCCTAAAGAAGAACTCCACGAAGCCACTCAAACTAGAGAAAACCATCGTGATTAATATGTAGGTTACTCTATCATCAACTTTACAGAGCCAGCATCATCTGGGAGGAGGGGCTTTGGCTGAGAAAAGGACCCCATTGCATCAGCCTGTAAGCATGTTTATGGGATATTTTCTTAATTAATTGGTAACTGATGTAGGCGGGCCCATCCCAGTGTAGCAGTGTCATCCCTGGGCAGGTGGTCCTGTGTTATAAGAAAGCAGAGGGAACAAGCCAGGGGGAGCAAGCCAGTGAGCATCCTTCTCCTTGGTCTCTTACTTCAGTTCCTACCTCCAGGTTCCTGCCCTGACTTCCCCTGTTCCCCTGGAGGCCAAATAAACATTTTTCTTTACCCTCGGAGTTATGGGTCATGGTGTTTATCACAGCAAGAGAAAGCAAATCAGAGCAACTATCAAAGGTAATTGACAGAAGCATATACAGATTTCATATTTATAGAAAGGGGGCATGTAGCTCCAACGGTAGGTTCAGCAGACTCTCTTAACATCACGTCAGCACATTGTAGTGGGTACATTCATTCAGTGAATGTTTCTTCTCATGGGCAATCACTCATGAATGTAACCAAAAGTAGCTCTCAGGCACTGAGGACCAGCACCTTGAGCAGAGAAGCACCTGAAAGAGCATCTCACCAAAGGAGCAGAAAACATGGGTTTGATTGTGGGGCATGGTGAGGAAATGGCTGAGATTGCACATCAGTCACCAGGAAGAGGCCGGCAGGCCACACAGGAACCGAGTGCACTTAGCACTGTGGGTAAGGAGATGAAGGGCGGGAACAAAGGTCTGTGCCTGAGGCCCGCTGCCAGCTGAGGCAGAACAGATCCCATGGTGCCCGGCATCTACTGGGATGTCCTTCTCACTTAACTGAGCTACTCTTGAAAACAGCAAGTTATGTCAGCAGGGCCAGCCTGGTCTGATTGCACACCTTTAACGGTAGGTACAGTAAGGCTAGACTGAGATGTCGCCTCTCAAACCCTCCATCCCATCTGAGAAACAAACGGGATGGATTTTGCAGGACCATTCTGAGAGTTAAAACAGCCATCGAAGATGCTCATTTTGGCATCCTGTGCTTAACAGACTTTTGATTAATGAAAGTTAATAAATATTCCCAGAGACTCACCATGCCCCAGACACCAAGCCAAGAGCTTCACAACAGAGGCTCTTTCATCTTCCTGCCATCCAGTTGACAAGCAAGGACACTGGAGCAAATAGTTTCAATATGGTGTCTGGCAGTGCCACACACACCCTTGCTCCAGGAAAGAGAAGCCAGGACTTTGAGCATGCTAGGCAAGCACCTGCTATATTAACTTTACCTATACCCCAGCCCCGCAGCTTCTGCCACTGCTGCCTCCTTCCTCCCCTCCCCCCACTCCTCTCTTCTTTCTCGTTCTCACCATGGTGGGAAGTGAGGGTAGTAAGCTATGATCTGCAGGTCAAGTCCAGCCCATGGCCTGTTCTATTTGTAAACAAGTTTTACTGGAGCATGGCTCCATCCATTTGTTCAGGAATCATCTATGGGTGCCTTGGGGCTCTCGCTGCTGAGCTGAGCATTTGTCGCTTCAAAACCTGAGCTCTGTCCCACCCATCCTTCAACAGAGCAGTGTGCTTGTCATGGCCTAGAACACAAGAGTTCACAGCAAATAGCATCTAACTACTAGTTTAAATGAAAAGTCATGGCCGCCATTTCATTGGGAACAGAGTAAATGTTTTACTAAGTCCCTCTAAGTGGCAGGTTCTGGAAACACAGGGGTATAATGGTGGAGATGGCAGGTCAGACCTACGCTTTTATGGAGTGGACTGGGCAGTGGGGAGACTGAGATGGTTATATAAGCCATTGCTAATTTACACTTGTGATGCGTGTGGGCAGAGGGAGGATAGAGCACATGCCTGGAGTGTATACCAGGAAGAGACAACTCCCTCAGAAGGCATCCCCAAGAAACTGCCATCTCAGCTGAGGCTCCCTAAGGAGCTGCCATTTGAGTTAGGCTGCAGGCTTCCTGTGTCTGGGAGGGCTCCCTGAGGCCACATGAAGCTGAAATAGTGATCTGTTTCCTCCATCTGTCTAGCTTACTACAGTGGAAGGAATATGAACCCACATAAAGCAGCTCAATTTTCAACTCTATCACTGTTAATGCCAAGCAAAACAACAACTGTGAAACCATCAATGTGGAAATCATACATGCTTCCTGGAGGCAGCTAGACATCCAAATGTGACTAGCAGCCTTCCTTGATCAGCTCTGTTCATGAGGGGTGGACGATCAGAGTTTGAATTGACTACCATTTACTTTTACACTTGGGAGAAGACTCCTTTGAATATCAACAGCGACCCCGCAGACACGCTCTTCTAGTTTCTGTAAAGGCCCGACTATCTCAGGGTTGCCTACCAGAGTTAAATCAAGTGGATGAAGCCCTTGAATGGTCTAGCTTTAAAATACAACATGGACAAGCAAGCTTTGAAGGCATGCTTGGAGAATTTGCTCCCCTGAAAGCTGTCAAGGTGTGGAGACCCTTGTGCAGGTCTCACATATGACTTATTACACTCTAGGATAGCACACATGCCGTGCTAGTCAGGTGCCCCTTATCCAAAAATGCCACAAGGCTTGACATGGTCATTTAAAAAGTCAGTAAGATGAAATTTCAACCCTAGCTTCCCCCATATCTAATAGTTTATTTTTAGCTTCCTAGACTGAAACAAACAGAAATTTGTGGTCATTAATTTTCATAAAGAAATGACAAAAAAAAAAAAAAAAGTTCTAGGACTGCAGAGATGGCTCAGTGGTTAAGAGCCCTGACTGCCATTTCAGAGGTCCTAAGTTCAATTCCCAGCTACATGTGGTGGCTCACAACCATCAGTAATGAGATTTGATGCCCTCCCCTGGTATGTCTGAAGACAGCTACAGTGTACTCATATTAATACAATAAGTCTTAAAAAAAAGTTCTAGTGACTGAGAAGTTGTAACTAAGATTGATAGATATTCCCAGGCAATGTGATTTTGTGGTAAGCATCCTTTAGTGGGAGTGAGGAGAGAAACAGAGATGGATGGAGATGGAGATAATAGATGATAGATAGATAGATAGATAGATAGATAGATAGATAGATAGATAGATAGACAGACAGACAGACAGATGGAAAGTAGGGACCTCAATTAAGCTAAAGGACAAAGAAGGCTCCGTTTCACATAACCAATAGCCTAGAGTCTACTCTTCAGTAACAATTTGCCTTTGACATTGTCATCTGACAGTCTGTAAAAATTTAGAAAAACACAGAGACAAAACCATAAAGTTCTGAATTCCTCTGGTGACAATCATTAGGGGACAGGAAGGGGTTTCCTCAAGATCCCCAAATTCCTGTGCACTGAACCTCCAGAGAAACAGCAAGTTTCATGACTAAGCAGAGCCCAGCAGACTTGTGTAGCTCCCACCTTGGCCTTCAGAACTCAGTGACAACTATGCAGAACAGAGTTCAGTTTTTAGTATTTGTGTGTGTGCGTGTGTGTGTGTGTGTGTGTGTGCGTGCGTGTGCGTGTGCGTGTGCGTGTGCGTGTGCGTGTGTCTGTGTGTGTGTCCCCCCGTTTATGTCTGGTTGTTCCTTTAGGCTTACACATTTTACATCATGGATGACACCAAGCAAAACCCACAAAGCTTCTTACTACATATCTCGGTCTTACCCTCTTTCTGCATCAGCCATGGTGGTTGTCGGCCCTACACCCCAGCCCTTATTCTCAGCACATGCATCCACATGCCATGACTAATGTTAGGCTGTCTTGCCTTTGTCTGAACCAACTGCTAGAGTCTCCAGGGACTCATTTGAAAAGGATGCTGCTCCTTGAATGGATGACATCGAGGTTACGATGACTAGGGTTGGATGACCTTTGTTCTCTTTTGTTTTAATACTACAGAATACTCGAAGAACAGAACATGTTAATAAGTAGGCAGAGATGTGATAATCCATGCCTGTCGTTTTGTATCCACACCCTCAATGAAAGCCTGGTGGAGTGCACCTCCCATCCAGCCTTCTGTACATTTCTGCATCTTTCATTACAGCTGTTCACGAGGTTACAGATGCAAGGGAAGACTCAACTTTAACTCATTGTCTGACTTCAACTTACACTTCCTGCATTATATTAATAAGGGTGACCATCTGTCGTGGTTTGAACCGAAATTGAACACTTGGTTGTGCTATTTGAGGACACTGTAGAACCTTCAGGAGATAGGACCTAGGTGGAGAAAGTTGGTCACTCAAGGGTTTGTATAACTTGAGGTTTGTATCCAAGTTTTCTTCCTGTTTCCAGACTGTCTGAAGGCAATCAGCCACTTTATGTTCTTGCCACCATGTCTTATGGATCATAATGGACTTTATTCCCTCAAACCTGGGTCAAAAATAAACCTCTCTTCCCACAAATTGTCTCTTGTCGTGTATTTGGCCACAGCAATGAGAAAAGTAAGTAATGCATTACCATCTAGGTGCTCTGGTCATACCCACACCATGCTGCCACTACCCAGCTGCCCACCAACCCCGACTTATTTATCATTTGCTTCTCTGGTCCTAGACTCCATTACTGATGTCTTCTGTCTCAGTAGAAAACACTAAAGTGCGCCTATATTAAAATGTCTTTTCTGTCTGGTTCAAGGTTAATTCCTCATCAATTTGTTATCTCCCCTGCCTACCTTGTTGGCCTTCATCACATGAACAGTGGCCTCATACTCATCTTTGAAGAATGCACTGTTTAATAGTGTTTTAAACCTAGCTTTATGCTTAACATTTCATAAAACTAAAAAGCAAGTCAATATATAAGACCTAGAAGGCATTAAGTGCAGTTACTTGAAAAATCCATAGGTAACAAAAACCACAATCAACCAGACAGTGGTGGCGCACACCTTTAATCCCAGCACTGGGGAGGCAGAGGCAGGTGGATCTCTGAGTTCGAGACCAGCCTGGTCTACAGAGTGAGTTCCAGAACAGCCAGGGATACACAGAGAAACTATCTTGAAAAAAACAAAACAAAAAAAAGTGAACAAAAACCATAATCAATCATCATATACCGTAAAAGCTTCTCTGATGAGGGTTGTGATAGATACTATCTATAGTGAACTGATCTATAGGTACAACGGTTGCCATTAGGAGCCATTCTACTGCACTGTTCTTTTAGCAGAATAATTGTGACAGGCCTCCCCTAGCGTCTGTTACCTGTCTAACCACAGGTCCTTGGCCTCGCTGACAATGTCCGGTATGCACCCCACCTTGTGCAGTGAGCCTTAGAGTGGTTGGTTGCTCTTACCACGTTTATGCCATTATTGCTTCGGTGGACATTATCTCGATGGGCAGGTTGCTACTGTAGCTTGCAGGTTCACAGCTGAGTGAGACTGGGATTATTTTTACTTCAGTAACATGCTGTATTAGATATCTTGCTATTGCTGCCATAAAACAACACAGCCAAGGCAACTTATAGAAGAAAAAGTTCATGATGATTCACAAGGGTGAAGAGTACATTGTGGTCAGAATTGTGGCAGCAGGAGACAGGTATGGCAGCAGGAAGAGCTGGCAGCTCACATCTCAAATTATAAAAGCCAAGAGAGCCAATTCAAAATGGCAAAAGTCTTTCAACTCTCAAATGCTGCTTCTAGTGACATACTTCCTTCAACAAGGAAGTACCGTCTCAGTCTCCCATATACTGCCATTAGCTGAGAACCACTTTAAGTATTCAAACTCTTGAGACTCGGGGACAAGCCACTCAAGTCCACACACATGCATGATACCTTCGAGCACTGTGGATGCTAGCAAGTACAAACACTGGGGGATATCTGCACTGCAACTGGGGCCCATGCTCATTTCCTCAATATGGGTTTTACTAAGAAAAAAGTCCTATGTAAATATGGAATAACATCCTGAATGTAGCCATTTGCTCTTACGCCAGAAGAGCAAAAATTTTTTGAATCCTGATAATGTTGAAGGAAGAGGGAGGTGTCCCATGAAGACTTCATGTGGGAAGACTGGTTAGGGAACACCATTATCAGGTCTGTCTGAAATGCTCTGCCTAGACTCAGTTACTTAACACATCAACCTTGGGATACCTCTAAGCTGTTGAAAAATGCCTGTGGCCTTTGTCTATGCCTTTGAAAGATAGCAAAGCATGTTTGTGCAAAACAAACCAACCCCTATAAATCCAGGGGGCCCTCAATGCCTAACTGCTGACGTTTCAGCTTTGAGCCAGAGATGAAAGTCTTCAGGAATGTGAGCTCACCAAACCCTGTTATTCCAAGCTCAGCCTTGGCTGGGAGACCCAGTGAGTGCTCATTACACAACATGAATTACAATATGGACTTATACCCTGACAGAACACAGCCAACCCATCTCTCCCTGCCCACGCACAGTGATCAAAAAGCAAGGTATCGATACCGTCCATGCGAATAACACACAGGACTTGACTTTTGTTCTAATTAGGGTTCCTATTGTTGAGATGAAACACCATGATGGAAAGTAACTTAAGAACAAAGGGTTTATTTGTCTTACACTTCCACACTGTAACCCATCATTGAAGGAAGTCAGGACAGGAACTCAGACAGAGCAGGAATCTGGAGGCAGGAGCTGATGCAAAGGCCATGGGAAGCCTGCTTACTGGCTTGCTCCCTTCTGGCTTGTTCAGCCAGCTTTCTTATAGCACCCAGGACCCCAGGCCAGGGGTAGTACCAACTGTAATAGGCTGGGCCCTCCCCCATCAGTCAGTAATTAAGAAAATGTCTCACAGGTTTACCTACAGAGCATATGAAGGTGTTTCCTCTATTGAGGCTTCCTCCCCTCCAATGATTCTAGCATGTGTCAAGTTGACATAAAACCAGTCAGCACATCTTTCCTATGTAAGCTCAGATGAGACAGCAAATACATGACATCACTATCAGCAGACATGTCCTGGAGCACACAGGAACCACCTGAGAGGCAAAGTGTAGCTAGCACCAGCGACCCCTTGCCAAAGAGAGAACTTAATTAAAGACAGGGCTCGAAACGGTGGAATCATGAGGCAGTTTGGGAGACAGAAAGGATGTTAGGCCAAATTATTGAAAAATCACAAAATTTAGTCAATTATTTCTCAGTCTTAAAACTTTAAGGGCTTTGATACACCCATATGTCAGACTACCGTTACAAGAAGATAGATGGCTACTTCTCAAACATGCTAACTTTCTGTTGTTTTGGATTGTTTTTAAGCTGAAACTTATGATGTCATTAGGAATTATGACATACACCAGAATACAATTTTCTAAACAGCTTTTTTTAAAAAAATGACAGTTGGAGTTTTATAATTCTGGCTCATTTCATGCAATGAGTTTGCAGAAATTCAAACTTTGACTGATAGATTTTCAAAACCCATCTGATGCTATCGTTTGCCTATGGCAAAAATTAATAGAATGTTTTCCCTATAAGTCTGAAGGCTTACAAAGACACTGCCCCTACTCCTGGATGAAGTGGGCTCAGAGGCTCCTGGGACACCAAGCATGGAGATGCACAGTTGGATAATTCCCATGGAATGTGTGTGGGAAAGCAGCACCAGGCTAGCACTCCAACCTGCCCAGAGCACCAAATGCCACCACCAAGTATCCTGTCCTTTCCTGGAGAGAAGGGCTGTGACTGACTTGAAATAATCAGTCCACACTTGTTTCCTGAGGGGGTAATGGATAGCAAGGAGCTGTAGGACAGTTTCATTAGGTTAAGAAATGTCTTAGGTATTTTCAGAAAGAAATAACAAAGGAAGGAAACCATCCCTGAATGTGGGTTAGGGCCACAAACTAAATGAAAAGAGAGAAAAAAAAAAAAAAAGAAAGAAAGAAAGCAAACTGAGCCATAATTCTCTTCTCTGCTTCCTGATCTATCCGAATATGAACAGGCAGTCCCGCATGCCCACTGCCATACCCTTCCCTATCTTAATGGACATCATTCTCAAACCTACTACTATAAGATACTTTTTTTCATGTGTTTTGTTACAACCACAAGAGGAGCTAATGCATAGACTCAACATTCCTGAGATGAGGTCTGACAGTTCAGCTTTGCCCCTGACTGATGAGGAAACTGTCAGTCACAGGTTAAATTAACTCACAAAAAGGAAACAACACAAAACTTACCAGAAGCTCATTTGAGCCTTGCTTCAGGCTCCTATATTTTAAAGATAACAGCTTTGGGACAGACACACATACTTACTCTGGGACACATAATGGCTCTCTGCAGCTTTGTCTTCATGTCCGTCATATTCCCTGCTGGACAGCTGCCTGTTGGCTGTCTCCAGTCGATCTACAAACAAAGGAGAAATAAGCCCAAGTCATCGCTCAACAAAGAAATACAGACAGTGCCAAGAGTTGTGTTCGATGAGAGGGATGGTCAGGTAGGAACTCAAAATGAGCAGTTTGGAGGCAGGAACAATACTGTACTCTCCAAGCTATCATAAGAAAAACCTTGGGGTGGGGGCTGGGAAGATGGCTCAGCCGGCAAAGTTCATTCTGAACAAGCATAATGACTTGAGTTTGATCCTATCAGTCATATGAGAGCTGCATACGGTGGTACACATCTGTAATCCCAGCTCTGGGAAGTGGAGACAGGAAGATCCCCCGGGCTTCTACTTGATGGCCAGTCAGCCTAGTTGTATCAGCCAGCTCCAGGTTCATCAAGAGATCAGTCTCAAAAATTAAAGTGAGGCTGCCTAGATAAAAAAGGCTAACCATGAAGGCCAGACTGCCTGGGATCAATTCCCAGACCCACACAAAAGCCATATGCAGTGGTTTGCATCTGTAACCTAAGTCCTCTTGTAGAGAGACAGGAAAATTACTTACAAGTTCATAAGACAGCTAGCCTAGAGCAGTAAGTATAGCAGAAATAATGAGACCCCGACTCAACCAGGAAGAGAAAACCAACTCTCAAAAGTCTTACTCTGAAGTACACACACACACACACACACACACACACACACACACACCAAAATGAAAAATAAGGCAGAGAATGGCCAAGGAAGACACCTGACGTTGACGGCATAAAAGAACAAGACATACCTCGGAGATCTCTGTTGAAGTCATGAAGTCTCCTAATCTCGCCTTCCAGCTTGTTTCTCATTGCCTTGTCCAGAGACTCACGCTTGGTAGTGGACTTAACCAGGCTTTCATAGGCCTCCGAGATACTCTGCAACTCTTTTTCAAACTGTAAGAAAGACCTAGCATTAAAGTGGCATTTGTGGCAGGGCCTCTGTGATGCTGTCTGTCCAATACCCTGAGTATGAAGCTGCATCTTCATGGATGTCTTTCTGTGCCTCAGCCTTCACATATGCTCCACCTTCCTCCTCCTCCTGCCCGTAAGAGCTGTAGTGATACTGTCAGAACAGTCTCTTAAGACTGGTCATGCCATCTAACATCACCCAGTAAAAGTCTCTCACTACCAACAGGAGGAAGGGATAAATCTAGGCACAACTGAAATATCCCTTTTAAAAGATTTTTATTTACTTATTTGCTTATTATTTACATATCTCTCTATGGGAGCTCACACACATGTAGACACACACCATATGCATGTCAGTATCCAAGGAGTCAAGCAGAGGGTGTTGAATCCCCCCAGAGTTACAGGCAGATGGCCAACCACCCAATATTGGTACTGGGAACTCAGTTCGTCTGTAGAAGCAGCAAGCACTCGTAACCATTAAGCCATCTCTCCCATCCCCTAAATATCTTATTTTTGTAGCACCATTTATAATGATTAATGAAGTTCCAATTTCATATGAGAAGATATTAAGATTGGGGAGAATTCAAGCATTCCAACCAAAACTCAGACTTCCAGATTTTAAGCACAACATTCTTTCCAGAGAACCTGCTTCTGTCTCCATGCCGGGCTTGGCTTCGTTACTGAATGTTGTCTGTCAAATCTACAGAGAACTAATGCACTTCAACCTAAGTGAAAAGATACACAGCAGAAAACCTCTTCGTAGAAAGGAATTGCAAGGGACTGGGGTGAAGCTGCAGATGTGAGTCTATTTGCTCACATTTTACCAAACCAAGAATACTAATGGTGGAGCCTTTAGCCTACTGTGAAGACAGATCAGCAAGCAGCTGTAACTGCCGTAATAACAGCCTAGCATAGTAGTGTTTCCAGTGAATATCTACAACTCCTAACACAGTGTTGTCAGCACAGCGCAGACTGGATGAGATGACAGGCAAGATGTGGGACCACCTAGACGCCCATCCAGTAGACTGACAGGTAAAAAAAATGTGATTTAATACTCAATAGGTAGATAAATAGATATAGATAGATAAATAGATAGATAGACATATATAAGTACACATATATATATATTTATATGAAAATAAATTTATGTCATTTGCAGGAAAATTGATAGGACTAGAGACTACTATACAAGTGAAATAAACTAGACTCAGAGTCACACATAATGTGTTTTTCTCATATACTGAGTATATACTTTTATATGCATAGGACATGAAATTTGAAGGGGCCGTTTGGGAGGAGAAAGAGACTCACGAAAGGAGATGAGAGCGTGCTATAGAGTAAAGGGACCATAAGCAAAGCCATATGTCATGGCATAACATAGGAATGTGTTAGGATAAAGCTCGTTATTTTGTAAGCTGACAAAAAAAAAATACTAAAAGAGCCCAGCACACATGGAAGATTATGGCAGGTGACTGACTGCTTATGGCAGGACCTTAAGCCATGGCCAAGAGGCACTTGTGCCTTCACCCTGGTCACCAGCAGGCTAGAGCCTTGTTTCCAGTCCTTCCCTGGAGCAGACAGGCCTCTGTGCGGGTGGAGCTGAGAGACCAGGTTCCTTTGGTATCGTGTGGTTTTCCCTTAGGCCTCCTCATACAGGAGTTGTTTCTCCCTTTGTCCCGCTCCTCAACAAGGCCTTTCTGATTCTTCCAGAGCTATCATGAGTGGCTGGTGTGCCCTGAATTGTGTTCATGGAATGGCTGCCAAGGATCTTCCTTCCTTTGAATTGCATTCAAAACAGGAAGTGCCCACACAGGCCGTCAGACTCATAAGATCTCTGTGATACATCCTTGTGGTTCAGAAATGAAACCCGAGCACCTCATGGTCTCCTGCCAAATGAGAGCCCATTATTTACCTCTCTCTTTCTCAGGATCCATCAAATTACCTTAGCGTGTCACGTACCTTGTGGAGCTTGTCAGCGTTGTCATAGCAGCCCTGAAGCTCCTGGTGAAGGACACGGTTCTCTTCTGTGAGGATCTCTACCATTTGCTGGGCTCGCTCCACAATCGCAAAGGCATCAGGTCCAAGCGGCTGGCTGGGGGAGGCCGGTGGGGGCTGTGGAGCTGCCAGGCTCATGGGAAGTGGAAGAGGCAGGGAGACGGAGTGCAGAGGACCACTGATGGAGGAAGTCTGAGAGGACATGGGGCTATGCTGCTGCACCGTGGATGGAAAAGGCAGCTGGCAGGGACGGCTGCGAGGGAAGAGAGGACCAGTCATTAGACTCTAGAGGAAGTATGGGAGAAGAAGGAAGGCCACCACTACAGGCATCGTCAGTGGCTTCCCTCAGTAGGGGTCGGCCCTCACACTCTGCTAAGCAGCAGGTTTAGGCTCAGAGGTATTCATCACATTCCTCTCACTGGGAAGACAGTGGACAAGGCAGAGCAGGTCTCTGCTCTCTAGAAGAGACAAGCAAGCCATGTTAAAATTAGACAAAGCTGGGAGTGGAGTCTTATTCTCCAAAGAACAGAATTTTGGAGGAGCTATTTCTGTGAAAGAGGTCAGAGCAAGAGTCTCTTAAAGTGTGGAAGGCAGTCAAGAAAGAACCAGGGATTTGAATGGAAGGGTAAAGTCAGTGAAAGATGTACTTCGGACAGAACTGGTCAGTGCACAAGACCTATGGCAGGAAGCAGCACCAACCAGCATCACCAACTGGAAGAAAGCACACCCACACAAAGCGGGCAGCAGCTAGACAAGGGGTGGTAGAGTCTGTGCAAGCTGCAGCCACACTTCTATAAGAGACACACAGGGACTAGTGAGGGCTGCTTTGCTAGGAGTAATGTGCCGAGAGCTCGGTGTACAAGGCAGAGCCCAGGAGAGGTCTGGGTATGGTCTGGGAGAAACTATTTTGTGTGTATGAAGAATGAGGAACAAACAAAAATGGAGGAAGATAAAATATTATTTCTATGTGGGGCTTAGCAAGAAATGGGTAGGGGGTACCACTTGATCAAATGGGAAAGTATGAGCAAAGGACGGATCGGTGTTTTGATCTGTTGGTTCTGAGGTCTGAACTTCCAGACTTCAAATCTAGCATGGTGATAAAACATTCAACAGTGTCCTTCAGAAGCTCAGAACCTGCTGCTGGACTTCCGTTCGGAATCATGAACTTTCACCTCCAGTCTTCATTCTCCCTCCCCCCAGAGTCTTCACTATGCTGCCATGTTTTCTTTCAAGCTAAGCTGCCATGTTTTCTTTCAAGCTAAGCCAAGGGCTCCTCACAGGAACCTGCACATATGTGTCACTGCGCACATGTGTGTGACATACCCCTTCATACACCTACACACACACACACACACACACACACACACACACACACACACCATATCACTATTTGTCTATTTAGAATAAAAACAAGAGCACAGAAAGCAACCTCCAAAATACAAGAGATGGAACATCCAAAAGAGTTGGATATATGGCTCTGTAGAGAGTATTCACCCCACATTCTCCAAGGGGCTACACTGTCTGCCGGTAGACACTTCCTCACTTTACCAAGCAGCTGCAGGAGTAAAAGCAGGCATGGCTAGCCTAGTCCCAAAAGGATACATGCTTGGAAGGTCAGGCAGGTCCAGCTTCTTAAATGACCAACAGAGCCTTAAAATACCAAAAGTGTGAACTGCTTCTATCTAACAGACGGGTTTTTCTTAACACATCTGAATAAGAATTGAGATTAAAGAACCTCTCATCCCCGAGGCCATGATCAGGTAAGAAACAGGAACTGTATATCTAGAGAGTGGCGTCCTGAGAAACACTGGAGCAGATGGCTCTGTCAGTGATGGCCTGGGTCATTCTCCCAGGCCTAGAACCTAACTCTCCCTTCTGAGCTTCCAACATAGTCTTAATCACCCAACAACCTGACACTGTGCTTTATGCTAGCTCTACTCTCCAGTTTACACTTTAATATTCCTTAATATCCCATGCCTTTTCTTCTAGCTAATAATTAGCATGCAGCTTTTCAAGGATAAAAGCTTATGACTCATAGCGACTTGAGACTCATCATTTTTGTTAACTGATTTAATCCCCAACTCTGAGACCAAGTTGGTTCTATTTGCTTGATTGCTTTTCAAAGAAGAGACAATTCTTTGACAGTATGTGATGAAGGAGATACCCCCTGCCAATCAGACTGACTTAGACTATGGAATCATGGTAACACAGTAACATAGTAATCACAGTCACAGTGACTCTGCCCTTCTGTTTGAGGAGGGTACAAAGCTGGACTAAAGGTGTTACTCAGTTTGGGAAAACAGGCTGTTAGTAACATTTGTTCCTCTCAACATACACTAGTCTTTAATCATATTTAAATACGTTTTTTTTTTACATTCTACCTGCAAATAGGTGTGTCATGAGTAACGTTGATTTAATCTGCTTCTCACCAACCTGGGCATCCACTGTTCCCATTTCATAAGCATGCAAACTAAGCTCCCAGGATTTACAGGACAAACCAGAGATCTGACATTCTGTACAAAGTTACAAACACTGCCCACCACACCAGAGCCCCTCAGTCAGCACCACAGAATGCAGGCAAAGAGCCTGAACAGTTCAGGGTGCCACAAAGACACATTAGGAACCCCGTTACCCTCAGATCTCACTCTTGTGTGTCCATCCAAAATAGAAACAGAGGCTGCCAAGCACTTTACATGTGCTCTGGGTAAAGACATCAGAGTGTAAAGTTGAAATGAGAAAGAAAGCATCTGGATGGTTTTTATCTTAAGTGCTTGCAGAAAGATACTATTTTCGATACCTGGATTGACTAAAGATGGTGAGGATTCTGCTGTTTGGACTTTGGGTGCATGTCTAAGTTCTGTGTATGTATTGATAATGAGGATGTGTGCGTGCAGACTTGGGTGCATGTGTGTAGAGGCCACACACATGCCAGGTATTCTTTCTGAATCACCCTCTGTCTTCATTTCTTCCAATGAACCTGAAATACAGATTTAGCACGGCTGGCTGGCTGCTTCAAGAATCCTCCTGCCTCATCCTCCCAGAGCTAGGGTTACAGCTAGGCCCCATCATGTCAAGTTCTAGTGATCCAAACTCAGATTTTCAAGTTGTACAGTAAAGCATATTACTGGGTGACCCCCCTAGCACAAAAATGTCTCTTAGGTGAATCAGCAAATAGACTTCTAAATAAATTTCATACGTATCTTTTAGTATTTTAAAAGGGCCCTGGAAAGGTGGTTCAGTGTTTAAGATTAGATTCTGCTCTTGCAGAGGACCAGAGTTTGGTTTCCAGCACCCACACTGGGTGTCTCATATCTGCCCGTAACTCTAGTTCCAGGGGATCTGATGCTATCCTCTAGTCTCTGTGGGATACACACACACACACACATACACACACACACACAGAGAGAGAGAGAGAGAGAGAGAGAGAGAGAGAGAGAGAGAAAGAGAAAGAGAGAGAGAGACAGAGAGAGACAGAGAGAGACAGAGACAGAGAGACAGAGAGACCACATACCACAAGCCACACATGCACACACACTATACACAGACACACATACACAGACACACACCACACAGACACAACAGTACAGACATGCATACATACACACCAAACACACACATATATACACACACAGAGAGACACATACACACACCACACACATAATTCTAAAAACAGAAAGGTGTTAAAAATTGTCAAAATGCAAAAAACCCCAAAACAATAATAATTTTCCAAAGCAGAATGTATGAAGGGACTGACCAGCCTCTAAATTACAAATCCCAGCCTCTCAAAATTAGTTCAATTAAACTAGTTCATAACCATGAAATCAGATGAATACTCTATAAAGTTTAGCTATTCCACTATGTTATGTCACAAACTAATATAAGTTGAAATCAATAGAGTTTTAAATTAAAAAAGATTATGAAAGGAACTGCTGGAAAGTTTTACATTACATACATGCCCATACAGTATTTATATTTTGTTCTTGTTTGGTTTTTTTGTGTTTTATTTTGTGAGACAGGGTTTCACTATGGAGCCCTGGTTATCATGGAACTCACTTGGTAGAGCAGGTTAGCCTTGAACCCAAGAGACATCTGCCTGTCTCTGCCTCCCAAATGCTAGGATTAAAGTTGTGCACCACCACCCAGCTTCTATTACATTTTATTATGTATACGTGCCTATGTATGTATGTGTGCATACGCATGCATGGACATGTATGTCCATCATGGCACATGAACAGAAATCAGAAGATACACTTCAGGTCAGTAGGCTTGGTGAGCAATTCTAGAATTCAGTGGTATCAGAGAACTTATGTAAATGCCCAGCTGGCCCCACGTGGCCCCAGACCACACACAGGCAGAGCGGGAACTGCATGCTACATTCTGTGCACTAGGCTCTATATGTATCTACAGGTCAGTCATTACAAAACATGGTGTATCGCATTGACAAACGTTGTGAAAGACGACAGGAAATAAAGATCAGTGGGTAAACAGATGAAGGATGTAATTAAATAATTTACAAAAGAGAAAGTTAAAACACCAAATATATATTCTCCAACATAAACATGAACAGAAATAAAAAATCGAAACAAATTCTGAGTGAATCTGTGAATAAGTCAGTGCAACAAGCTTTTATGCAATGTGTTTTTAATTTTTCATGAGTAATCTTGGCACTCTACTTGGGTTTAGTTTATTATGAAAGAGAATCATACATATAGCCCAAACTGGCATTGAGCCATTGGAGATACTAAAGGCGACCATCTCCAGTTAGGGAAACTATGGCTGCTTCTTCCTTTCTTTCTTTCTCTCTTTCTCTCTTCCTTCCTTTCTTTCTTTCTTTCTTCTTTTTGTTTTGCTATTTTTTATAGGATATATATAGCTTTAAAAAAAATTCCTATTACAATTCCTCCTCATTGTCAACTTGACTGGATTTGGAGTCACTTAGGAGGCAGCCCGTTGTGTGTGTCTATGAGGATGTTTCCAGAGTGGTTTAATTAACAAGAGACCCATGCTGAATACAGGCTGTACTGTCTAGAGCCCAGACTGAATAAAAGGAATGAAAGGTACAACCAAACACCTGTGTTCATCTCTCTCTGCTTCCTCACAGCACACATGACCACTCACACGCTGGAAGCCACACCTCCCCCACCATAATGTCACCTTCTTAAACCAGGAGCAGAAAATAAATCCGTCCTTCCCTAAGTTTCTTTCTTCTCAGTTATCTGGTCAGGGTGAGGAGAAAATAACTAATATAATAATTATCACCTAAATAATACATATGCATTCTATAAAAATTAGAAAAAAAAACAAGCAAAATAACCACCGCTGTTATTTTAGTATTAAGAGAAACAATGAGATGAAATAATAAAAGGCCACAAAAAAAGAGAAAGTCATTCTTTTAAAGTGTGTGCCTTGCGACACAGTATTTTCTTAAAACTTTTCGATCCTTAAAGCAACAGTGTTTTAAAAGAGTGTTTAATACAGGCTGTATTTGAAAAGGAAGCTGGAGAAAGTCAATATTTTCTTTCTTTGGGGATAAACTAGTAGGATAAACATACATACACACAAATGTAATTGCTACAGTAAACATGTTATAATTATGTAAGGAAATAACACTCTTGGTTGTAGGAAAAACACAGAAGGGGAAGGGGGCGTGACATAACCCAAGCTACTTAAGGCAGGACTGCTTGAGCCTAGGAGGTCAAGGCCAAGCTGGGGAACAGGACAAGAACTTTCTCAAAAATACACTAAATAAACAGACAGGAAAAGAAACTGAGGCTCTGCAAACTGAAGGAGCAGAAGTCTTCACCTGTTGGTCCTGCAAACAACCATGGGTCTCATAAATGCTCAAATTAAGACACGACTCTTGTGTTAACTGAATTCAGAATTCCTGCTATGTGGGTGGGTCTCACGGCCTATCTGTTTAAAGAAGTTGCCCTGCTATGCATTGCAGCTGGGGCTGTGTCAGGTTTCCTGGGAAAGTGACCTGAACTTGACCCCAGCTCTTTAAAATTCCCACACCACAGAGTTATTTCTCAGGACACACGAGGCAGGACACTTAATGTATTGCCTAAATGCTGTGGGCTGTGGGCATTACTGAAATCTCTCTCTCTCTCTCTCTCTCTCTCTCTCTCTCTCTCTCTTCCTCCCTCCCTCCCTCTCTCCCTCTCCCCTACCCCTTTCCTCTCTTCTCCCCTTCTCTTTTGCTCTCTTCTTTCCCTACCTCTCTCTCCTCTCACCTCTCCTCTCCCTTCCTCTCCTCTCTCCCCTCTCTCTTCTCCCCTCTCCCTTCCCCCTCCCTCCCCCTTCCCCTCCCTTTCCCTCTCTTTCTCTCTAAGAAGGGTCTAATATAACCTTGGCTATCTCGAACTTGCTAGGTAGCCAAGGATGACCTTGGCTGAATTACTGACCCTGCTTCCTCTATCTCCAAGTGCTAGAATTACAGTTGTGCACCACCGAATCTGGCTGTCACTCCTGAGTCCTGACAATAAGTTCAGCGTATACAGTTGAACTTAAATAAATGAGGCTACATTTTCACTAAGGGAAACTCATAGTCTTAAGGAAGCAGGCAAGGGTCTAGTTTACCCACTAATTCCAAGTATTGGTTCATTTTCATGACTATATGAACTACAAATCCTAATTCACCATTTTGGAAGCACCCCCTCCTCAATTTCCCCTCGTTTTCCAGCTATTTCTATCATCTTGTAATAAATCACTTGCCAAAGATGGCCCTGGTCCATAGTCAGACCAGCTGTTTCCACATGCTTCTGCACTTGCTCCTGATAACCTGTCCTTGCTCGGGTTACACTGTTGTACTTGTTCATTGGTCACATGTGGTCTCCTCCCACCTGACTCTTCTTCCTCCATGGAATACCATTTGCCATGTTCCCAGAGAGTCACCATCTCCCCATTCCCTAGTCCCCATTTCTTAAAATTGTTGTAAACATTAAGGAACATAACCCACACTAAATATCTGCACACAATAAGTCCTTGGCAAAGTCCCTGTTACAGCACTCCATGGTCACACGCAGGGCAGCCGAGTGCCAAGCATCTGTAATGGAAAACTCAAACAGGCATTAGAGAAAACAGATTTTAGTCTTATTTTACACATGATCCTGATTAAAATATATAAATTATAGGAGCAAAAATACTTTCAAGATTAATACCATCTAGCCAGTAAATCCCTTGTTTTACCATGTTAGTGGTTAGCTGGGAAATGGGGGATCAATATGAAATTATTAGCAACTCTAGTTTTTCATTTTCATTTTAATTTTTAACATAGAGCTCTTTGGAAAAGAAAAGACCGCATCTTGACTATCATACTCTAAACTGCTCGAGTAGAGAAATTCAACCATCCCTGGAATTCACTGGTGCCTTCATTGCCATTAGCAGTGCACACTACACAAGCCAAGTCACCACAGAGTGAGTCAGAATTAATAACAAACGTTTGCTTTGGGGGTGGAGGGAGTCACCGTCCTCAACAAGAACAGCCCAAGTCTCATCTTGTCCTCACGGTGACCTACATTCAATTCCAGATGAAGACAAAGCAGACTGGAGCAGAGGAAGAGCAGAAGCCATCCTTGGAGCTGCCCCAGGGCCAGTTCTCAGCACTTCCCACTTGAGCTCACTCACAGAAGGGGCCATGATGCTGTAGGTCAGCTATGCTTAGGCCAGTGGCTGCTCTCACCAGTTTACAAAGGATTTGTTAAAGGGGATACCATTCAACCACCAGAGCAGGCAAAAAGCTCTGAGCGACTGGGAGTCACACCCCCTCTCCCATCCCAAAGCCTGCACTTATTCTGCATTTCTTCAGACTTGTTTCTAGGCAAGAAAGAGCCAAGTCTCAAAGCGTAATGGGTTGAGTCAAATTGCTGGGTATCCATTAGATCCTAAGCAGGGCCTCTTTAGCATCAGGCAGAAAGACAGGCAAGGGACCTCAGACAGGGCCCATTCTGATCCTGAAGTCTATGTTGCCACATACATAGTGTGTATCAAATAGCCTCTAGCTTCCTAAATTATCACTATTAGTGGCAAGCATACAACCACCTTAAACACCACAGAAGGGAACAGCCCAGTTAGATTCTGAGGAGCATTGCTTGTCTCTTGGATGGTGTATAACACCATACACGCCTGAGTCTCAGGTTCAAACCCTAGATTCCAGACTCTGCTAACCATGTCTGGAACAGGCTGTGTGAAGACTAGTTTGTTTACCTAGCCGACCAAAGGCTGTACTGCTGGAGCCAGGCTGGCTCACCACGGCTGTGCTCACCAAGTGGCCTTATAGCCCTCGGGCCAGTCACAATGGCCTGCCTGTTACATCTTCTAAGACATTTTGATGGGCATGTAAATTCCAGCACCCATATAGTAGCCCACAGCTGTCTGTAACCTCAGTTCCAGAGAATCTGACACCCTCTTCTGGCTTCCAGGGGCATCAAACACGGTAGCAGTGCATAGACATACATGCAGGTAAAACACAGAGATAAATCAAGAACCATAAAAACTGTGAGCCAGCAAGGAAGAAGGAAACTTCATTTGGAAAGATTTCCCATCATTATCAGGATCTTCCAGAGGCTGAGAGAAATGTTTGGGATGATCTATGAAATGACAATGTGACATAAACACCAGAGGTGTGGCAGTGTTTGAGGTGAACAGTCTCCCTTGGTATAAAGTGGGGGAGTTGCTGGGCGCCATTACCGAGTCAGGTTAAGCTCACGCTAGGAAGAATGCAACTCGCTCTGCTACTCATGAGAGCTTGGGATGGCCAGGATGCTTTAGAACTAGAATTTGACACTGAGATGGCTCATCTTCATTTAGACTACATTTGGACTCACCTAAAAGACATACCTCTGGGCATGTCTGTGAGGTGAGGGTGTTTCCAGAAGTTTAACTGCAGAGGGAAGACCCATGGAATGTGAATGGCAACACATTCTCAGATTGAATAAAAAGGAATGGAAGGAGAAAATCAGCTGAGGGCTGGCATTCCCCCAGGGCCTCTTCGTTCTGGTACACAGAGACGTAAGGAGTACCAAGGTCCAGTCAGTCCCCCAGCTTCTGAACTCCATTTTACCTTCCCGGCCATGACAGATGCCATGTTCTCAAAGCATGAGCCAAAACAAATAATTCCTCCTACATGTTTCTTTTCACCAGAAATTTGATTACCACGATAGAAAGATGACTATAAAGTCTACCTCGTGTCAAATGTATCAGAGCTGAGGAGGAGGAGGTCACCATCCAGCACCTTCCCAGCAGGTGAACAGTGAAGCCTCCACCCAGCCACTGTGGGGGTCATATCAGGAGCTCCAGCTTATTCAATTTAGACACAGACAAACGCTCTATGATGATGACACATCCAATAATAGCAGGAGACACCTGTCTTCTCAGGGCCGTGCTCTTCCCTCACAAGCCGAGTACCCTCCAAGCTGGCCACTCCCACATTCTCTCCAGAGGCTATGTGTCCAACTGCCTCAAACACATGCCCCTGCTCCTCAGCGGTCTAACCAATCACAGAATCCTCAGTTCTATTTCCCTACCTCTCTTAACAGATGTCTCTCCTCTATTGCTGTCTCCACCTGGACACCCAGTTCTCTGAAGTACTGAATCCTTCCCGAAAGGCCTCGCAAGCCCCTACTCTCCCAATCTAACCATCTCACACCACCAATGAATCTAGTTACGAAATACCAACATGTAGCCTCTGCTTGAGAACACCAGGCTTCTCACTCCTTAAGGTAAACGCTAAACTCCTTTGGGTAACTATGCGAGATCTACAACATTGCGCACAACTTTCCTGTTCAAACACATCCTCTGTCTCAACGTACTACACCTAAGCACCAGGCTGTACACCATTGCCCTTGAGTCCAGACAATCCTGCCTCTGGAGATGGCCTTTCCACCTCCCCATACCTACTTTTATTAATCATTTGAGACTTCAGTCAGTGTCGCCTTCTCTCAGAATCTTTCTTGTTTGTTTGTTTGTTTGAACAATTTTTTGAGACAGGGTTTCTCTGTGTAACCCTGGCTGTCCTGGGACTCTCTCTGTAGACCAGGCTGGAGCAGAGGCAGCCTGGGAAACTTTCTTAACCTTGAGATTCTGAGCCTTTCTATCCTATCCAATAGCCTGGTGCTTTTGACATATCTCTGCCCTGAACATCACATTGAACGGCGGTGATGCGTTCTAATATTGGTTTCCTCAAAGACAATGCTTCAGGGACCCTTGGGGGAGGGACCATACTTGTATCTGTGGACCAAGGCTGCACAGAAGGCACACACAGGAAGAAATGCTGAACTTGCCCATCAATCAGAAAACACATTTACACTACACGGCAGGAAGACAAATTAGAATGAAAGATGGAGAAGCTGGGAGCTGGAGGTCAGGCCTTGGTGCTCAGCTGCAAGCTCTGGACGCCTGCTCAAATCTCCATGCTTCACCTTCATAGCTACTGAGTGAGCTGGGACTAAAGGAGTTTCATGGTCTTGTCAATACCTATATTCTAGCATCCAGAGTATTTCTTCTTCTTTCTAAAAAATGTGTGTGTGTTTGTCACAGTGCATGCCTAGAGTCCCAGCTTTGAGAGGCAGAGGCAAGAGGCTCATGAGTTGAAGACCAGCATAGGCTTACTATACCTGGTAAGAGCCTGTCTCAATAAACAGAAGGAAGGACAGAGGTAGGAAGAGGAACGGGGAGAAGAGTGGGAAAGGCTCTATTAATATAACAGAAAAGACAACGAAACAACTTTGTGGCAGGAGGGGCGGCTCAGTCAGTGAAGTGCTTGCTTAACAAGCACAAAGACCCCAGTTCAATACTCAGTGCTCACATTAAGAAAGCTGGTTGTAGTGGCACACTCTGTGCTGGTGAGGAAGAGACATGTAGGTCCCTGAACTGCCTAGCCAGCAAGCCTAGACTAATTGGTGAGTTCTGGATAGACCCTGCCTAAAAAGCAACCCAAAAAGGTGGATGGTACCAGAGGAATAGCACTCAAGACAGCAGACGTTTTCCTGCAGTCTCCACAGGCACCTATCACACACACACACACACACACACACACAGAGAGAGAGAGAGAGAGAGAGAGAGAGAGAGAGAGAGAGAGAGAGAGAGAGCAAAATAACGCTTCTCAGGAATCAACAACTGCATTCATCCCTAGTTGCCCTCTGCTAAGAATGGAAGCCATTCCAAGCCTCCCTCCTCCATGTACCTGAGCCCACAAATGGCTTATTAAGTACTATGAACAAAAGTTTTGATAAAAGCTAACACTCCTCACAGAACTCCAAACACATGGCTGAGCTTTGCAAAGCTGGGTTGATAGTTACCTGGTGACGCCGTACTCCGGGGGTGGCTGATACCTCAGGACAGCCACTTCTGTTCTCGCAGGCTGAGGTGCCGGGTAAGGTTTGACCATCTCATGGAGTACCCCAGGGTGCTGGTCACTGTAGTAAAGACCATGATCTTGGTTCTTGCTGACTGGAGACTTCATTGGCTTGGACTTAAAGGGGTATTCGGGTGGAGGGCCACGAGGGTCCAGCGCTTTACAAGCAGGCTGAGCTGGGGATGGCTCTCCTCCAGCTTTGAAGCTCTTCCCATTTCCCGAGCTGGGGAGGTGTTGCTTAGCCCCATTCCTCTCCAGTGACAGCTGCATGATCCTCTCACTGAGGGACCGGACATGGCCCTGCTTTAGTTCTTTCAGGGCCTCGTCCTTATGTGCCTGTCCGCTGCTGGCCCGGTTCACTGTGGGCCTCCCTTCAGTGCGGGACTTCTGACTGGTACCTCCGGACATGTAGTAAGTGTGGCCGAGGGGGCCCTGTCCCTGCTGCTGTTGCTGCTGCTGCTGCTGCTGCTGTTGCTGCTGCTGCTGCTGCTGCTGCTGTCCCCTGAAGAACTGCGACTGGGCCTTGGCCTCCTCGTACGTGGGCAGCTCCTCATTGTTCTGTTGAGGCTGTGTGGACCGGACCTGCTTCTCCATCACCGTATTGTCTCCCTGATGCTCTTGACCCTGCGGTTCTTGGCGGGCCGACTGATAGACCATTTGTGGGTCTTCTTGAGTGAGGGTTTCCGTGGAAGAAAAGTTGTTGGTGGTGTGGGCTGGCCCTGCACTCCCTGTGGCCTGGTGCTGGATGGCCAGCAGGTTCATGTTCTCGGTTGGGGTGCCATAGCGCAGCTGTTCCTGGATCAGCCGCTGTAACACTCTTCCAGATGCTACATCCTCAGAACCTCTCATTTCCACCTCTGGCGTCCTCAGGAAGTTCGGGGAGTGGAAGCTGGAGAGAGGGTCCTCTACTGAAAGACAAACAGGAACTGAGCTAACAGGCTGTCCCCAGGAGACACCGACTAATACTCTAATCAGAGCATCACTTAAAGACCAGGTTCCAAAGATGTCATCACTGACCCATCCTGCAATGCCTCAAGGGCGTGTTTCTCAGACTTCCTGAGACTCTGCTCTCCCCTCCCATCTCTCTTCTGTTCCTTCTGTGACTTGATCTACCTTTCCGTATCTCCTTTTCCTAACAGGACCACTGTGGCAGAAACCAACATTAAGTCTTCCCATCGTAAAAACAAAAAACATTAGTCACAAAGACAGCATCCACAGCCCTCTGCCAGATCCCTAATGATGGCTCTCCACCACAACTTTCTATCTCTCAGAGCTGTCCTCAGAAGGCAGCCCTCATTGGCTGTCCCCATATTCCAGACACCACACACTGATGAGTAACCAAAGCCAACCTGAGTTTCCCAGCTCTCATGTTACACATGTAACCTTTCTAGAATATTCAACCTTGTTTGTTCTCTGTTTAGAATGTTCTTCCAATTTACCATCTAGATCACTGCCTCAGAAACCCCACTTCCATTTACTTGCTCTGTCTGCCTCTTGAGAAAAGGCAGGGGAAGCATTTAGAATTTGAGATTTAGAATTTAGAAGAACTGGCTACAGATGAAACAACTCTAAAGCTTCCAAGTACGAAGACAGGAAGATTCTCTTTCGTAAAGGGAGTCACACAGTGGAGCAAAATAGTCCTTTTTACAGTGGGGAGTGTGAATATGTATGTTTGTTTGGGGTGTACCTGTATGTGTGGAGGCCACAACTTCAGGGGCTGTTCCTCAAGAGCTATCCACCTTATTTCTCCTAATAAAATATACTTTATTTGTTCTTTGACAATTCCATACACGTAAATTGATGTATTTTGAGCCACCTATTTACTGCCCATTCCCTGACTCCCCAGGCACCACTCATTCATACCCTTCCACCATTGTCTCTCTCTCCCTACCATCCCTCTCTCCCTCCTTCCTTTCTCCTCCCTCCCTCCCTCCCTCCCTCCTTCCCTTCCTTTCTTCCTTTCTTCATTCCTTCCTTCTGCCTTCTTTCCTTTCATTTTTGAACCCATTTCATAACCCACTGGATCCAGTGCTGCCTGTCCAGCTGGGATCCTGGCAGATCTTGTCGCTTGGTCTTCTGCTTGTCCCATGGCTGCCGTGAGTTAGTGTGCAGCAGCCATGTCAGGGAAACAGCCTCTCACAACACTCCTGCTCCTTCCCAGCTCTTATATTCTTCCTACCCTCTCTTCCCAAGGTTCTCTGAGCCCAGGGTTGGGGAAGAAGGTCCCCTTGTGCTTTGGAGACATAATCTCTCACTGGGATCTGGGGATCAATAACTAGACCAGCGAGTCCCAGGGACCAGTTTCTCTCAACCTCACCAGTGCTGGGGTGACAAGCATGTGACATTCAGCTTCTTTATGTTCTGGGATCCAACTCCAGTCCAAGTGCTTGGATGACAAGCTATTTCTCCCAAACCCAAGTGGTCTTATTAATGTCATGGTACAACATGAACTAAATAAATCTTCTAGCAGGAGACAATTCTTAGCTCAGTATGATGACTTAAGGCTAGAGAATACAGAAATGTCTGAATGACAGTAGCCCCTCCTTTACCCTCAAGGATACATTCCAAGACTCACTCTCTCCCTCTCTCTCCCTCCCTCCCTCCCTCCCTCCCTCCCTCCCTCCCTCCCTCTCTCTGTGTATACACCGGTATAAAATTAACACAAATTACACATACGAGATTGTCAGGAACAGCTAACAGTAACACAGACCCAAGCTGACAGCATTTGGCCATGACTGTGTTTAAGACTTACGACCTGTTACTTCTAGTGCTTTTCAACTAACACTTCCATATTCCATTGACCTGGGGTAATCAAAGTGGTGGGAACTAAAGTCATAGGCACAGGGATTACTTAATACAGAAGAGATGAAGAAGCTCTGATCCTCTGTGCTCCCAACGAGCACTCCAACAGCAAGAGGACTTACCGCTTTTGCCCCTCAGGCCTCCGCTTGCCTCCACTGTCAAAGTAGATGCTTCATGCCTCCCAGAATAGAGCTGCAAGTCTGGGTAGAAGTAGGTGGGGTCTTCTAGAATCTGCACAGGACTGCTGGGGCTGTAGCAGACTGGGGGAGGAGCTGGCAGAAAGAAAATGATGTGTGCGTTAGTGCCAATCACGTGCCTCTTCTTCCTGCGTGACTCATGTCCCCCACATGGCAACTTGCAGTGTGACTCTGCCTATTCCATTCATAAAATTCCAAAGCTACTTCCCAGAACTGTCACAAATCCAGCCACCCACCATGCTGACCCATGAGCTTTCAGAGACACACTGAGGGAAGGCACAAAGCTGTCACCCAGGAGCAGCACCCACAGTCTTCTGTGGAACTGTGAGGGGCATGAGGCTTGACAAGGTAGAGGACAGAAAGGCAGGAGAGGAGCAGGCCAGAAAAACAAAGTGAGAAGAACAGCTGTCTCTCCAAAAATATAGGATAGAAGAAGGGGTGGCCACTTTGCCAGGCCATGTGTCAGCAAGAGAATGTCCCTGGTGAGACACAGTGTGCTCTGGCTCCCTGTGAGGCTTCTGAGTCTCACGTTGCAGAACCAGGGACCTGGGGCTGGGCCTCAGCCAAGCAATGGCCATTCAAGTTCCTTTATCAGATACACACACACACACACACACACACACACACACACACACACACACTACTGCACTTCTTTTTCAAGTCGCACTTGATGCCACACTTAGACCTACAGCCAGAAACCATGAGATCCCTCTTCAGCAACACTGACAGCACATTTGTCAACTGTGGGAACTTGGCTGATCGGGCCACTTTCCCTTCCTGCTCTGATGGACACCAAGATGAAAGCTCTGCATTTTTTTAAATTTACTCTGAACAGTCTTGTCATTATTTATTAAGACCCTTGCCTGAAAGATAATTCCATTTGAAAATAAAAGACCAATTTTCAGAAATTACTCCAAACCAGGCATCTGAAATTTCTTTCTAAGTTTTGCACAAGGCCAGAGCTACTAGTGATTCATGACACTAAAGGCCAAAGATAGGACTGTCGCCCCCTCTCCCTGAGTCACTGTGCCTCAGAGGTGAAATACCATTTGTATGTGTGCTCACCACATCATACGTATGTCTGACCCAGAAAGATAAAATGATGGTTTCCACTGCTAAAATGTTTACCATGTAAATTTAAAATAAAATAATTCTATTTGGGACTCTCACCGTAGAAATGATTATACAGCAAGCATGAAAGACGTATTGTATCAAGATCAGTCTAAAACCACAGCCCTAAAGCCAGAGGTTTCTCCTTCCAGCAGTATGCACTGACTGCCCTGAAGAGAAGGGGGGCCTTCTGGACCTCATCTTTTATGGCCATAAATCTGAAATCCTACAGCTAAAATTGGGTATTCTAAACAGCTTTGATCTGAAGTCAATTCTGACACAGTTTCTACCTGCATGAGTGTCAAACTACAGAGAGAGGAACAAGGCACAGGTTTGGTTGCATATTAGAGACTTGGGGTACTTTTCAAATCCCACTACAGGGTAGAGCCAAAATAACTGTATTATGTGTGTGAGTATGTATGTGTATGTGTTTGTGAGTATGTGTTGGTGTGTTTATGTGTGTATGTGTGCTTGAGTGTATGTGTGTTTGTATGTGTGTGTTTATGTATGTATGTGTGCTTGAGTGTGTTTGTATGTGTGCATGTGTGTGTGTATGAGTGCATGAGTGTGTATGAGTATGTGTGTTGGTGTGTGCATGAGTGTGTGTGTACTTGAGTGTTCTTGAGTGTGTATGTATATATGTGTGCATGAGTGTATGTATGTGTTTGTGAGTGTGCGTTTGTATGTGTGTATGAGTGTATGTATGTATGTGTGTAAGCATGAATGTGTATGTTAGTGTGTGTGCGCAAAAGTATGTATATGTGCATGAATGTGTATGTGTGCTCGTGTGTATATGTGTGCATAAGTGTGTGCATGCATGCATGCCTGCATGTGTGTATGTGCATGCGTGTGTGTTTGTGTGTATGCATATGTGTGTTTGTGTGTGTATGTGTGCATGAGTACATGTGTGTATGTGTACATGCCTGCATATGTGTATGAGTGCATGTGTATGTGTGAGTTTGTGTGTGTACATGTCTGTGTGCATGAATGTGTGTATGCGTGTGTGTGCATGTGTGTGCAGTGCTGAGTACTGAACTCAGTGTCTTGTACATACTAGGAAGCATTCTACCTCTGACTGAGCTCCATCTATTTCTTGCTTCTTAATATATTTTTTATTTGATAGAGAGTCTTAATAAGTTGCCAGACTGATCTACACTCAACTGAACACTGGGGTTCAGGAAATCCTGAACATGCAAACCCCCTGCCTCTACCTCCAGAATAGCTCAGATTGCAGGCAAGTACCACCAGGCTGAGCCAGATGGCTGTCTTTTCTAAAGAAAATTACTCCATTGTGCAGTGAATGTTGGGGATCCCAAAGCTAAAGGGAAAATGGGACACAGCAGGGACAAAATGAACGACCAAACACGGCTGCCCACCCTGCCCTGAAGGCTCTTGTTCCAAGTGGAGGGTGAGGGGGTGGGCAGAGTCAAGAGCTCACATGCTTCAATCAAAGTGTGGTGTTTCCTAACAGCTGTGCAGGGTCAGGAGTGGTGTGGGACAGCGTGCAACAACCTTCCAGGCTCTTGTTTGTCGAGTGACTAAGAGACCATGCTTTGACTACAACAAAGGCACGGGTGTATATAAGGGGAGGGAGAACTGC
The DNA here is from genome assembly GCA_030674055.1 of Rhabdomys pumilio. Lineage (NCBI taxonomy): Eukaryota > Metazoa > Chordata > Mammalia > Rodentia > Muridae > Rhabdomys > Rhabdomys pumilio. Next base: position 79,963,323 of record JANHMN010000006.1, on the reverse strand, counting down.
ACACGTTAATACTGCAGCGCTCACACAGGCCCTGCATCAGCCATCACGGCCACAAGGGCATTCATAGCAGTCATTTCTCTCCAGCTCTTCTGTGGTTGGCCAAGAAAGTGGGTTCAAGTGCTCCAAGCCACAGAGTAGTTCTTAAAGGAACCTACGTTCAAAACCAAAGATGCACTGCCTTTTACTACATGGTTTTCAATGAAAAAAGCTAGTGACTACACACACACACACACACACACACACACGCACACGCACACGCACACGCACACGCACACGCGAGCGGGAGCACGCACGGTTTATACATTTAGTGACAGACATTCTCACGGCCGCCAGAGAAGGAAAGAGGATCTACAGATGAGAGATGAGGCAGATGAGCAGGCCTGGGTGGTTTATTCCACTCCAGCAAGAAGCATCTGGGCTATCCCAGCACTGGCCCTGCCTAAGGAACCAGGGTCAGCATCACACCAGGAACCATGGCAGTGATGTATGTCTCAAAGTCTGGATGGGATTCCTGGTCAGAAAGCAAATGTCTGCACAATCTTGGGGTTCCGTCCCATGTGCTTTGACCATTGACCATTTTGGTCAATCATCTCCAACAAGAAATCATTCTTTTTTTTTTTTTTTTTTTAACAAAATGCTAGACCAAAGAAATGTGAAATGAGAACTTGGAAGCAGACACACAGCCTGAGCAAAAGGCTGTTTTCTTTGCTGGCACTTCCTTATGGGGAGCAGGAGCTTCAAGAAGCCACAAAGCCTTCCAGACACGACTACCACCCAGAAGGCCCCTGTGAGGCCTGGCTCAGACCCAGAGTCCAACAACCCTGCCAGAGTAGGGAGATGAAGGGCCTCTCATGGTTTGCTGGCTCAGCGCTGTATCTGTACAGTATGGCTGCGTGGAGAGGCTTCATAAGGACTACTTCCATACAAGGCCCCCTTGTCTAAGTAGGCGACTTACAGTTACCTAACCTCTTGGAGGCCAGACCCTCTGCTGAGGGTTTTAGACACCAGGGCAAAACACTGAAAAGGAAGCCAAACTCAGTGTGGGGTACCAGGTCTCTGGGGAGGTGGTCTGCAGAGGCTCACGGAGCTCCCAGTGTCTTACCAGGAGGGAGGACAAGGGTCTTCACTACTGTGCTCAACAAAGGCTAAGCTCTGGAATTCTAGAGAATTCAGTGTTTCCACAGATGGACAACCACCCATTTCACCAGCCACAGGATCCCAGCCCCTCTTCACTCCCCGGCCTGAGCTCCAATGCCTCGTGCTTTCTTTGGAGGCACTGGAAATATAACTTCCCTTCACAGTTCTACACTGTCTCTTCCTTTGTGACTGTCCTCCAGGCCTGCAGGTGATACGACCCGAACAAGACTTTTTCTGCCATCGCAGTTCCATTCCTGTGCTAACTGGTGGACTCCCCAGGGGCAGATCCAGAATCTATCACCAGGCCAACTGAGCAGGCTCAGAAAGCCCCCTTGAGGTTTAAACTGTAGACATCAGTCCCCTACTGCCACCCAACACACACACACACACACACACACACAGCACACGGCGCGGTGGGGACACTGAACACACCTGTCTTTAGTTTCCTTCCCACAAGTCACATCTTGCACACATAACCTTCTGCTCTATCACTTCAAGGTCAGCCTTTGTTTGATTCCCAATGCTGTCAATCATCAGGCTCCTCCTCTGGCTGTCAGTAATCTTCCTGAGTCCCTCAGCATCCCTGCACCCTGGGAACATCCTTTTCCTCCCAGGACTTCCCCTGTCATCTCATACTCTCCCTTCAACTGCTTTAAATTCTTAGTAAACCCTCTTCTGTTTAGGTTTCCCTCCTCCAAGCACTTCCATCAGTCTCCGCAGCTGCCTGTGCTTGGAGTACATAGAACTTACCATTTAGCAGCTCAGGACTCGGCGACAAGCCCTGTTTAAGGTAGGATGCTGCTACCACCCTCATGAAGGCAGCACCTTGGAAGACATGCTGTGTCTGTGTGGATTTTTACAAGTGGTATGCACAGTTAGCTGTGTTCTCCGACTACACAGAGAATGGAGCTGTGTTCTCTGGAACACCATCAGCACAACATACTTTAAAGAAAATGTTAGCAGTCCCTCTCTGACCAGCCTCTGAATGTTTCTGATAGCTCCTTCACCCTTCAGCTTCCTAGAATGTGGGGATGTTTCCTGTCCCCTTTGCAACTAATACTGGTGCTTTGGGGTCTATAAGCCAGAGACCTTTTCCTCCAAGATGCCTCTGACAGAAGGACAACAGGCAGCTGTCACCAAATTTCAAAACTTCTTGATAGTTTCTTATCATCTAAAGCCTTCCTCGTACCTCAAAACTACTTCACCATCATACCATACAACCGCCTCTAACTTTATGACAGACAAGCTGAACACCAAAACCAACTCTGCAGCTTCTACCTCACCTTCCGAAGGGTGGTGGAGTCTGCTGAGTGCTCCAAAGCCCCAGAGCTGAACCTCGTAACCTGGCCTGGTTCAGGAAGGGCCGGAGGTTTTCCTGAGGCGTGGAATACCCAACTCAAGGAGATTCATACTTGAAAACATTGGCTGCAAAGGAAAGCCCAAGAACACAGCTGGAAAAAGAAGGGCTGGGCCAAATCACGTCGCAGGCACCTGAGACCAGGTGAGACTTGCAAAGGCAGCCTCCTTACACACCTGACACAACTCATCTGCTCATAACACACGACTGTGCTCAACACACAACTGTTCACAACATCTACCTACACACAGCACACACCTGTGCACAACATACACCTCCCTAGGAGGAAATGCACTTTGCCTTCTCATTCTCTTTGTCCCTGGAAAACATGACTGAAAACACAGGGTTTAGTGTGAGGAGTAACAAAGGAAGCTTCTGTGAATCTCGGCCCCATACAAGGCATGGTCTTCCAAACTGGCATCAGACTTGAATCCTATTCCATGGGCCAAGCCTTCTACTCCAGAAAATACATGAAACCAATACAATGATGCCTGTTTAATTTAGACTCCCTCAAAGGGAAATGTGTGATAACTAACTTTAAACCTGTCTAAAGTTTAACTTAGCTGTGCTTACTTAGAAATGTCTCCGATATATTATCAGCGAGAATCAAAGTGCTGGACATGTTCAAGAACAGAGAACGCGATAGGAGCTGTAAATACAAAGAAATAAGGTCCTTGCCCTTAAGATACCAGGATCTGCTTCTAGAGAGCACCATGCACAGATGTGCGGATCCCACTGGAGACCCAGTGTACTGATAAAGGAGCGTAGGGCTTTGGAGGACCAGGAGTGATTGCTGCCTACAGGCAGAGGGCTGCCTCATGGCGTCGCAATGATAGGAACGGAGGAAACTTCAGGGAGGTCTGTCTAGCATGGGAAACACACAGCATGGGCCTGAATCAGGCTAGTGCTTCTTATATTAACAACAGATAATCCAGGGCAGTGTGACAGTCAGGGTAGGGGAAACCACAGGAGCAGACCCCACCCTGAGCATCTACAGGAGAATTGTCACAGTACTTGAACATCATTTTCACAATAATATTACTATTATAAGACGATTATTCCAGCCTGGTCTACAGAATGAGTTCCAGGACAGCCAGGGCTACATAGAGAAACCCTGTCTCGAAAAACAAAAAACAAACAAAAAAAAAAAAAAAAAAAGAAAGAAAGAAAAGAAAAAGAGAAAAGAA
>JANHMN010000006.1:79929855-79949217 GCA_030674055.1 Rhabdomys pumilio | reverse complement strand
ACACACACACACACACACACACACACACACACACACACACACACACACACCAGGAACCCTACCACAGAAAAGGTCTTTAGAACCTTCTATTCTAGGCCCTGCTGGTTTTCTTTCTGTTCAACTCTATGCATTCTGGTCCTTTGCTTTCCTGCCACATGGTTCAACTTAAGTATGGTTCCCTCATTATTCTAAGAACTTGAATCCCAGAGATCCTTAAGTACTGAGCAACACCACCTTGGCCCTGTGTGGTAGGCAGCCAGGGAGAATCTCAGCCAGTTTGGCAGGATCCACAGCCTACTTTTGGAAGCAGGAAACCATGAGCGTTCCATACTTCAGGCCCTGACTTTTCACTCCCTGAAAGGGAGTCTTCTGGAATTGTAGCTGCTTAATATTACCAGGTTCTGGTTGTGTGCACTTTCGGTGAACAAGCTGACACTGTTTTGAGCCCAGAGGACCTCTGAGGCATCACATCTTCTACCATCACCAAGGACTTTAATAAATAAGCAAATCCCGCCAAACTTGTAATAGTCTTTGTAGGAAAATAGAACCAGGGGCAGGAAGCAGACGGGCCAAGGACCAAATACTATTCAAAATGCCAGCATCAAGGCCCTTGGGATCGGAACCTGTCTCCAGAAGCCGATGTCCAGATAACTCACACACTATCCCGGCTTAAAGGCATTTGCGATTTAGACAATACACCCACGACATGAGCAGATAGGCAAACATTTTCCAGGGAAAAAAAGGGGCAACGAATAGAGGGTCAGGCCCGGGATTCCTCTCCTGACGTCCCCAAGCAGGAGACTGGAGATGGTGAGACCCCATCCCCCAGCCTGGCTACCTAAAGCTAGCATCAGCGGGTCCCCTGGGCTGTCAGAGGCCGTTAGGGGCCGAGGTTCCACTCTCCCGTCTGCCACAAATGTCACGTTCCAAGAAAGTTCAACCAGCTCTCCCTTGGAAAGTTTATGTTTCCTCCCGGAAACCAGATTCTTTTCAAGGCACTGCCAACAGGCTACAAGCCGGATCCAACCCCCGATTTGTGCAAGAAACTTGTTTGGGGAGAACAAAGAAGGCGCAGGGGCGGAAGGGGCCCGAGCCTCCGGGCCGGGGTGCGTCCTGGGGTCCGGGCTGGGCGCCCCGCGCGCCTTTGTCTGCGCGGGAGCGGCGGCACCCGCCAACCCTCCCGCCCCTCCGGCGACCGGGACTCGCCGGCCACACGAGAAAGGCCAGTCCCGCGTTAGGGGCCCGCGCGCGTACCCGAGTCCCCGGCCTCCGGTGGGAATCCGCTCCGGGGGTACTGGGCTTTCGGAGGGTGGCACAGAACGGAATTCTGCTTTTTGTCTTGTTGAACCTTCTGGATCCCTCACGGGACACTCGGAGGCCCCAGCGCCAATCTGGTTCCCCAAGTCCCCACATCTGGAGCAGAGCTGATGTCAGCCTTGGCTCCTGGGAACAGCCGCGAAGACCTCTCAGCCCAGTCAGGGGGAGCTCTCCCTGACACCCCGGCTTGATCTAGTTACCTCTCGGCACTGGCTCGCAAGGTCCCCGGCGCGACTTTGCCCTCCGCATGGGGCGATCATGGGGCGATCCTGGCTTGGGCAACGCGGCGGCCGGGAATGGCGGCAGGGGGATGGCGGCTGGGAGGTGCAGCGAGGGGCGCCTCTGCGCTCGGGAAGCAGAGAGATGCCCCGTTTCCCCTCCAGTCCCACCCACCCCACCCCGCTGCCGGGTCCCTGGGCGCCCCGCGCTCCCAGTCGACGGCGCGCTACCCGGGAGGGTCGCCGATCTGGTCCCTGTAACCCTACACTCCACCCCGCCCCGGCCCCGGCCGCGGGGCCCTAGAGCCCGTCCCCAGTTTCCCGTCGCCCCTCCCGGGACTTCGGAAACTGCCGGGGCTCAGGCTGACGTGTCTGCTTGAGACCAAAGAGGGAGACAGGCTCCCTTGTTTTTGTCTTTTGCCGCGTTTGAATTCCTGTCACACTCACCATTTCTCTCCGAATGCCTTAGAAGCCTTTGCTGGGATATGCCTCCTAATTCCTGGCTAGGTTCGGGTTAGGACCAACTTTTCTTCAAAGTGGAATTTCCAGGTGAAAGCGCTCCCCAGGCCCTAGTACTTCCATCAGGTAGGGCCGTCAGGATAGGAGGGGCTACGATGTGCTCCACTGAGGAGCAGCACAGCCTAAACAGACCTTCCTTACAGCCTTAAATGTTCAATGGGTTCCTAGGGCCATACATCCTGTGGCCACTACCCCCAGGCCGTTATCTGCTCAAAAGGAAGCAAAGCATTTTAAGTGTTGGAACAGTGTGTAACTCTGCCCTGCCTCTGAAATCAGGTTTTTCCCCTAAGTAACACTCCTCACCCAGCCCTATACTGAATGACACTCACTGCCTTTTGAGGCCATGCTCCAGGACCTTCCTGGTCTGAGAGGAGAGGCCAGTGGCTGGAGCCCAAGCCCTTACTTAGAGGGCTAGGGCATATCAAGGTTTCTGTTTGTCCACTCTCCTGTTCTCCCTTTTACCAGGCCATCAGGGGAGGTCACGTCTGGCTTGTGCCAACTCCCTAAACTCACCTGCTCACAGCTTCACCCTGAGGGTTCACTCCAGATTCCATGACAGCCTTCTGATTTGGTAACCTCTGTTTCTCAGACAGGGAGCCCAAATGTAATTGCTGAAGTTATTTCTCAAGCACAGGCTCCATTTAAAGTCACCTGCCTTTGTAGATCACATAACGCCAGGACGTGTGCACAGAAAAGAACAGGGCAGTAGGTCCTCACTTGTTAAAAGTCTGGACAGGACAGAGAGGAAACCAGCTTTGTGTAGAGACAGGGAAGGGGCGGGGATCAGATGAGCAGGAAAAAAAAGGCACTGGGCAAGAGGCACTGCAGCCCTGAGGGAGTTGGCAAGGTTTCACGCCAAGGGTGCTTGGCAAGAATGTATACATGGGGAAAGAGTATTTACTACCAAGGAAGAGACATGAGCAAATGGACAGTCACAGAGGTGGAGGGCTGAGAAGAATCGAAGAATATGTGTACCACAGCTTTCACTTGGCTAGCGAGGAAACTCCCACCTGGCTGTGGACCGGACTTCCCTAATGTCACAGAACATGTTCAGTGGCAAAGCCAAGGGTGGAAACCCATTTGTGTTTCCTACCACACAGCGTCAAGGCTACGGGCCAGCTCAGGAGCTGACTCTGTGCCCTACCGTCAACTAGGGGTCAACTGCTGCACTGATTCATCTGGGACGTGACAAACTGTATAGCTATGGAGAAGAGGTTATGACTAGAAATGGAGGGAGAGAGGCTAGTCTATACATCCTAATACCTCTCGTTCCCTTAGAAGGGAGCAAAACTGACCAGTTACAGGCACCAACTCTAGAATACAAATGCGTGTGGGCCACATCACAGCTCAGCTTGGTATCCTAATGACCTTGGACAAGTCATCTAATGTGTCTAAACCTCAGTATCCTCCTTAGCGAAGAGACCAAACTAGCACCAAGTCATGCAAAAAAGTGTAGTGTTCTAGCTAGCCTTAACTGTCAGCATGACACAGCCTAAAGGCATCTGACAAAGGAGTCTCAACTGAGGGACTTTCCAAATCAGATTGGCCTATGGGCATGTCTGTGGGAGAGTGTCTTGATTGTTGATCTAAGAGCTCAGCCCACTGTGGGCAGTGTTATTCCCTAGGCAATTAGTCTCATCTGTATTATTAAGTTAGCTAAGTAAGCATGACCTTTGGGCCAGCTAGCAAGCAGCATCTTTAAGGGTTACTGCTGCACTTCCGTGACTGTGCAGTGAGTTCTGTTAGAAAAACAGCAAGCTGACCTGCCTTCAGGTTCCTGCTCAAGTTATTGCCTTTTTGTCCCTCAGTGGTCTGTCACCTGTAAGATGAAATAAATCCTTTCCTCCTCTATGCTGCTTTTGGTCATGATGTTTGTCACAGAAAGAGAAAAAAAGCCAAAGCATATGGACTCAGTAAATTTATGTCGCAAATATAAAGTAGAGTGTGCATAAGCGTATATTTGCTGATGGCGTCTCCCAGAAGCCCTGTGAGACGGACGGTTCTGGAGAGTTGTGGGAAGCAATGAGGTGTGAGTTCGAAGGGAGGGGTGAAGATGAGGATATCATTTCTCTGGTGATATCCAATAAGAAAAAAAAAAATCACAAAATTTTGAAGTGAGGTTTTTCTCTTTTCTCTTGGAAGGCTATCCTGGTAGGGGGTGGGGGGATGGGCAAGCAACAAATCTGTAGCCCTAGGCACAGGAAAAGGCCTTTCTGGGAAGAATGCATCCTGAGCACAGTTGAAAGACTGGTTTGAGGAAAATATTAAGTGACTTACTATCTCTGGGGGAAATGTTGGGGACAAAGGTGTGAGAAGAGAAGGGTGGAACTGTGTGAACCAGTTCACACAGAAAGAAAGCGCACTCGCAAATGAAACAGGGTGAGGAAAAGGCTGGAGAAGCAAAGGGCCTGGGAAGCCCAAAGGCTGTTCTCCAACCCTCTCTAGGGCACAGCCTGCAGGCACAGGAATCTTCTGAGCTCACCAGGTCAGTCTCACCTGCATTCCTCAGGTTGACTCCAAGTAGCTAGATACTTGGCAGCCTCAGCAGTCAGTCCAGCTGGAGACCAATTTCATTGACCCTGTGTCTTAACTCAACTGCTAATAATCTGTACCTTGAATGTAGAAAGTGACTGTCCTTCTTATGAAATGTATCTGAATCTGTTGCTCAGAAACTATGGGCTGGCAGAAAAGGCTGCAGCTCCCACAAGGTTGTCTCTGTAACATTTCAAAGAACGTTTAGTTGTAGAGTCCAATGTTTCATTTGAGCCAAATAGAAATAAGATAGAATGATGATGACAACTGTGATGATGACGTCATGGTGGTAAATGTCAATAATCCCAGCTCTAGAATGGCAGAGGCAGGAGGATCGCAGCAAGTTCTAGTCTCACATAAAGAATACCAGTCCAGCCTTGGTGACTGCTGAGACCCTGCCTAAAATAAATAATTAATCTTAACTAGCAAGCAAAGCAGTGATTCACACTTATGTTCCTAGGGGGGAATCTATATACTCACACTAAATGTCAACATCCAATCTAATATGACTCAAGTTTTCACTTGCTAATTGCCAGGAAAGGTGACTGACGGGTAGGGTATTGGTAAAGTGAGTTACTAGGTGATCCACACAGAGAATGACTACAGCCTTACGGTGGAACCAGAACTCTAGCCTCAGTTCTTCCAGACTTGGGAAGGGGGAACACGGACGTAACATATCAATATCTGCATCTTAGGAACTTAGCAAGAGTCTCTTTTTCCTCAGAATTTCAAAATACCAAGGACACTCAATACTTTATTAGCATGCAGATCCGTCCATCCACACACGCTCAGCTCCCATCTGAACACACAGGCCATGTCTTTATTGGCTTGTGCCTTGTTAGATGGACACCAAGTAGCCAAAGAAAAAGGCCCAAGGTTACTAGGGAAAAGAAGGGTGACCACAAAAGGTGAATCCTCGGACTTGACCGTGAGAGGAATCACAGAGCCCCCTCTGGGATGTCACTACAGCCTGTAGGTCACAGTTAATGACTGTTAAAACAACCAGGCAGCCTTGATTAAAATGACTTCTTTTGCTTCTGGAAGAATCGTTTTAAAATCTGAGTTCCATGGTACTTTCCAAAATGTGATTTTTGAACCTCAGTAAGTAGGAATTTGAATTCCCTATCTCCAAAGTTAGAACGTCTCAGCTTAGATGTTAGAACCACAATGAGTTTCTTAGAGGTTCACTGGGTGGTGGGGCTCTCGAGATTCTTTCACAAGTACTGGCTATACCAGAATGGTGCTAAAAATGAAGGAAGGATGATGGCCGACAGAAGTCACGGGAGCTGTTGAGGCAGAGAGTGGACATACACAAAGGACTGCAAGGGACCCGAGGACTGACAAGGGGATCTCTGTTATTGCTGTTACTTGATGGTGGATTTGTTCCTGTTTTAGGCAGGATCCTTGCTAGGCAGCTCTGGATATCCTGTGCTCACTATGTAGCCGGGGCTAACCTGAACTCATGGTGACACTGCCATAGCCTTTCAGGTGTCAGGGTTATAGGTATGCCAGTCACACCTGACTGAGAAGAAGATATTCCAAAGTCACAGACACATCAGCACTGGAGCTGAAGGACCAATGTACACTCACATCTTCTTATTTGTAATTTCATTTTCTGTAGTTTAAGTTTACCTAATCAACAGCATTCCAAAACTATTATATGGTAAATTCTGGGAATAAAATCTCCATAAGCTTTATGAATACCCTTGTGTGAGTATTATGATCTCCCTGCTGTCCTTTGTCCAGTGTATCCATGGAGCATGCCTTTCTCACCCATTCGAATGTTCAATACAAGGCATTGTGAGCCAGATAGAACAATATATTGTATAACTATCCTGGTTTAGTCATTATTACTAATTTCTTAATAGGTGTTTTATATAACATAAGTTAGGCATATATGTATGTATATGTAGGAGAAAGCATATCACATATAGATATATTAATTCCTTTTCTCATTCCCATAACCAAAGACCTGACAAGACATAATTAAAGAGAGAAAGCATTTATTTTAGCTCAGGACACTGCAGGTGGGAAGGCATGCCAGTAGGAATGTCGGGCTGCTGGGTCGCGTCTGAGTATCTCTGAAGTAGAGAAAGGGGCTTCAGCCTTTGCCCTTTAGTCTTTCCCTCTTTTATTTAGTGAGAATCCTAGTTCGTGAGATGGTGCCACCCACACTGCCTTCACTTCCTCTCGGGGAAAGCCCTGGAAAACACAGGCAAAGGCTACACTTCTTTGATGCCCTGTGCGGTTCTTAATCCGATAAAGCTGACGATGTAAACTGACTGTCACTATAGGAGGCTGGCACCCACAGGCAGGCGTGGCAGATGCCTTCTTTGGATAAGAACACTACCCTGCTCTCCACAGACAAAAAGCTCCCCTCCCCAAGCTTTTCATTCATTCACTCTTCCGTCTCATAAAGACAACAGTTTGTCTTCCTTCCTTAGCTTGTTTCCAAATGTAAAATCATATTCTTGAATAAGTCTCACATCATGCATGCCTCCTCTAAAGAGCCAGGCACATGCCCTGCCCTATCTTGTGACTGTTGATGGTGTCATAATTCAGAGATCGATGCCTATGAGGTTCTGGGTACTGAGAGAGGAAGAAGAGGCGGGAGAGGGTCCCTTATCACAGTCACACACCTTCCTGTAGAAGAAGGAAAAGCGGGAGACATGGAAAGAGTTTGAGGAGGGAAAGTGGACAGATAGCCAGGAGGAGGTATCTTTGGAGTCTGGAAACTGTGCCCAAGGGTCAGAAAACTGCTCCTAAAACCATTACATAACAGAATCTGTCCCAGCATGCTTTCTACTGCTGGGATGAGCATTCACTGTAAGCAAAACAACTTGGAGAAAATCTCAAAGCTTACAGTCCACCATGATTGGAAGTCAAGGCAGGAACCCAGGGCAGGAACCGATGCAGAGGCCATGGAGGAGTGCTGCTTACCGGCTTGCTCCCCATGGCTTGCTCAGCCTGCTCTCTTATACATCTCAGGACCCAGGAGTGACACCATCCACTGGGCTCAGCCTCCCATGTCAATCTTTAAGCAAGAAAATGCTCCACAAATGTGCTCACAGGCCCATCCAATGGAAACAGTTTCCTAAATGAGGATTTCACTTCACTCCAGAAATCTGGAGCTTGTGCCAAGTTGACAGAAAACCAGCCAGCACAGAATCCATCATCTGGAAATCTGCACCCATTTGACATTCACTGAAGGACCGTGGGATGGACAAATGGCCAAGCTCTGCGCTACCACCACCATAGGGATCTTGGCTCACTGAGTTATGGGCCTGTTTGTCTGGGTACTTTCAGTTTCACACCCTCAGTGACACACTGGTCTCTTGTCTCATCAGTTTCTCCTGGGGGTGTTATTGCCCAATATTCACTAAGCATGTAATAGCAGCCATTAAAATGTGAGAGGCAGAGAAGATAAGACCATGGCCAGAGAAAATGTATTCACACCACAGAAGAAATGGGAAAGAGTAAAGGAGGGTATTTCATTCCAAAAACTGGCTACAAACACAGACCTTGGGGTTTGGGGGTGGGGGTGGAGATGATGAACAGAACAGGTAGCTGTGACTATAAAGAGCTTAGCACAGTAACCATTCAGATGATTGAGCACTGGAATTACTAGGTTACTTTGATTCTTATTGAGACTATCACTACAGAAACCTTGGGACCACTGGAAGTTCACGATAAATTTCTCTGATTTATGGTTTAGTGAGAGGTTTCTCAGCCTTCAGCACTCATAGTAGGCTGATAGCTTTTGTTGTGGGATACTGCTCTGTGCATTGTAGTTGGAGAGGCAGTAGCAACCACCTCTTGACACCTGATTAAGAAAACAGAGGACTAGAGAGACCAGTCAGCATTCAAAAACACTTGCTGCTGTTGCAGAATACCAAGGCTCAGTTCCCAGCACCCACGTAGTGGCTAACAACCATCTGTAACTCCAGTCTCAGGGGATCCACAGGCACTGTACGACCATGCTGCACATACACGCATGCAGGCAAAGCTCCCACACACATCAAGGAAATAGTTTCTGCAAAGAAAGAAAAGAACAACAAGAAAGATCTCTAGACATTGCTAAGTGTACCTTAGGGCACTAGGTTGCCTTGGGTGGAGAACTACAGAGTTGGTTAATTAATTGACAGTGTTCAATAGAAAGAGGTCCATGGGCTCTCTCCATATTGATCTTTCCTTGAGGGAAAGCAAGCCTCAGTTACTTCTGCCCTGTAATTGTATCTCACCTGAAGAGGGCAATGGCCGCTTGTCCTCTCTCCATGAAATAAACAATGTTTTGTTCCATTCCTAATGCTGATACACATTTTTGTGTAAAAAAAAAAAAAAAAAAAAAAAAAAAAAACTGAAAGCACACACGAGCTTCTAAAAACAAGACAGACATCCCTGAAGGAGGCTTAGCTCTTGGGTACCTGTGGTTAATCTATACAAGGGCCTGTCTGATCTGGAGCTGTCTGATTTCTATCTCCAGAGCAAGCCAGCAGTTTGCAGTCTCCCTTTGAGTCCAAGAGTGGGGTGGGGGGGTGGGGGGGACAGCTTGTAGAATTCAAAAGGGAAAGCATTAACTTGAGGAGAAAAGTTGGCTGGAGGATGTAGCCCAGTTGGTAGAGTGTTCCCTTAGCACAAAGAACCCATGGGTTTGATCTCCAACACCACATAAAACCAGGCATGGTGACGCACAGTTGTAATCCAAGCACTCAGAAAAAAAAGAGTCCCAAAGAGGATGTCAAAGTCATCCTCAGTGTCCTAGTGCCCTGATCAACTTGACACAAATAGAGGACCTTTTCCTTGATTGAGAAAATACTCTGCAAGATTGGCCTATGTGCAAATCTGTGGGGTACTGGTCTTAGTGATTGATGTGGGAGGGCTCTGCCAGCTCTGGGCAGGTAGTCTTGGGGTGCATAAGAAAGCAGGGTAAGTGAGCCATGGGGAGCACTCCGGTGAGCAGTACTCCTCCATGGCCTCTGCTTCAGTTCCTGCCTTGAGTTCCTGCCCTGCCCTCCCTCAGAGATGGAGCATGACCTGAGAGGTCCAGGCTGAAATAGCTCCTTCCTCCTCAAGATGCTTTTGGTAATGGTGTTTTATGAGGATAGACTTGGCTACATGAGATCCATAAATAAATAAATAAATAAATAAATAAATAAATAAGCTGACCAGCCAACAGTAGACCTTTCTCATTTCCTGGTGGGCAGCAACAGTTAGTCAGGCCCAGTTGTACACATCTGTAGTCTCAGCACTTCGGAGGTAGACACAGGAGAACCAAGAACAATCTTTAACCTCATGGACAATCTGAGGCTAGACTAGCTGGTCTCAAAGATCAGTTCTCAGCAGCAGACCATATCACCTTCCTTATCACCAAACTAAACTGATACTTCACCTCAGTCCCCACAGCAGCCCGGGGTTCTACTCCCAGACTCCTTCCTCTGCTGTCAAGAACCAGTCATAAATTACTTCCTGTTAAGGAGTAACCTGGACGCAGGTACAGGGGTGGGCAGCTGACCGGTATTTTAAAAGCTTTAAAAAAGAAGTAGAAAATGGCATTTCTGCCAGGTGGCCAGTAATCCTATGCACAGTAAATCTGAGGGCTCGAAGGTTACAGAGAGAAAGAGCATTAAGGAGAAATAAATATTCGGATGCATTTGGTGTTGAAATAAATGCATGTCTGTGCCTGGGGATGAATGCGCATCTCCAGAAATCCTGCTGCAGCAGACAGCGAGAGACAGCATGCCAGCACTGAACATCTGTTTCCCCCAAAGAACATTCTTTTTTAAATCCCCTTTCATAATTTGACCTGCTCCACTTTCTGGCAGGGAGCCTTAGGACGGCATCCAACTTAGGATGGAAAGGGGAAGGAAGGAGTAGGGAAAGGAGAGGAGCCTGGCCTGAGCAAACGGTGGCTAAGCACAGGGACTACGATGGGCAGGGAAAGAGCTAGAGAAAGGGGCTGAAGGGGGAGAAGAGAGAGAAGAAGGGACAAGGGGGAAACAAGGGCATCAGGTGGGCAGCAAGTCAGCCTAATGTGTCTACCTGGTAAAACAAAGCAGGTGTGAGACACCCAAACAGGGTACAATCTGGAAAGAGCAAGAGTGTGCCCCAAAGCCGTGGTCATAGCACCCTAGAAAAGATCAGGCTGGTTACTCACACTCTTTGACACTCTGATCACCACCACGGTCACTACGTGCCAATTGATTCAGTCCCAACATTTCTATGGTGGCACACTCCATAGAGCAACTGGCCACTGTCCTATTCATTCCTTCTAGAAACTTCTACCCGGCTCTTTTTTTCCTTCTGTATGCTTATCCCATAATTCCATATTCTTCCCTTGCTCTTTTTTCTTTCTTCTTTTTTTTTTCCAAAGTGGGCACCCACTCATCTTCTGGAATATGTGCCCTTCTCAGCCCATTGTTTCTCCCAGCTGGGATTGTCACCTCCTGAGCAAGCTGTACCATCACTTTGTGAACAAATCTGGGGGCAGGCAAGGATTCCTTTTATCCCTGATGAACCCACACCCTGCCCTTCACCACATTCCAGCAGTGTAATCCTCAAACCCTAAAGTTCACAAAAGTTTGCTTTCCCTAACGGGTGTGTCAGCATCACCAGGAGTCATGAGGGATTTTGAGTTCTGAGGCCCTGTGCAGAAACACAGGAATCTTAGAGCCGTTTCTCTACTGCTGCTTTCCACCCTGTCAGAGAAAATCCCTCTGGAGCATACTGATTATTGTTGGATGGTCTACAACAATATGGCTCTGAACAACTGCCATCTACAACTGTGTCCTGAACAGCCACATATGACCAGGCCCCTTGCTAGATGCAACCATTCCTGCCACCATATTTGGAAGAAGCAGCATCAGGACCACCACCCCAAATCTATGATGCCCAAGGCCCAAGCTCCTAAAGTAAAATGATGTCATTTTGCATCTAACCCACACCTGTCCTCCTAACTTTAAATCATGACTAGGTTGCTGGCAACATCTGACACTGGCAAACACTGTTAAAAGCTATTACACTGTGTTGTTTCGGGAATAATGAAAACACTTGCACATGTTCAATACAGGCACAGAAAAATAATCTGCCCACAAGTGATTGAGTCCACACATATGGAATGGATGAGTGTGTGCATGTGTCTCTCTCTGTGTGTGCCTGTGTTGTTGTTGTTTTTGTTTTATCCAACTCTCAACTGAATCTTTCCCAAAAGAATAAGGTGCACTCCTCACCCCAGGAAACTGAGATTGACTCCAGAATCAAGGATTATATGTCTAACCTTCTAACTAGCTCAGATAATTCTATTTCTCTGAGTCTCCGCTTTCTTCTCCATAAAATGGCAATGTCTTAATGGGCTTTACTGAGTTGGTCTGAGGATAAAAGGGCTGCTATGGCCAGAAAGATAAATCACCAGAAACTGAGCTGCTCAGTGTGGGCAACAGTAATCATGTGGAGTCCTCCCTCTGTGATTGTTCTGTTGGAGCCCGGAGGCTGGACCACACCCTGTGGGAGGGTGAGGTTTCCTGTGGAGGGAACTGAATTTTCCAGTGTCAATCATTAGGAGAAAAAGTTCATCAGAGTAAAATCTCCCTCCCTCTCTCTCAGAAGCTCCATCTGATGCCTCCAAGGAGGACAGCTGGACAGACAGGCTTCCAAGGGGTGGAGATAGCTGGGGTGGATCCAGGGGTGGAGTTGGAGGAGAGCTTGGAACTAGGCAGATGGCCAAGTAGATCTCAACCCCCAGGATGAGTTGGGTTTCTGCAGTTATCAGGAAAACCAAGCCCTTTCTGAGACTTGTAGGGGACCCAGGGTACCAAATCTGCTTGCCTACAACCAGGAGAACACAGGTCAATGTGAACTACCTAGGCACTCAGCAAACCAAGACCAAGGCTCTAAGTCTGGATGTGAGCAGGGACACCAAAGGCCATTGCCAGCGTTGAATGATCACCAGTTTTTGCAGGAGAAAGGACATGGTCTGTTCATCATGATGCTAACTGGCTTTGAGATCTCTGGGCATAATGCTGTTACAATGGCCAGCATCCTCTTCTAAAAAGTCCAGGACATTAAACTGAGGGTAACTTGAAAGGAAGCCATGACTCCTTAAGTCATGTAGCCTGATAAATCCTTGGAAATTGTTGTATTGGGAATATCAAAGTGGAGTGTTACTTAAATCCCACTCTGCTGAGCTGGTATGGCTCCCTTGTATGAAGAACAAGAGTTTAAAAACCCTGTGCCTTCTCTTTGTTCATCTCCTATAAATGGAACAGATTAGACCCGATCTGCGAAGCATTTCACCCAGAACAGATCTGCGCATGATTTCTTGAGTCTCAACACACTCTCTTGACACAGAGTGGGAAAAGGGTGTCAAGTGACAATATTATCTAATATGTATGTAAAGAAATTAAATGTTTACAATTTCCAGATCATGCTGGAAAGTGTCTGAGTACCTACCTACCTTGGACCAGGAAGATGTCTAACGTGAGTTGCCGCTGTCAGCTACTGAGTTTAGCTATTGCTTGCCACTACAGCCCAAGGTCAGTACTATTCTCCTACTGCATCAGCCGAGGTTCAAGACGAATGACTGAAGGGAATTTGAAGAAGGGACTACTTAGCAGATTGTAATGGTCAAGGCTAAGGAAAAGCAAAGAGTTAGAAGGAATCACCCATTCTGGTCACAGTGGGGGATGTGATAGCTAATTTGAAGTTCTATCTTGGTTGGATTAAGAGACACTCCCCAATATCTCCAACCCCATCCCATATGCATCCAGAACCCCTTGTCAGCCCAGTCCACATAGAAACCTAGAAATGCAGAGAGACAGTCTCCAAGGCACAGAACAGAGTGGAAAAGGTGATGAGTAGCTTTGGAAATATGTTTGAAAATAGCTGGCACATGACCTTACAGATTATGCAACGTGGGTAGGGATGAACCAGCCAGAGATCAAAGGCATGTAAAACATAAGCTAATATCCAAACCTACACAATATGTCTCTGGTCCATACACTTAGCCTCTAAGACACACTGCCTGTAATTTGTTAAGATTTTTGTCAGCCACTACACCACTTTCTCTTTCTACTCTGCCCAACCATTCTGATGAGATGACCTTTCCTATTCCCGTCCAGTTTTCAGCCTGCTTGCAGCTGTCATGGCAATGGGACCGAGGTTTGGGTTGTAGAATCCAAGAGGAAGGCTGTGTGCTGTGCCTCCTCCTTTCTGTCTCTCTGGCCTGTGGAAGCAGCACCAGCTCCTTCTGACCACTCAGTGGAACATCTCTGAAGAGCCAGAGCATTGAGAAGCTGCCCTTACCAGTCAAGGACTGCTGATGTTTGTTGGGAAAGGGAAATTAGCCTGGACCCTGTTTAAGCATTTGCATGTTTGTCTTTGTGAGAGCCGCCCACCTAACAAGATGCCAAGCTTATGTGTGGCCAAAGTGAGACTCAAGCCACAGTCTGAGTAACAGATAGTGCCCATCTGTGCATGAGATGCCCTGTCCTTCCTGTTCCAAATTAAACTGGACCATCAAGCCATCCTTCAGTGAAATGATGGAGCTGTTTCTCAGCTGGATATGAGGGAAAGAGTACTTTTAGCTTCAGACAGGATTGTCAAGAGTGAGCGCCCCTAGCACTCCTGACTCACTTCTTTGTTAAATGGGCACAGAGAATCCAGTGAAGTTTATAACTCCCTATACTTGGTGACACCAAGAAAAGAAAGCATTAAGGCCATCCCAATGCTAAATCACAAACCAGAAACAGGACTCTGGTCTGTTATGCCACTGGTATGGGGGTTCAGCCTATCCTGAACCAAACATACAGGCTTTTATACAGAGCTCCAAATGCATTTTCTCATTTGAGAAAGATGCTGTAGTAGATAAACATTTAAGTTCCTATTTTAAGAAAGTTACACAAATGCTATCTTGTTCCCCACCCCCCTAACTGGTCCCACACATCCTGCCTGGATATAACAGGCAAGAATAGCCCAAGAAAACCCTTTCTCATGACACACTGGCCCACGGGGGAGTTAAGGCTTATGGCTCCCAAGAAGCCTGGTCTCAGGAACCTCATCTTCTACTCTCCCAGGGCTGTTCACCAGACCTGAGCAGACAACAGCTCTCAGACAAGGAGCTCACACAGGGTTCCAGAGCAAGAAGCCACCACACAGGACAAGCAATCAGGAAAAAAAGAATCGGGGACAGCTTACTCTGGGTGCCAGTGAGTTTCTTCACAATGTCCAGGTTTTTTTCTAAAATAAGTATGTATTTCTGCAGACTAGCACATTAGAGTCTAAAATGTCAGTTTGAAAGATACAGAATAAATGGATAATCCCAAGGAATGCATAAAGAAGACAGCCAGTAGATCACTGATTATAAGAACCCAGTTCCCTCTGTCACTACATTGTCTCAGGATGAGGATGTAGTCTGTCATGAAGGGAAGAGATGTTGGCTGAAGCTGTTTGCTTACATCTCAGCTGTGGAGAAGCAGCAAAAGGCTCATCTAGTTTCCTTCTTTCTCCCTTTGGACTCAGTCAGGAACCCAACCCACAGGATGATCTACCTTCATGGTAAGTCTTTTCCCTAAGTTAACCAAGGAATATTAAAATGTTCTCACAGACACATCCAAGGGTATGCCTAGTAATGCCCCAAGTATCTCTTAATCCAATCAAGAGGACAATAAAAAAGAAGAATCACATGACCTTGTCACCACCCTCAGGAGTAGCTCATGATATTTTTGCATCCAGTGGAAGTCAATCTTAGTGATCTAGAACTAACAGAAAAAGGAAGCCCCACATGGTGGCTTCCTCCCCACACCTATTCAATAAGCAGTTATTAAAGATTTGTATATGACCAGCACTGTTGTAAAGATGAAGGGGCAGCCATCTTGGCCTGCAAAATGTATAGTGATGTCAACTTTGAGTGCACACTGGACAGTACAAAGCAGCAACACAAAACATCTTTGATTATTGGGTCTTCCCTCCCCTCCAAGGATTGTATTGCAGAAATTCAAGAATATGAACTGATTTCAGTCTTTGAAATGATTTTGATGTTAATATTCAGTTAAGGCCAAGAACTGTTATGTGGTGATTTCAACGAAAGTGGCTCCCATAGGTTTGTGTATCTGAAATGGTTAATCCCCAGTTGGTGGAACTGTTTAGGAAGGATTAGGAGGTGTGGCCTTGTTGGAGGAGGTGTGTCACTGGAGGTAGATGTTGAGGTTTCAAAAGCTCATCCCAGTCTCTTAGTTTCCTTTTCCCTGAATTCTCTCTGCCTCCTGATTGTGGATCAGATGTAAGCCATCAGTTACTGCTTCAGCACCATGTCTGCCTGCTTGCTGCCATCCCCCTTGGTATAGTCATGGACTCACCCTCTGAAACTGTAAGTCCCAATACACTCTTTCTTCTTAGTTGCCTTGGTCAAGGTGTCTCTTCACAGCAATAGAAAAATAACTAAGACATCTGAGGAGGTATGGCACATGGAAACAGTTGAAAGATGGATCTAAGGTACAGGGGAGAAAGGAGAAGAAGGGCACGTAGGCAGAGGGAACTAAGGGAATTCTGGAGCTGGCCAACACAACTACACAACTAGAATGCTGTAGTGGGTGGGAGGATATGTATCTGAGAATCTTCCTGTGTCATACCAAGAGCCTAGTCTATAGGAGAGCCAATTAGAGGTAATTAAGCAGAGTGCTGTGGTTTCAATGTGCAAAGTCCCTACAGGTTCGTGTGTGTACACTTGGTTTCACTGGTGCTGTTCTTGGAATGTTATGGGGGTAGAGCCTTACTGGAGGAACTGTCACTGTACCTTGAAATCTGATAACCTGGGAACATTTTCTGTCTGCTTTCTGCTTCCTCACTCTGGGTCATATTTTCACAACTGTCCCAACCATCATCGACTGCATCTTTTCTCAGACCCTGATATAGGTTGGTTCCAAGTCTCACACACTCTATCCTCTCACAGAGAGCCATCTAACTTACCCAAAGGAAGGCTCCAGAGAGGCAATTTCCCTCCAAGGAAAACAGTACCCCAATAAGGAGGAGGGTGCCTGGAACCTCTGTCATCACAGTCTTCTGTGTAACATCCCTTTTTCTGTTGCCTTTTCAAAAACACTTGTTTGGGTGACTAAATTACATATTAGAGAAACCTGCCTTCTGCAACAGTGAGAATAACTCTTGATGTGTTAGCAGATTTCTATAAAATTTCAGAGGTTAAATTGACTTCCAATCATATGCTAAGAAAGTAGTGGGTCTGTCAGCAGAGATGTCAGATGGAAAACCATTCCACACACTGCTCTAGGGACAGAGTACTAAATAAGTCGTTGACCGCATCACCAACCCCAGCTTACAAATATGGACGCTAGATAGGGTACAGAGACACTTCTAGAAATTAACACAGTTTAGTTACTACATGGAACATTTGATAAAAGCAATTCCATCATTCAAACGTAGTAAATAAGGATCTTTCAAATGGACAATAAAAATAAAAAATAATCCAAACCAAGCGCTTACGGATTCCTGGGTTGTAATGTGGAATAGTGAATGTGCATTTGGTTCTCCACTCCATTAGCAGATACAGAGTTCTTAAGAGCCCTTGGAATCTCCTGGGAGGTGTCAAAAGTCTCTTTCTACATTTAATCTAGTCAGACTAGTTACTACAAGCTGACAGTCCCTACGTAGCTACCAGAGGTGGCTGACTGTCAGAGGAACAACACTATCTTAGAAGCTGGGAGCTTGGGGTTGGATAAGGCTCATCTCAGTTTCCCCGCATCCGAGCTGACTTCCGGTACTAAGATCACCTGACTAAGGTGGTCAGGATGAACAATATCAGCCTAAAGATCATGTACTTGCATACTTGGTGGGTTTGGGGGTTTCTAGCCTCACCCTACTTCTATCTTGCTCTCTGCTTATTTCATGTGGATGAAAATATGATCTCTGAGATTCTTGCTCCAGAAGCCTCCTACCATGCCTCCCCCCCGCCATTATGGATTCCTTATCTAGAACTGTAAGCTCAAATAAATCCTTCCCTCTAGGTTTCTTGGCTACAGTGTTTTATTGCAGGAGCAGCAACAACAACAACAACAAAAATATATATACTTATCCATCATATACAGCATATAAATACACATACATATATATATGATCAACAATGGCTGAAGATTACGCCTATTATGCCAACACAAAGATGGGGCCCCTCTAAAAAAAACACTAAATAAAATTTGGAGAAACCGAGTCAGCCATCACATGCATCCTCATGTTAGGAATTAGTATACCCCAACTCTTGAGGATAGCCCTGTGGTAGGTCCTTGCCATGGCTTGCCCTATGTGCATCTTCATCTGACTGCTCACTCGAATCCTTTATTATATCCTAACAAATAAAACCAAAGCATTTCCTGGAGTTCTGTTGGCTATTACTGAACTGGAGGAAAAGGTTGTGGGAACCTTCAATTTGCAATCAAGTGATTCCACTTGGCAATGTAGAGCCACTGCTTGCAGTTGGCAACTGAAGAGGAGACAGCCTTGTGGAACTGAACCCATACCCTGCACTAAGGCTGGTAAGAAACTGCAGGTTTGAATTAGATGGTAGGACAACCAGGTGAGATCTGCATAGGTTAGGAAAATTCCTGGGTGTGGGAAGTCTAGCCGGTGAGTGTCAACAGGGTGGTGGGTAGAGAAATATTTTCTTCTAGCTTCTCTCTACATCTTGGTATATAGTCTAGTCAGGGCTGAACCTCTGCACCAGAAAGCACAGCTGCTAGGCAAGCTCATTGTTCTAGGAGGGGTGTTTTCCCTGCTATGCCTAAGCATGGTGCCAGAAACTGTCATGCCCCTTCCCAGAGGAGAAACAAGAACTCCCTCAAACCTGAATCATGTGGAAATAACACACTCATCCAGTGAGCAGTTCTGTCAGGGAGGACAAGCCCCTGGGGGATGTTGGGTACGAAACTAGCCTGGAGTAGGAACGCATCCAGCAGACACCTTCAGCTTCCAGTTTCCCACAGCAACTTAGGAAATCGGAAGCAGAAGACTCCAGAGGGCATAATCAGGACCAATATGTTTCTGTGGTTTACAAACTGTCCAGCCTTACAGATGGCTTTTGTTACTGTTACCATTGTTGTTTGCAACCCAAACAGTAAAGCTGCCCTCATCTCTGCCTGAGAAAACTGCCTTGTCTCTCAGGAGAGCTGAAGAAGAAGAAAGGTTAATTTTTTACTCTAAATTAAAGAGGGGGTAAAAGGACACTTTTTTCAGTGTTGAATGCTTGTTTGGGGAGCTGCCCCCCTTCATTAGTGGCTGGGCAGGGCAGTCCAGTCTGTTAATCCCAGAAGAAGATGTGGAGATGAGAGTGGAGCAACACCTGAGCCTTCAGAAACATAAACCATCATTTAGCACAGACTACTCACAGCCACCTTCCTCTGAGCAAGCAGCACCCGGCTTACCATTGCTTCTGCCCAGCTCCAGCATGAAGGGCTGAATAGCATCTCCCATACTGTGGCCTGGAGCACGGGTGACATTCGTGCTAAAGGGCATGTGGAAAACATAACCCAGTCCCTTCCTTCCCTCTAACAAACCACTTCTGGAGAGTGGCCTACACATCATTTGCATTTACAAAGAGGCTTCTCCACTGTGCCTGGAAAACCAGCTTTGCTCAATTGTTTCATCTGAGATTCCATCTACAGAGACACAGCACCCTTACAACCTTTGTGAACCAGTTTTCTGCACAAACCTCTCCCCCCATCTCAGGATGCAGCCTTGGTAACCAGACCTTTTGTTTGTTTGGCAGGTTGCTTTTACTTTT
>JANHMN010000006.1:79884499-79929845 GCA_030674055.1 Rhabdomys pumilio | reverse complement strand
ACTGCTGCCTTCTCATCACACAGGGAAGGAAGTCTGTCTCTGTCCCTATCCACAGACCATGCATGCATCTCTAACAGCCACAGGCATGGAAGGATGCAAGGTTCCATTCCCGATGCCTACAGACTAAATAAGTGAACACCAGGAAGAAAGGGTGCCCCTAGGACCTGTAATTTAATGAGCACATGGCATCTTCCAGAGAAAGAATAAACCCTTACAGGGTCCTTCTCCGTTGGTTACCTTGCAAGACAGACGCATACACCAGCAACTTTCTGGGCAGGGGTTCAAGATGCTCACAGAAGCCAGATTTGGAAGTCTGCAGCGTTACCAGTAACAATTGATCTGGAGGCAACACGTCTGTGAGCCATCCCTAAAGTGCTCTGAGCAAGCAAAGGGCGGCGGCAAGAAGAGGCCAATTCCAGAGAATGGAGCCTGCACGCAGGTATGTCACCTGGCCTTCTCCAACCACCTTCCAACCCCACTCCCTCTGGAACCTCGTGGTTCTGGGAGGAATTCTGGTAGTGGGGAGAAAATGGGGAAAGGCCAGACTTACCTAACTCCTCCGGGCTGAAAGATGCGGGAGCGGTGTCCACAAAATCACTCTCTGGGGGAAGAAGGAAAGCAAAAAACAAAAAAACTGAGTCTCTGCAACCATTCAGGGCCAATAAATCAGGAATTCTGGAGAACTCAGCTCCCTTAGAAAAGCGCGAGGTTCTCTCTCTCTCTCTCTCTCTAGCGATTAGACTCGGAGAATCTGAATCAGAAGGAATTCAAACCGCCTAATCCATTGAATGTAAAGAAACTTGGGGAATCCTTCTGCCTAGAGGCACTCATCCTGAAGCCTGCAGGTGCGCGTCGATTTTCCGCTGGTTGGGATCCCAGTGAGTGGGGCTGCAACCCCATCATCTGTCCTCAGCCCCTAGGGTGCATCGCTATGTCTGCGGCCGGGTGCTGACAACCGAAAGTTTTCCCGTGAGCACGGGTGCTCCTGGACGCTCAGCGTCCGTGACGAGTGCCAAGAGCTGCGCCCACCCGGCCCCACAGCCTGCGTGCATCCCTGCCCGTTGCTAGGCTACCGTGGATACGTATCACGAGACACACGCGCTGACTCCCCATTCCCTGATAAAGGATGTCCTCCAGCACCCTAACCCTTTTGCTCATTTATTTAAATGAGAGACTTGCTTGCTCTGAACGGATTCCCTTGCTCCTCTGCACTGGGTCTCCACTCCTCCACGTGCCCAGGGGTTCCCAGGGGATTTTCAGAGCTGGACACTATCGTGACTTCCTATGTCTTCCTCCATCATTCTTATTTTTAACCTACATCCAGCTCTATAGCCTGAGCATTAGTCTCTCCTCATAAGAGACCACTTGGTTTAAATAAGCCAAGTAATTTGATCTCCATTTCATGGGCAAAGAAGCCCATGAAATGTAGTAACTTGGGACAGACACACCTATTATGACAGGCAGAGAGTGAGAATGGCCTCTTTCTTTAGCACACATTGATTGATTTCAAGTAGAATGGAGAAGCAGGCGTTTCCATCTGAACGTTGTAACTAGTGTCTGTCTGGCGTCTGGCTACAGGACTCTCCTTGTTTGGATCATTGAGTAGTGTGTGTAGACACACTGTATTTCCCCATTGAGTAACTGATGGCTCTGCCAGGACAGGTCTAGTGTTTGGGGTCTGAGGGGCTCCAGAGGGAGAGCTCCACAGCAGATGGCCCCCTCTTTCTACCTAGCGGTGATAGAGAGGGATGGAGGGAGGGAGCCTGGTTCTCTCTTCTTCCTTAAAGAACTGGCAGTTGCCAGTTCAAAACTTCTGAGGCCTTCCATGGGCTCAAAGTGACCAGAGCAGTAGCTGTAGCAGCCAGGAGGTCCTGTGTCTGGGTCAAAGAGTTACCTTGTAACTCTTTCCCATGCTCAGCTTTTGGTTCATAACACCGTGGAAGACTAGAAAGACACACCAGCCTACATTCCTCATGGAGCTGGAGAAGAGGCTGTCCTTCCCCACCCAGGTAGCCATTCTTGAGCCATTGTTCCAACCTCTAAAGACTGTTGCCCTGTCATTGATGACGGAAGTTCCCAATTCATTATGTGTGAACACATTTCCACATGCCACTCCACCCCCTCCACACAAACCCCAAGAACCTTCCATGTGCTCTCAGCAGCAGCAAGATTGCTTGCTACCGTCTTCATCCTCCTCTCTGAAGGTGTCTATGAATTTCTTGCTGTCTGACCCTGTCTCTCTTTGACAATCACAGGTCATATTCCATGTTATACCTGCTCATTTTGGCTGCACACAGCCCCCCTTTTGAAGATATTACCATCTGGCCTGCTCTTACTCTTATCAATCACACGCCCATGAGTAGCCTGGACTTTCCCTGTACATTTCACCCTCTGCTCAGCTCTTTGACATTCTCCCTCATCACTGACCCCCCCAGCCAACTCCCCATTGTTAGTAGCCATCCCTAATGTCAAGGCCCAGCACTCTGCTCTTGAACCAACATCTAACTTTCTAGTCCGGCCCTTTATTTAGTCTGGAGTCTCCTTGTCTCTATCAGAATTTAAATGAACCATCCCAGGGTCCTTTCTGTCACCTACTGTCCTCATGACCTCTTTCACATCTTGACCTTCTTAGTTTCAGGTCCATTGTTGTCATTTCTCAATTTATTTGTCCCCTCGTAACAAATAAAAGCTAATGGTTCATTTTCAAAGATGCCTCAAGCCAGCTTATGTCTAGTTACGAATGAACCAGAAACCCTGGAGCCCTGGTGATGTGCACTACTTTACTATTCCTACACACACGTGTGGGCACGCACACGCTCACACACATTCTCCCTCCACCAAAAGTCCCAAACTGTAGGTTTAGAATAGAAAATTAACAGCCAAGGTTGCCTAATGACCTGAAGATGTGACGAGGTCATGTGCCTGGTAAGCATGAACTGAATAGAGTGTTAACGTGTTGAGAAGCTTCTGCAGATGGGTTTGTTGAGAACCAGGCAAAAACATACGTGACAAAGAAAAAGACAAACCCTGGATGCCACATAAGGCTATCCTCTCCTGATGACTCAGCCAAAGAGCAGAGGGAGGAGAAGGCTCATTGCACTAGAGTTTCAATTCTGTTCTCTGGGCTCAGTCAGCATGCCTGCCACGTGGGACTCATGTAAGACTTGGAAACATTGTAATATAAACTGTCCGGCTTTGTCTACTCTCAGTCTCTGGTGCTCTTATTATGAAGCAGGGATCTTCATTTCTCATACCTTAAAATCTAAATTTCTTCTGCTATCCAGCCTAACAACCACTCCACGTTTTCCCGGAGCGTTTTCTCTCCTGCCCTCTTAGTTTATGAATGAACCACCTGCTTTGGCAGAAGGCCAGTTTCCTTGAGGACAGACCCAACCGACGTGGTTTCCCCTTTCCCACCCAAATTGTTGCTCTCCTTTGTCCCAGGCTATTCCCATTGAAGGTGCTGATTCCTGTCTTAATTCCCATCTTCTTTGACATCATCTCTCTCCAGGTGCCTCTTTCTTCCTTAGCTGCCCCTTTACAACAGAATTCATCTGTGTCAGTTGGAGTCATTCCTCCTTGTACTCTCAGAAGCTAGCCAACAAGGTTCTGTGTTACTTCTTTTCTGAACTACCCTCTCTAGTTAAGGCTGAGAATAGTCTCACCATTGCCAGTTTCATGGCCAGTTCCTCTCCAAAGGAGGGCTTCAGTGTCAGTCAGACCCGGGTTCTAACAGCAGCTGCGCCATTTGCTGGCAGTTTAGCCAGTCTTTATTTTCTATAAAATATAACCATATTGTCACCTAATAACTGCTTGTTGTCAGGACACAAGTTAATTGAGTAAATCCAAGAAGAGAGCCGGCCTGCTGTGAAGATTGAGGAGTTATTGGATATGATGTGCCTTTATAGCTTGCGCTGAATGGGTCTTTTTGTTCACTAACCAGTTTTAGTTATAGATCTGGAAAGAAAGACAGCATAATATACATTCAGATTAAGGGAGAGTGATGTTCATTGTTTCTAGCACCTGGCTTGGGTTCTAATAACCGGGCTGAAAGCTGGTTGCATGGCAACAACCTTCTTCCCTTTGGTTTAAATATGATAACCCAAAACACATGTACTGGAATTATGACCTCCAGGTTCTTGTGTTCACGCGGAGGGCCTTTGAGAAGTAAGTAGGATTTGGTGAACTTATGAGTAGGGTTCCCGTGGTGGCATTCGTGGCTTCCTGAGAAGAACTAAATCTGAGCTGGCACTCGAGCTGTACCCCCATGTGGTACCCTCCATCATGTTAGGATGCATCGAGAAGATTCTAATTGGATACTGAGCACATGTCCACAACATACATTTGGGCTCCCCAGCCTCCAGAACCATGAGGCAAGTACTTTTTATTATGCATCACCCGGTCTCCAGTGCTTTACTATAGCAACGGGAAGCTGACGAAGACACAGTGTAACAAATGTTCCACAGAGTGATTAGAACTAGAGACTGCCAAACTGCTCTAATCCACAGCGGCCTTGATTTATTGTATAAATACATGGATTGTAAACCAAGGCCTTTCCTCCTAGCACTTCAGTTGCCTGCATTTCCCCAATCAGCTGGAAGCGAATGAGAACACATTTTACCTCGTTTCGATATTTGCTATTAAAGGACTTTTCTGGAATATGTGGCTCTAATTTTCCATGTTTTATGATGGAAACATTATATATACTTTGGTAATTGAAGTGATGGTTATGCCAGGCATGGTAGTACATGCCTGTAATCCCAGTACTCTGGAGGCTGAGGCAGCAGGATTATGAGTCAGAGGCCAGTCTGGATTATGAAGGGAAACCCCCTCTCTAGCAAACAAAGATGTTCACTGGGAATTTGCTGCACTTTCAAGGCTGTGTCAAGATCTGAAGATACAGAGGAATAGACTGGTACCAACTCTCCTGTTATTTTTCTTCCTTCCTTTTCTTTTTCCATTGTCCTGTGTGCAAGTGTATGTGTGTATGTGTGTGCATGTGTCTCTGTGTGTGTACATGTCTGTATGTGCATGCACACGCATGTGTCTGTGTCTGTGTGTGTACACATGTGTAGACCTAAGGCTGATGTCAGAATCATCCTCTATCACTCCTCTACCTTATTCAATGAGGCAAGGTCTCTTAGTCAAACCCAGAGCTCACTGATACAACGAGTCTCACTAGCTAGTTTGTTCTGGAGATCTTCTATCTTGTCTGCATTTCTGAGTCTGTAATCACTGACAGGTTGCTGTGCCCATTCAGCATTTAGGCGGGTTCTGAGAATCTGAATTCTGATGCTCACAGCTGATTGGCTGGCACTTAACCACTTCGATAGCTCTCTAGCCCTTTCCCGTCACTTTCTAAGAGGGTGTCCCCTAAGGAGGACCTTGTTGGCTCCTGTGACCACACACCAAGTACTTAATGGTTCTGGAGCATCACTGAGTTATAATGGACACTGCACATCCAATAAAGTTTACACCCCGCCCCTCAGTTATGAGTGGGGACACTCTGTCAGGAATGACAACTCGCATGCAAAGGCTCAACTTTCTGAGAACAGTACTTTTCTCACTAGATTGTTGGGAGAAGCCAAGCAGGTGTGGTCCAGTAAGCCAAGTTGGGTGCTTACTAAATCTTCCTTCTCCTGCACAGTGGTTCATAGCGCTCCAGTGTGCTACCTTTCTTCATCCCAAGTAGAGAGCAGCTGTCCTGCTGTACTGGCCCTGTGGTGTGAACTGAGTATGGTGACTCAAGCTTGTAATTTCATGACTAAGAAGGCTCAGGTAGAATGATTCCAAGTTGAAGGCTTGCCTAAGCTACACATTGAGTCAGAGGTCAGCCTGAGTTACATATTAAAACCCATTTCAAAAAACAGACAGACAAATGTGTATATGAATTGTTAAAATAAGTTGATTGTAATGGACACAAAGGCTAAGTTGTGTTTCTACACACAAAATAAGACGCTTACAAAACGCTTTTAAATTCAAAGCAACATGTTTCGAAAATAAATTTCACTTCATTCTCAGTTGTGAGCTGCCGTATGCATGGCTATTTTCTGTTTGGAGAGCAAGCAAATATATTGAAAAGTCACAGGGAACAAAAGCATGCCCACACAGTCTCAAAAGAAGAAAAGAAAGAAAGGAAGCTATGGAAATGTCACTGTGACAAGTCAGATGGACAGTGGACAGGGCTCACTAGCATATGAACAGCCTTCCAGACCTGGGGAGGTCACCGCTTCAAGTGTGAAGAACAGAGTGAGCCAGGACCTCTGCTGCTACCCTGTGCTCCTTGGCATGGCCCTTGGCCTCTTTGGCCTCTTTTTTGCAGGTAGCAGTCCATTTGCTGGAGGCCTCCACAGTCAAGAGCAGAATACAATGGAGAAGCAGCCTTCCTGCCTCCTGCCCCTGGAGAAGACTGTGCTGCTGGTAGCTTTGATAGCACAGCTTTGGATCTGTCCCCCATCCACACCTCTTAGTACAGGCTGATAGAGGACAGATGCCAAGGACAAACACAAGCCCACCCACCCAGAGGCTTTGTGGTTTCTTTTAATTGGTGACTGATTACCTCCTGGGGTTAAGTGGCCCAGGTGACATTCCTCCTTAGGGTTTAATATCCCTTCCTTTTAGCACAACCTTGCTTCAGATTCTTGATGAAAAGGAAGAAGAAAATCCAGTTGGTTTTCCCTCCCCAAACCTCAATTTATAAAATTTGAGACATTTAAAAATTTAAATAAATGAGTATCATAAGTGGGGTAGTAAATTCCGCATCTGAAAAACAAAACAAAAACTCCACAATTGTTACCCTTGGTACAAACTGCAAGGCTTCATTTCGGGAAAACACTAAGTAAGATCTCTAAAATACCAAGTAATTACAATAGCAAGACACCCTTGAAAGGTTCGAGCCAATTGGATGTGTCCAGCCCCTCCCCCAGTCCTTTAGCCAAGTAAGGTACAAAGATAAAACTTTAAAAGGCTCTGTACTCAGTGCCATAACAAAGAAAATAAGCTCAGGCTGAGTCAAGATGTTCCTAGAAGATGTATGCAGACAGGAACCAGAATGAAAAATGATTCCAAAAATACACAGAGAGAAAGGGCCCTGCAGAGAGAAATCGTACACTTCCTGCTCGTGCTCAGCCAGACCTTCTGAAATCAGACAAAATAGCCCATGTTGGGATGAGGGGTAAATGCACTTTCAGTAACTGAAATCTGCAGCCAAGCCTTTAAGAAACACAATGCCCAGGAAGAGTGGTACGGATGCCAATATTCAGCAGCCTCTCTGCTCTCACACGTCACCCCAGCATCCTGGACTTAAAGGAGAACTGCTCTTTCAGAGATATCATGGAGTCTTTCTGGACTGCCTGGGTACCTCTGTGTCCACATTGGCATGGCTTCCTCAAGAGGTCACCTTGGCAGTCAACATGGTGTGCCTGGGAGCAGGGACAGGCAGAGGCCTGCACTCTAGGTCTGACTTTACTACTCTTCTTGGTAAGACTCTAAACATTTCTTTGCCATGCCCTTCTCTGTAAAATGGATTGGAGGACATATTTGAACAGGACATCAGGGGTAATAGAACTGCATCTCTGTTCTACCCCAGGGGTGTGCAAGACACAGAACATCAGCTGTCACAGAGGAGTGAAGAGGCTGGAGACTGTGGCCTTTGAAACTGGCAGAGAAATAACAGATAGGACAGGGTTCTGGACCATAAAGACATGAGTCTCCATGAAGCTCTGCTGCCATTCAGTGTATGAGCTTGGCTTCACCAGATGCCTGTGGACTCCGTGTGCTGATCTGACACACGGAGAGAGGAACAGCTACCTCACAAGAGTCTAGTGAGGATTGCCTTGTTTGAGACAAAGAGGGTCTTTCTAGGCATCCCAGGCTGGCCTTGAACTCTGCTGTAACCTACCCTACATGGGCCTTGGATTCATGATCCTCCTCTCCTATTACTGTGATCACCTCAGAAGTGACTAAGGCAAGGCTTGGCGTGCACACTGCATTCAGAAATGGCCATTTCCTTCCTTCTCCGCCAAGATAGGCTTCTCCCTGGCCCTGCGGCACCACAAGGGAGATCTTTCTGTTTTGATGACCGAAGCGAGACCTTAACCACTGACCTTCTGTGATTTGTCTGCTTCTCACTGACACGCTGGGCTTCCCAATCTTCCTGCCTCTCCCCAAGGAGGAATGCAAGCAGGGGGTGGGGGAAGTCCCCAACCTCCACCCCAAACAGCTGAGTGAGCACAGCTAGAAGAAGAAATGCTCTGTGGGTACCCTGAAAGGCCAGTTCACCCTGCACCAAATTCCAGTTGTAGATTGTAGCCCAGGCCAGACCAAATTGTACTGACACTCAGAAGCAGGGCAGTGCCAAACACTGTCCTCTTCTTCACATTTTTATGTCAGTGACTACATATGATTCTGTCCAGAAAATGTGTTCCAGGTTGTAAAAATAGGTTTGAAAACTCACTGGGCCAGGTCCTTTGAAGAATTTGAAAGCATGCAGGAAGCAAGAACCAAGAGTGGGACTTTCCTTCGGAAACTCCTTATCACCCCACCACACACACACACACACACACACACACACACACACACACACACACACACACACAGAGTGCTGAGGGCCTTCTTAGCCAGCTTCCTGGAGTTAGTTCCTCCCTAAGAACTGCCTGGAGAAACTCAGGATAATTTGTGGACCTGCCTGAAGGTCTGTGACTCAGGATGACGGGAGCCTTACTGGCAGAGACTGAATTTTAATGAGGACTCCATGAAGCAGAGCCCTAAGGCCTTCACTCTTCAACTTTCCCTGGGACTTCACTAGAAATTTAAATCCCACCCTGGGTATCAGGCTCTAAGCTGCCAGCAGCCTGTTGAGATGGGGTTAAAGGGTGGTTGTCCAAGCAGAAGACAGAGACCTTGCAGTGTGCAAACAGAGACAGATGTATGCCTGCCCTCCTACCCCCAGCATCTGAGTGTTTCAGCATCATGGTGCTTTCTGCCTCGACTCAGAGGAGTTCTTTTCTCTGCAAAGCAATCACTTGTCGCCAGCCACCCAAGTCTGTCACTGAGCCACTGGGATCTCGGATTTCACAGGCAGAGGGAGGAGTGATGGGCAGTGACTGAAATGGCCTATGGTACCTGGCTGCATATCCAGGCTCCAGACTCAGCTTTACCATTTATAGTTGAGTGACTCTGGGCAAGTTCTCAACACTTCAGGCCTAGTTTCTTCATTCATCATCTGAGAATGATTTTTTTTCAATAAGAATTGAGATTCTGTTATATTAAAAAAAAAAAAAGGCTTAGCCAGGAAATTGCATATAACTAATAAACAATTTTTGTAATTTATCCAGTTCAGACTTAGCTCTGCCACAGAGGGTTTGGCACAGTTGGTTTCTGAATGTGTTTTCTCACCATTTTCCTTCTTCACCGAGCTCTACTTTAGGCCATGCACCTTTCCTGAACCCCTGCCCAGGTCCTCTGAGGATCCATCCCCCCAGCACCAGCTACCCACAGGAACTCTCAAGTTCCAGTCAGGCTGACCACTTGTCATACTGTGTCCTCTAATGTCAATTCTGCTTCATTCTGTCCTGGACGTCTCCATCACGGCAGACTCATTGTCTGAATGGACACCCAGTTTCTCAACTCTGCTGTGTTAAGCGCCATCAGGTTCAGAAGTTCATCACATAGCTGAGAGCTGAGCTCCTCTGTGGACAGCTTCAGCACAACTCTACCCCCCTCATATGGCCAGCTTTGCCCCAAGGACTGCAGGGTTGTGAGCTTACAGAGGGCCGATGGTCACAATAAGCATGGCCACACCCATGTTACCATGGTAACTGAGTCTTACCATTCTAAAAAAAATCTAGAGTTGATGATTCTGTTTCAAAGGCACCAGTGAGTCTCACTGACTTCTCTTCTCCCCACTACCCTTTAGGCCATTGACTGAGATGTTGTTCACATTTTGAGAGCAATGGGAATGCACTGGGAGTATCAAGGAAGGGAAGGGTAGGGGAGTGTTGGTGGAGCAAAGGCATTCTCACAAAGGCACAGATATTCATGGGGCGGGGCCATCCATCACACACTCCATGTCATCTATGCAGAAGCCACCTGCTGAGTGGGTATCAGATCAGGTGCAAAGGTCTGTGGTTTTTGTAATAGGCTGTGACAGTGTTTCTTCCCTCAGAGCATATGTTGCTCCTTCCTAACTCTGCAACCCTTTAATACAGTTCCTCATGTTGTTATGATCCACCACCACTACCATAGAATTATTTTCATTGCTACTTCATAACTAATTTTGCAAATGTTATGGACCCTAATGTAAATATCCATGTTTACTGATGATCTTAGGTGACCACTGTGAAAGGGGTCTGGACCCACAGTTTGAGAACCTCTGTTTTTAGAGGCCATCTCATCTCATCTCATCTTGTCTCATCTCATCTCATCTTGTCTCATCTCATCTCCATCTTTCCATTGTTTGGCAATGGGCAAGTACACAGCCAGGAGGCACCTTCTTAAAAAGCAGGAACCTCAGGGATCTTGGTCTCTTCAGTGGCTCCAGCTCTTGCCACAGAGCTCTATGGTTTAGGAGCATGGAAGGGTGACTTAACTCAAAGAGGAACACAGCTCTGCGTCAGCAGTCTGTTTTTTACAGGTATGCTCTAATCCAAGGAAGTCCCAGCACCCCCATCATTTAAGGCTGAACCCCACTAATTCAATAATTGGACAAAGAGAAAGAATTGGGGGGGGGCAGCTAGCCTACACTGTTAGCTCTGGGGACTCTGTCCTCTGCCTTAGTGCTTGCAGTAAAGCTAGAGCCCAGTGTCTGACATACAGTGGGAGCTCAATGATGTTGGCTCATGTTCCATCTGGTGAGGACGAGAGCTCAGGAAATGGCAATCCACAGCACTGCTGGTCCCCATCAGCTCTCTGCAAAGCAAACATTCTTAATCCTAGTCTCTCAGGGCAATTGTTTTTTTTTTTTCTTAAAGTAACATGGGTAATGATGAGTGTGTTCAGGATTTGAGCATAGGTCTGTTTGACTTCTAAGCCCAAATTCAATATTCTTCACCCAGCTACCCTTGAAAAGCCAACAGTTCTGGGCACACAGGAAGCACAGCTGGGCTGTCATGGTGAAGGGCAGGAATGGGAGAGACAGGAAAAGTGGCCATACCCCCTCTGGTGCTGGGGAAATGGTGATCCCCAGTGTGTGACAGCCAACTTCCTTCCTCCAGAGCCCAGTTTCCGCTGAGATCCATGTTTCAACCTAGTCCCTCGTGCATGCAGCTCTCATCAAACACCTGAAAGACATGAAGAACAGAAACAGGGGTGTGAATTACTGCTGACGCCCTCTGGGAGAAGACACCTCCTCTGTTCAAAGTGACCAGTTTCCAGTCCACCCTATTATTTTAGCTTGCAGTCTTACTGCAGAGCTATGAACCTGGCCTGAGTGTGAGTGAGGTGGCTTAAGTCCCCAAGCCACATTCCTCTGTCCATTAGTGAAGAAATGTTCTCAAGCAAGTGTTGTCACACCCACATCTTGGGCAAAGAAGTTTCTTTTTACTTTCATGTTTGTTACTGACTCCTAGAGTTTCAGGGAAAGAGAGGAGACTAGAAAGAGGAAGAGGGAGATAAGAGGTGAAAGAGAACAAGAAGGAAAGGAGGAAGATGGAAGGGAAGGAAGAGAGAATACAGTCATACACACACATAGCTGAGAAACAAACCAATATTATCAAACTAAAGGGCTATAACTAGCTATACTTTTATATACTTATAAATTTCTGCAGTTTCTTACAGGCTTCAGTAATGGGGAAGGGTAGTGCAGGATGCCAGAGACCAATTTTCCACTTCCATTTGCCAAGTCCAATAGGAAGGCTGTGTCACAAGGATGCTTGGCTTTCCTGAAAAGCTCCATCCACCACACTAACTACCCCTGAGAAGGCCCTCCTGTGAAATAAACTACATCTTCGTTGATGACAACTCATGGCCAAACTTTTGCCCACATTACAAAGCAATGTTCCTAGCATTGTACATGGAGCAGGGCCGCAAATAAAAGTGGGTTTTGAATAATTGAACATGACTGAGTAAGGCATCTGTGAATGTGGCAAGTGGGACCTCCGCTATGGCAGAAACCCTGAGGCCTGATTGGCCGGGTTCAGTTGGTGGTTTGCTGTAATCAGAGCCAGTAGCCCAATTTGATCTCTAAAACTTGCAGAATGCTGTGCACCTGCAGGGCAGTAGCCAGAGCGGGTCGATTGCTGCTTTCTGGATGCAGTGCTCCTGGGAGTTGCACCAAGCAAAAGTCTTAGATGAAGCAGCAAGGGTGATGAAAACTGTGGTGCACTCAGTGGACAGCTCACCCGAGATCTGTGTTCTGTCTCAAGGTCTTAGAAGATAATTCTGAACAAGAGTGAGCATAAACAGTAGCTGGTGACAGCCCTCAACTTCAGAAGCCAGAGCTCATCCTGGCTCTAGCATTAACTTTGACCTCTGAACAAATTCCTTTATCCAGCTAAAATTTCCTGCTTTTATGGTGTCAGAGGGTGATTCAGGGTCCCAAGGTTTGCAGGCTATAATATTTTGCTTTTACATACGTGTTTTGCGATGGCCCGTACAGGCTCATATATTTGCATGCTTGGTTCCCCGCTGGTGGAACTGTTGGGAAGGACTAAGGAGGTGTGGTCTTCTTGAAAGATGTGTATGACTGGGGGTGGGCTCTGAGGTTTCAAAAGCCCACGTCATCCCCACCTCCTTTTCTTTGCCTCCTGCTCATGGATCAGACGTAGGCTCTTAGCTACTGCTCCAGTGCCATGGCTGCCTGCCCGTTGCCATGTTACAGACCATGATGGTCATGGACTCTAATCCTCTGGAACCGAAAGCCCACTAAACTCTTTTGTGAGTTGACTTGGTCGCGATAGTTTTTCCCAGCAATAGAAAAGGAAGAAACAAAGGCAATCTCTCTCCTATGTCAGTGGGCTGAGGAAGCTGCGTCTGTTCTTTGGCTAGCTAAGTGTGTAACAGGTAGCCAACTGAGCTAGAGGTTGCCTACTATTGAGCAAGACACATTCTTCGTGCGAAACTAAAAGTATAAGTCAAATTGGGCAGCATCTGCTGTCATTTCAGCACTTGGAAGATGAACTCGGGAGCAACCAGTGTCCAATGTCATCGTCAGCTATACAGAAAGCTCCAGACCAGCCTGAAATGCAAGAGGTATCCTTAAAACAAAGCTAAACTAAAAACTGAAAAGTTTCTGTGGTAAATCTAATCTAAGCCATGTCCATAATCATCTTGTTTACTCGATTGAAATAAGCATATAAATGTTTATGGCTTTATTGATTATTAAATAATATTAGTAAACTAATAATCCTAGAAAAGATTTTATTTGAAACAGGCTAGAAATTCTAAATCACATCATTAATTTCCACATATCCCAGAGGAGTTGAAAATTCCAAGAGCTTTGTTTGATTTTTAATTATCCCTCAGAGAGCAGTATGTAAAGTAGATTCCTCATCTTTCCAGGCCCACTACTGTAGACAGCCCTGAGTTCCAGGGGTTACATTTGTAAGATGCTGTCTTCTGGATGTTTGGGCTTAGACTCGAGCCCATGAATAAGCTTTAGTCATCTGAACATTTTCGGTTCCTTTCTGTAGACCCCACTGACATGTCTTGACATCTGAATTTCACACCAAGTAAAATCTCAAAGACTAAGCTAAAATTTAAGGAAGCCACATTCATCTAGTGACAAAAGAAATTGCTGCAGCTATGAGAACAGGGAACAGGGACTGCATTACGTAGCACAGGACAGCGCAGAAAGTGATATGCATACCTGGAACTTAGCTGCCCTCTATAGATATGAGCCACCTGTACACATGGGCACTGGGGACTGTGAGATACCGGGATGCTGTGAGTACATACTTGCTATTTAATAAATACTGGCTGAGAGAAGGAAGGAATAAGTAAGGATCACAAGTAAGTCAGGACCCTAGCCAGGCATTATGTCCCCTTAAACTCCCAAAGGAGACATGCTGAGTTTGATGAAGTGAGGTGAGCCAGCTGAGTAGCAGGCATTCAGATGTATGGGGATTTAGGGCAGTCACTCTGTGAAGCCAGCTCCTCTCCTCTTGCTTTTGTGCCTCTTACCTGAGGCAATCTCCCAGTCACTCAGGCCAGAATCCCGGCCAACTGTGCTGATTGATCGTGCTCACGTCTAGCCTACTACTGGCCTTTGGTGATTCTCTGACATAGAATATGTCGGTTCTCACTGCCTCCACTGCACTCACAGCAGTGTGTCCCTCGTCTGTCTTCCCCCTGTCCCACTGATCACATTTTTGTTGTAGCAGGTGCCTTTGAAGCCTATCTGGTGAACTCATTTGCCAGCTGAGTCTCATTGTTCCTAGGAGAAAGTGAGGACTATTCAATGCATACAGGACCCAGCTCCAGCTGGGTGTGTACAACTGAATAAACCTCCTCCGTGGTCTTCTGCATCTTCGTTCCTTCATACATTCGTGCCCCTTGAGCAGAATTATTTTGGCTGATCACCATCCTCACTGTGTTAACTACATCTTTCCTATCTCATTTTTTTTGACCTGGTCATGTGTTCCCAGAGTCTTCCACCAGCTCCCCGCCCCTTTTGTCATTCATGACATGGTTTTACAACTCCACTCAAGTGTCCGAGAGGTTTGGTTTAATGTTCAGTAGCTTAGAACAGAGTCTGTGCCTTGTTTGTATTGGTGTGTTCACATTTTCACAGTGACTGTCACAGAGTAAGCGATACAGACATGTTGGACAAGTGAATACACTCAGGAGCAATGAATACGTAGTTGTATCTGCAAGAGCCAATCTCAGTTTAGCAAGTCTCTTTGAATAACACTGTCTGCAGCCTCAGTCACAACCTCTGTTTTGGCAATTTCCCCACCTAGGCACACCATATCTACTTCTGCTTCTATCTAATCTTGACCTTGTCTGGTTTTAACTAGCTGAGAGCCCCCCTACCCATGATCCCACCTCAGCTTGCATATCTGCCCACCTGCTTGGCATGTCTGATTACCTGTGTTGACAACAACCTTCCTAAAGCAGCCAAGTCACATCTGGAGTCCTAGTCATCAGGGCCATTTGTGATGTGATGAACTTGACCTAGAATCCTGCCTGTACTTTGGTTATTTACTCTGCCATCCTTGGTTCCATCTGTAAGGGAATTCATTGACTACAAGTACAGTGCTTGGAGAATCAGTATATTCTGTTGTTAAGGGATTTAAACAACCATTGGTTCTAAGGACAGTAGACCTGACAGTGAGAGACAGGACTACTCAATGGTAACTTGAGCTATAAATAACATACACAAATGTGTATGTGCCCATAAATGCATGCATATAAA
Organism: Rhabdomys pumilio; assembly: GCA_030674055.1. Classification (NCBI taxonomy): domain Eukaryota; kingdom Metazoa; phylum Chordata; class Mammalia; order Rodentia; family Muridae; genus Rhabdomys; species Rhabdomys pumilio. The sequence continues at coordinate 79,914,493 of JANHMN010000006.1, read as the reverse complement.
TTCACTCACTCAGTTGATAAATATTTATACCATCTTTAGAGTGGCTCCTATGTCTTAGCCACTGGATTAAATGGAGTCAATGGTAGATTTTTGTTTTCTTTTTCGAGGGAAACATGTCTGGATAGGTCACTACAGGACATTATAACAAGTGGGAACATGGCGGCACACACAGTGAAACACAAGGATTTGCAAAGAGTAGGTTCTAGAACTGTGAAGATGATCTGGAGGTCTTAGTTCAAGCTTTGCCTTGTTCTTGGCTCCCTAGCAAACGCTCTTCAACCTGAGCTGAAATCCCACCAGAGATGCTGAGCCCCCTGGGTCCCTAGCTAACCCGGGGCATCTGTGAACAGCTGTCAAGCAATTCATTTAGATGCCTGATGATGTCCTGCATTCTGAACTGTTTCCACCTTTCCGGATCTTGTTCTGTCTTTGAAAGGATGTCTAAAGGTGAAATGTATGTCTCTCTATGAATAGCAAGATTTCACCCAGTTCTAGTATTCTCCATGCTTGCAAACCTAGGCCTGCTTCTTCCATGAAGCAGGAGTAAGAATTGATGGTGACATAATTCTATATGGTCCCACCTAGAAGTTAAATGAAACAGCTGACTGAAGTGGGAAAAGGAAGGGGCCACAACATGGGAATTAGTCTCCTTTACCACTCAGTTCTCAAGCACCGAAGATCCAAGCTTCAACGTCAAGGGCAAAGGGTCATAGCCAATCACAGTTGAATGGCAGATACTCTCCCCTTTGGGCAAACTCGAGGGTTTATTCTGATGAGTTTCAACATTTAAACTTGGAAAATTATTTTCCATCTAGCTCAGAATAACCCAAATATAGAAAAAGAGACACTTGGACTCTTAATAAAAAGAATATAATTCAGTGGCACTTAAACTTAAACTTAGGGAAAAAACTACATGAGCATGTATTGTGAAGACATTGTTTTTTGGATGAATAAAAGAGCAAGAAGCATCAGAAGGAAAGAATCCTCTTCTGTCTGAAATGCCTGACGTCTGAGCATCGAGCCAATTATTCTGTGCTTCTTACTCTTGTTTCTGAGAATCCTCCCAACATCATAGAACTGGGAAATTTCAATAACTTGAAAAACATTATTTCAAACTAGCTTCTCCAAACGGGTAGGGTGTTTTCAAAGCTACGGTATAATTTATTGATGTTAAGATTTTAAGTATGCCAATAAATAATTTATACTGCCACTCTCTCAGGAGCTATGGCAACAGGCATAATTTTAGGAAGCATAATGAAGTTAAAAGCTATGAGGTCCTTTATTGAACTCAGACTTTTCTTTTCTAAAGCTCATCCGTGGGGGACCAACTCAGGACCCACTCCGTCAGGACCATCCCAGGCAGACTAGTTCCTGCTTCCCTTTCTTTTTAGAACACCTCATGCTCCTCCAGCACAGTCCTTTTGCACTGGAGACCACTCCCCTCACAAGATGATGGTCTGTCACATTAAGACTGCCTCCTCAGGACAAAGCCCTACCTTTGCTACCCTTACACTCTCCTGAGAACACAATGACCAGGCTGGCTCAGGCAATGCTTGTTGAATAGAGATTGGTTATACTCAACTCCTCACACAACACAGGTAAAACTGCAGTCACAACAAAAGCTCTGTCACCAAAATCCACCATCCTCTCCAGATACAAATTGATGAACAAAGAAAAAAAGTGTTTGAAGAGACTGGGGTTCTCATCGTGTTTTCTTAATGTATTTGCCCAGCATGAGACTCTTCCCCAAACTCAGTTTTTCCACTTTGTGGAAGAGGGCTCACAAAGTCTCTTCTCCCTTCCTGAGCACAATTTTGGGAAAACAGACATCAGCGAGGGAATATGCACAGTACACAAATATACAGCAGCTCATCTCTCTTAGCGAATTTGTTTATAGACATCACTCCATAATCAGCATTGAATTTCAACTTGGCTGCCCAAGCTGTGAGGTGAAAAGCCTTGGAAAGCAGGGTAAACACAGTGGTTAGCAGCAAGGACTTCAGGGATAACTCTGAAGTTAAATCCCAGTAGTAGCAGTGGTCTTGGGCATGCTAACCTGATGAGCCTGAATTTATGGATCATAGCATACGATTCTCAGGTCATTGTCGTAATCAACTGAGAAATGTCTGTAATGTGCCCAGTGGAAATCTTGACCACATTTAAAAAACAAAAACAGCAACAACAGCAAAAACAAAACAACAAAAAAACCACTGATGGTTAGCCATTGTTCTTGGTTATCATTGGTAACATTTGAAGAGTATCTTGGTCCTTTTTGTTCCACATGGAGTGAGCATGAACTATGAGGAGCTTTAGAAGGCTGCCATTGGTCTCCATGATGGCTCCATTGGCAGATGGCTAGGGTATATTTCTCTGGAAGAAGATCACTGGAAAAAGTGGGTAAGAGTGCAACTGTCCCGTGTGCCAGTTCTCGGAGGGAGAAGGAAAGCAAGCCAACAAAGAGCAACAGAGGTGAAGGGGCAAAGGAGCAGTGCAAGAGCTTTCTGGGGAAGAGTCATAAACAGCACCACTGGCCATGGGGTGCCAGGAAACCACTGCTGAGGATTAACTGTCTTAGAGAAGGCACTGGGATGAAGCCCAGGAGACAAAGAGCCAGATGAGATAAATTGCCACAGCTCCGATTACAAACCAAGAATAGAGTGTTGGCAAGAATAGAACCTGAGGCTGTGGTGCATCTTGAAAGGCATATTTGAGTTGAGGGAAAAAAAAAAAAGTTACCATCCAAAACAGCCCTATGAGGTTCTTAAATAATTCTGAACTCTCTAATCGCTGCATGCTTTAGCAAGCTCGACTGAATATAGGGGAGTAGCTCAAATGTAAATGGAATGGTTTAAACCACAACCATCTGTGTCTAGCAGTTCTGGAGGATGAGAGTTCTAGACCAAGGTGCCAACTGATTGGTTACATGCCACAAAGAAGTCTCTTTGCCACTCACTCCCTATGTCTCACAAGGTGGAGAGAGATGAGGAAACCTCCATCCCTATCCCTCCTCTTGCCAGGACCCTCATTATCACGAGCATCCCACCCATGACCTCATATGAATCTACTCACGCTCCAAGGTCCCACCTTTAAATACCACAACCTGGAGGGCTAGATCTTTGCCACACGAATTTGAATTTGGAGAGAAACAAGCATTCAACATGAGTGTACTCGTTTAAAAATTTTTAAAGTAATATTTAAATTACTTTTAAATTTTAATTTAAAATTTCAATTATAGGTGAAATATTTTTGGCTTTTTCCCCCATTTCCATGTATTAATGTGGTGCTCATGTGTGCATGTGTGTGTTTGCATGTTCGCTCTTGTGTGTACTTGAACATCGAGGTTAATGGTCGTCAGGAGAACCGCCTCTCCCCGCCCAACCCAGAGCTTGCAAATATGGCTCACCTCTCTAGCCAGCTTGCTCTGAGGAATCCCTATCTCCACCATCAGAGGCTGCAATTACAAGCAGGCTGCCACAACACTCATTATTATCTGTGTGCTCTGGTCCTCATACTTGCACAACCAGCTCTCTAACCACTAAGAAATCTCCCCAGTCCCCTAATCTTAGTAATATAATTTATTTAATCTCCACAGTCAAGATAGTACTTTTATATGCGTTAATGTAAGACATTGTTAGTGTAAATGCCTTATATTTTCACGACACATTATTCATAGCCCCTGCATGTTTTTACATCACATTGGACTGAAATATGTTTCAAGGGCTGAATAGCTACACAAAACCAATATTCAAAATCAAGGGCAAAATGACACCATCACCCTGCCCTTTCCAGCTGAGGAGACCTCTGAGATTCTTGCAGTCAGAACAGGACTCTGGAGATGAATTTCAGGCTTCCCCTAGCATCTTATTCCACTCTGGAAAGTTTCATACACCACTGAAATCTAACCTCCAGGTCATACACTGGTGCTGATTTAATGCATGGCTTGGATAGGCTGTTCATGGCACATGTTCTATCCACACAAAGGAAACCCACCTCTCCGTTCACTTTCTTCCTTCAATCACATGGTGGCTTGATCATCCTGTTTCTTCTGCTCACATCTTTCCTTGGGCCCTGCCAACCATAGGGACACATATCTTCCAAAAAATGGATTTATTCCTATAATCACTCAGTGCTGAAAATCTCACCCAACTAGAGGCAGACAGTTGGGAGGTAGGCCAAGCACGTGTGTCAAGAATATGGAGACCAGATCAGTCAGGATGGAGAAAGTATCAGGAGAGATGTGCAGAATGGAGCAGAGAGGAAAACAGCTACCCACATTGGCAGTCTAGCCCCTTCAGGGAAAGTATTAAGTGGAGAGTAAGCCTGCTAGGAAAGTTTTTCAACCTCCTTTGAGACCAGGCTTCCAGCCATGTCATTAGAACAAAGTGGCTCTCCAAGTAAAGAATCCCTACCTTCTGATGCCACTCACAGTGTGGGAACACCCTATTGCTGATTTTGGGTATGATGTCACAGGGTCATGGCTAGGATAGGCTCTTTGTATCCTCTTAAGTGGAAGGAACTGATTATATCTTCCTTGGTGAAAAAGGAAAAAAAAAGGCTTGTCTCAGAACTGTGTATGCGCACAGTGTGAGCACAGTTTAACCCACCTCTTTGTGCTTCTTTGAGTTTAGTTTCACATCAACACAACAGAGAAGCAAGAGAGCACTCTGAATTGTCTTTCCAAATATCCTTATGGGGTTCCTGGGGTACCTCCCTTCCCCTACAGCAGAATTTCCCATCTTCTGTTGTGCATTAGAACTTTCTAGGGGACTTTCAAAATATGTTGATGAACTGAATCTGAAGCAGAATATGGAACTTCTGGGGCAGACTCTAGGCTTCCATGGCTCCTAAAAGCTCCCTACATGGAGGAACTGAGGTACAGAATACACCCACTTGCAGGCTTAGGTTCTGAGCAGATGTTATTTTCAATTATATAAGAAATGCAATAAAATGCTTTTTGTTGACTTTAAAGAGCATATGTATGAGTATGATCAAAAGGTGAGATCCCACTCACCAGTTCTCTCAAGATGTAGCTGTTACTGTTTTTGTTTTCATTTACAATAGTTATCTTTGGACATGCAGATGTATATGGGGATGCATTTATAGCATTGATAATAACACTCACCATAAGGCTGAAATAAAGCAATGTGCTCTTATAACTGGAATAAAGTATTGCCAAAAAACACTGATGTAAAACCAGGCATAGTGTTGTAATCCCAGCACTTGGGAGGCAGAAGCATAGGCAGGCAGACCTCTGTGAGTTCAAGGCCATCCTGGTCTACATAGTAAGATCCCAACTTAAAAAAAAAGTTACAAGAATTAACAGAATTAACATTACAAACATTTTGATATTAATGTTCATTTTGATTAGAAACCTATCTGCTCCTGACAGCTTCCTGTCTTGAATTCTAAGAAGAAATTGAGCATCTTTGGAGTTACTCCAGTTGTGATGAGATAGTCACTAGACAAGAATTGCCTCTTTTCGTCTACAGACAAATTACTGTCCAGAAAAGGACACACTGGCGGAATAGTTGACTGATTATATCTGCCAGGACAGAGTAATCAGCCCTTAATAATTCTGCATCTCTAGGTCTGTCAGATGATCCTGGGCCAGAAGGCTGAAGATCAAATGCTCCAACGTTTTGTAGTATTGGGACTGTCCAGGTGTTCAGCAGTCTCTATAAATTGGCTAAGTTTTAGAAGCTATGCTTTGTGCTTTCTATAATTTCAGTTAACTCAGTCATTCTGAATTTCTGACAGGGTTGAAGACTTATAGTCTCATAGCCAATCTCGGCTATTTGCTTTGAGAGAAAAGATTTGAGAGGATAGTTTTCAGCTGACATTCATTCTAAAGCCAAGAAAAAAGCCAGGTTCAGAACTAAGTCTTTTAGTTAAGAGAGATGACAGATGTTCTGGTTAGTCAACAAAACGATGGACTGGGTATTAGGTCTATCTTGTACCTTACTGACACAAATTGGTATAGTTATGCTCTAATTGTATTTTGAGAGAAAAGTTTTATTTTAACAGGAAGAGTGATATGTAGGAGAAGCTAAGGTGGGAGGAGTAAGGAGAGGAGAAGGAGAAGGAGAGGAGGAGCTAGGAGATGAGAGAGAGAGACAGAGAGGGAGAGGAGAGAGAGGAGAGAGAGGAGAGAAAGAAAGAGAGAGAAAGAGAGAGAGAGAGAGAGAGAGAGAGAGAGAGAGACATGGAGGCAGGTGTTTGTGTGTCTCCACCAGTCAAAGATAGTTGATATATCTAGGTTGGGTGTTGGGTTACACTTCTGATTGTATGGGCATCTTGTTATTGAGCATCACCAAACTTATAAAGCCTTTGATCAACATTTAAAAAAACTGTATAAAAGCAAAAAGGATAAGGGATGTGATAGAGGTTTTCTAGGGAAGGGAAATGGGGGAAGGGGATGGCATCTGAAATGTAAATAAAATATCCAATACAAAAAGAAAAAAGAAAAAAATGTGTAGTTGGCTTGGTGTACGCAAAAATAACATTTGCAATCAGTGAGAAGCTAGATTGGTAAGCCTACCATAGAGAGTGCGATGGCAGAGCACTTTCTCAGGGGAGTGTATGCATCCTTCTTTATAAATAAAACAATGGGAGTATTTGTATAGCCCTCAAAAATAGCTGACAAAATACAAGTTATACTGTCAAACCATAGAGCCACAAAAGCAAGTTAGCATTGTAAGACTAAAAACTGACTGAAAATCATGCTGACTTGTAAACTATAAAGCAGTTTATAAATACAGTTCAAGTATAAAAGAAAGGCACACACAGACTTAAAATAACACTCTGAACAGAGACACTCACAGAGAAAGAAGTGAGAGTTCACACTGGTGTGTGTGTGCGTGTGCGTGTGCGTGTGCGTGTGCGTGTGCGTGTGCGTGTGCGTGTGCGTGTGCGTGTGCGTGTGCGTGTGCGTGTGCGTGTGTGTGTGTGTTTGCTTGTTGCTTTTGAGACTTTCATTATTTACTCAAGTCTGGCCTCAAACTCTCAACAACCTTCCTCTTTCAGCCTTCCAAGTGCCAGGATTATAGACATGTGCCACCAAGCCCAGCCCAGCCTATTTTAGGCAAAGTGCAAAAATAACTCAATGAAGGAGGCTTAGCCTTTTTTAAAAAAAAAATGGTGCTAGGGCATTTTGACAAATTTACACCCTCCCTCCAAAGTAACTTTGATTTAACTTGACATTTTATTAAAAAAAAAAAAAAAAAACTCATTGTGAAGTAAATCAAAGATGTAAGTGTAATATATAAAGTTACAACTTTTTTGGAAAAATATAAAGGAAGCGTTCCAGAATTATGGTTAGTTAAAGATTAAAATTTTTAATAAAGAGCACAGTGCATTCAAGAAAACTTGAGAGGCTGGAATGTGGCATGTTTGAGGGACAGTTGATAAAAAAAAAACAACACTGATAAACTGAATTTTATGAAAATTAAATACTTGAAATATTTTCAAAAATATGGTAAACGGCTTTATTTAGACTCTATACGTATATGTATGTACACATACATACGTGTGTGTGTGTGTGTGTGTGTGTGTGTGTGTGTGTGTGTGTGGAATGTGGTGGGTGGGTGTGTGTATTCAGTAAAACTTTTGTCAGTTGTTAAACAGGCAAACTCTACAAGTACACATGTCACTGAAAGAACATACTGACAGCAAATAACCACATTAAACCCACTAGGCAAGCATAGATTACAACCACAGTAATAGAACATGCCCACTTGTCAGAGTGAGTAAAATAATTAATAGAGATAATGCTAAATGCTGGCAAAAATACAGACAAATTCCATTATCATACATGATACATATATCATCCATACATGATGGATATATATTATATATATAATGCCCACCTTCTCCTGAAAACTAGTTTGGCGGCTTCCATTAAAATTAAAATTAACTTCCTATAGGAGTCAGATACACCATCCTAAGTATTTGTCGCAGAGAAGCGTACATTTTCTTTCATTCAGAAACTTGCATGTAATGCTAATGGCAGTTTTTGGGTTGTGTGTGTCCCCGACATGCATTTGAACTCATAACTTTCCAGTTGATGGAGATATTATAGAAGGTTGTGGGGCTTTTAAAAAGTATGAGTCTCACTGGAGGTACTGAGTCACTGTGGGAAGGCTTTGACCTTTTGTAACCCCACCCACTTCCTGTCTGTCCTCTGCTTCCTGACTACAGCAATGTGACAGCTGCTTCAAGCCTGTACCGCACATTCTCTGTCATGATGGACTATTTCCCTCAAACAGTAATCCAAACTGCTTCGTGTTTCATATTTGCTCACACTAACAAGAAAAGTACTTAATGAATTTGTAATAAACAAAAGATAGAAACAACTTCAATGCATTCCAATGAGCAGGATGACAAGGAACTAGCCAACTGTGGTGTATCGATTCTGAAAAGTGCCACTCCCTAACTAGAAAGAATCAGCAGTGATGTGTGCAAAAATCTGCGGGTCCTGAAGGTTCCACTCCAAGTGGGTAAAACCAACACTACATGAATTCCTTCCTAGCGCGCTTACCAAACAGCATGATATAGACAATGGACTTCAAAGGAATAAGAAATAGCAGGAGGCGGTAGAAACAGGTCTGCAGTTATGTCATAGCTTTGCATCTTATTGACATGGTAGTTAGATGAAGCACATGAGACAAATTTGCATACAATTACACACACGCAGGAGTGCACATGCCCACCCCACCCTACCCACACATAATGAAGTACAAGCAACTGAAGAAATCTTAATGTCTGTGGATTGTACCAGCACCCATGACCTAGTTCTGATATAGCACTGTAATTATGCAGAATGTTAAATCTGAGCGAGAGTTGGTGAAATGGACCGCAGACTCATAGATATATAAATATTTCATAATAAAAGATGTCTAATATATGAGCCAGCCATTCTGTAATGGTCAGAATGTTTGCATCATGCTTGGTCTACAGCTCTTGTATGACCAGACCAGCCATAAACTAAAAGAGCCATGTTTGTCAAGAATTAATCAATAGATTAAATTTTCATAGATTAGAATTTGGTATTTCCAAGGCATAAAGAAAGGAGGTGAACTGAATATGTACCTCTTGCTCGCTAGAGTGATGCTATCCTTCATGTGGACTGTCTTACCAAAGAGTAAGTTGTGAGCTGGTAAATTGAAATGTTTTGGACCACCCTGGCTTCAGGATCCCTATCAGAGTCGTCCGACTTCAATGTCTCCTCAGATAGAATTTGTGTCCCCAGTGTGTGTGCTGTAAAGGACAAAGGTTGATGTCGGGTGTCTTCCTCAATTTATCTCCACTATATTTTTTGAGACAGAGTGTCTCACTGAGCCCAGAGCTCACTGATTGATCTAGATTGACCAGTAAGCCTTGGGGATCCTTCTGCCTTCACATCCTCGCGATTACAGGCACACACTGCCACATCATGCTTTTGTGTGGGTTCTGGGGCTTGAACTCGAATCTTCATGATGTGAGCTCTTTACTGATGAACCAACCCTTTATCCCCAGAGTTTAAAAACTAATAATGGATTAAATGAACGGAGCTTTGAACTACTCAGTTGTCAGCTACGTGGGTAAGAAGAGGATTAGAAGAGGACTCAAGAAGTCAAAAACACATGGGCTCACATTGGTCAGCAAGGCTTGGCAATCTTTGAAAAAAAAAACATTTGGGATGATAAGAGGAAAAATATGGGTATAAAGAAGGATATTCGCAAAGCAAGCACTCAATTAAATATAATATTAACTGAAGACTCATCTTGGGCACCTCTACTGTGACTGGCCAAAGGCCTGGGTTTGCCAGAGTTGCTATGACGTTGGCACGGTGGTGGCAATTTTCTTAGCAGCAGAATATCAACATGATCCTTTCTACAGTTAGCTAGTGTTTTCTTACGTGGCATGTACATGGTGGGGGCACCATGCAACGTTAATTACCCTACCCTACATGCATCATTTTACTTAATCCTCACAAGATCATGGTGCAATGACGTCATCACCAAGACTTGAAGGATGAGGGAACTAAGACAAGTAATGTCTCCATACTGTGAGCCAGCTAGAAATGTCAGAGCCTTGGGTTCTAACTCTCGCTACCTGATTTCAGAATCTGTGCTCTTAACTACTAAACCTGTGTCTTCTTTAAGACATGTTTTCAGTCCTAGTCTTTACTAATTTTTTTCCCTAGAGGTGTCCAGCTGGGATCTTCTCTAACTTTGTCTTTTCTCCATGGTACCTGCTTCCCCTAAACAACTTGTTTCGGAAGATGAGATGGGGCCAATAGGTTAGGCAACACAGAGCTTCTTGAATTGGTACAGAGAGACTTGGGTAGATAGGAGATGGAAGGAGATACCCTGAAATGTGTGTGCATGTGACAGGAGGACTTCCCAATGATTGTGTTACAATGATAACACTCACTAGCAAAGTTATTACGTTTCTCACACTTCTTTTGTCAAATAAGAATTATTGACTCAGTAAAATTTTTCCTACAAAAAATAAACACAGATAATGAACATGGGTTTTTTTTTTAGCCAACAATATCATAAAATATCTGTCCCTTACATCAGCTCAAGGGCTCTCTACCAAGGAATGGTATCAGAGTAGAGGAGTCTCCACTCAAGTTACCTAATGCTGCATAAATCCACCCTTGAGTTTGGACAATACAAATTATTATCTCCCAAAGTGCTGTGGGTGGCTGGGCTGAGCAGGGCAGTCCATACCTACTGTGTGAATTCCCCACATATCTGTCCTCTGACATAGTGAGTATATTTCTCACCTGTGCTTGGGATGGCTGAAATGTCCCCGGGGAGGGTTAGTAGTGACATAATCATTATGTCACTCTGAAAGCAAAAGGCCTTCTGGAAGATTTTACCTCAGAAAATCCTATATACTTTCTAAATTTCTAAAGATTCTGAACATAAAAGTGCTAGACATGAATGTTTCCCTTTGTCTTTGCGTACATAGGCCCCAGCTCACTCAAACATCCTGCTATATGCTCAGTGGTTACTGTGTCCATTTTATTTTCTGGTTGCTTGCCTGTCTCTGTGTTTTGTGCGATTTATCAGGCCTCACATAAGTGTCCCTCTGTGTTTGTTGCTGTGCCTCCTTCCTTTTGTGCTACACATAGGTATATTTTACGCGCGCACACACACACACACACACACAGAGAGAGAGAGAGAGAGAGAGAGAGAGAGAGAGAGAGAGAGAGCTATGTCACAGTGAGAGATTACAAAACTTGAGAGAAAAGGAAAAGAGAAAAATAGCTAGCCGTTCTTAACTGCAAGTTGGGTCTTCTACAAATGCACTTCTCTATCCCAGTGAGATAGGCTTTATTTCCATCCCAGAATGGGGAAAATGAGTCAAAAGAAGATCAGGCCAAGGCTAGGCCATAAGCTAAGCCAAGGCTAATGGCACCACCTGTAACCCCAGCTACTTGGGAAGTTGACACAGGAGCATCCTAACTGGGTCACAGTAAGGTTGAATCAACTTTGGGCAACTTAAGCTATCTCAAATTAAAAAGTAACCCCAGTTCCCAGAAGGCTGAGGCAGAAGGCTCTCTGTGAATCTGAGACCAATCTGTGGTACACAGTAAACTTCAGGGCAGGCAGGGTTACATAGCAAAATCTTGTTTGAAAAACAGAATAATAATTTTAGAAATCTGGTATTGGTGTCATTCAAGATTGTCCCAAGTACTTGTGTGTGAGAGAGAGTCCTGTGTCAAGAAGTAAAAAATCTCACTCTCGGTATTCCTGTGGTAGTGTCTCAGCTCTTTTTCCAAATTCAATTCATTGGACGATCTCTGTGACAATTAAGATGCTTTTATCAACCCTTCCCAAGGTCCCTAAGGTCATAAGATCTCTGTGAGTCAGTCAGTGACAAAGTAACTCAGGGACAGAGTGGCAGGGAGAGTTCTCTGGTGTTTGGTGTTTGGAATCACACACACACACACACACACACACACACACACACACAAACACAAAACCTCGTTCCCACTTCCTTAGAAGAACGTGCACGGACAGGCTCTAGGATGTGTTTGTTCATTTCTGCCACAAGTGCAGCAGCGCAGCCGTTGTTTATGAGAGGTACCTGCATGTTGGGGCAGGGATCCTGGGCCCCTTTGTCTCCTGATACATGCCTGAGAAAGAAGGAAAGCATTCAAGCCAGCTAAAGAACAAACCGAGGCTTGCCACAACCGAGGCTTGCCTCTCTCTTTCTGTACCCCAGATTTGTAAGGGTTGACTCAAACACAAAACCAGTGGTCAAAAGGTGCGGAGTATGGAGGATGCCAGCCCAACACAGGCCGCTTCTAACTACCTCATCAGTTAAAGCACAGCTTGTGAGAGGCACCCAGACCCAACCCCACTCACAGCCCCCTGTACACCCCTGAGACACAGAACTGAATCATCCAGCCAGGGTCTACTACCCTTTCAGGTGAGGACCAAGAGCTTCCCTTCCCCCATCCAAACCAGCATCTCCTGACCTCATCCAATATCTCCAGGGATGCCCTCCAAAGTCCTCTGAACCCAGTGTCCCTACGTGGGAACTTACTAAATGAAAAAACGTGCTTACCTGAGAGAAGGTTCTGGTGCCCAGTCGTGGGAAAAACCACTAAGTTCTAGCAGCAGTGACAGCGACTCACGAATAAGTCAGCTAGTTTTAAAAGGTGACTTCATCCCTGGTGCCGTGGAGTTTAAAAAGAGCAGCGAGTGCTCCCTGACTGAGCCAACTCTGCCTCATCCGTAATGACTCCATCCAGAGCCACAGGCATTGCCCAGACACGCTCAGCCCTCACAAGGTGGAGCGCTGGAATCCCACAGCTCTGTTGTTTTGGATCCTCTCAAGGTCCTGAAGCACCAATCAGTCGCCTCTGCTGGCTCAAGGGGAGGAAAGCCAGACACTTCTTTGAGCCAGGTCATTATCTCCCAAGAATCCAACTGGGGGGTGGGGAGGGTTAGGGTTACCCAGCACTCTAGGGAAAGAAAACAGGTAGTTAGCCACATGAGAGGGAACATCCCTAGGAAAATGGTGGAGAGGGGAGAGCAGGCAGGTGAGAAGTTTGGAACAATTGTCTTGCTAAGGAGTTCTCAGAGCTCCTGGATGATCACACAAAGGTGACTAACAACTGGTGACTGGACTTCACAGGGGAAAGTATTCATTTAAGCTAAGAGGCCAGTCTAATCAAGGCGACTGGGTTTCATTTTCTAATATTCACCCTACTGTGTGTAGGCTCAATTGTCATACTGACAAATCAGCCCTAAACGTGTCCAAGTTCTACCACAAAGACTGGGAAAGGACATTTACATAAGGAATTTTTGATATTGTATATTAAGCAGAAGGTGCAGCAATTGGGTTTCTAACATGGGAGTCAGGTCAGTTACTCAGTGGTCCTAGAATCACCTCAATGACAACTTGTTGTTCTAGCTGGGGTGCCCAGTGGTGATGCCTGCACCCTCCTCTTGGGAGTGGAGCAGAGGGCTGAGCTAAGCAGCTGACTGCCCTTCACCCATCCCTCTATGTCATGGGAATTTAAGGAGAATCTAGGTCACTGGACATGGATTCGATTTCTTGTTGAGCTATTCTGAGCCTTTGGGATCTCTCTGTGCCAAGTTTCACTGCAGAAAAAAATAAAACAAGAAAATTTTATCCCTGTCTAATCAAATATTGTATTCGAAACTAACAGTAGAAGAGGGTGTTTGAACTTTGAAATATAAGAAATGTCAACATGGATTCTAGGAAGGGACTCGGAAGGCTTCTGTTCAGGGCGCATATAATGATCCACACAGAGAAGGGGTGGAGTTTTATCAATGATAAGACTCATGAGTGAAGAAGCCATTTTTACTCAGTTCATCATAGTTTCCTCAAAATCTAGTCTACAGAGGCACACAGTAAGTGTCCCATAGAGGATGTGTGGTGCCAGCTCTGCCTTTTCCATGTTTCTAGAATATCCAGCTGAGTCTTAAAGTCACTATTTTGTCAATAAGGCCATTAGAGAGGATGGAAGCCAGGTCTGGGGGACACAGGAGATTTGGGTCCTTATCGTTGTCTCTGCTTTCAGGTTCCTTACCAGAGTCACAATGAATTAAAGGAGCCAGACCCAGCCTCCTTTTCAGAGCGTATCACCTTTGAAGTCAACTAGGCACTCACGTCTTCTCCCTGGGACCAAGACACCATCTAGGAGGGTAGGCAACCTGCTTCTGCTGTCAACATTTTATTAACATTTTTAAACGTGGTGGGAAGGTGAGCTGATCTTACAGCAAGCAGGCGAGACTTGCCCTGAGTTGATTCCGTGACCAGTACTGTCTTTGGGGGTCATTTGGGGCTTCTAAACACGTTCTCAAGCATTTCCCTTTGACACTTAGGAGTGAAATTATTTTTAACTTTTTTTTTCCATTTCAATCCTGATAACACATAAAAATACAAAGGACGTCAGTATACTAATCTCGAACCTGCAACTCTGATAAACTCATGAGAAGAATGTGTAGGCAATCACATCATCTGACGTTCACCCCCTTCTGAACTGCAAGCTTCCTGTCGGTTTATTCACTTATTTGATGGCTTGGGTCCTGCTACCCAATACTGAGTAAACATGGAGATAGTTGGTGTCCTTGCCCTGCTCCCGATTTTGACGGAATTTTAAGCACTCAACATTTCACAACCATGATGTGGGCTGAAGGTTTTTTGTAAGTAATTTGCCAAATAAAGGCAAATTACCTTTCACTTCAGGCTTGCTATGAGTTTTTATTACAAATGGGCACTGAACCTCCCTGAATCCGTAAAATGACTATTTGTCTCTCTACCCTCACCCTAAGATTGATAACTGTATTTTCTCTTCCATTCTTCTTGAGCATTTGTCCAAAGGATATGTGTATTTTATTAATATTTTAAAGTTCTAACTTTTAGGCTTACTTTCTTCAGCACCAAGGAAAAATAAGCTGGAGAAGACTGGAATTCTGGAAACTCACAGACAGCTTAAGCTATATGGCAAGACATAATCCAAAAAACAAAACACACACACACATCCTAGCTTTTTTTTTTTTTTAAATATTTTTCTTTCTTCTGTTTATTTTGGATCCATGTTGTCTGATTTTCTTCTTTTTCTAGGTCCTTAAGACAAAGTCTTACATCTTTGCTTTCATACTCTTCCGATACATTTTGAAGCTAACGATATTCCCTACGTCTTACTTAAACTGAAGCTTCAAATTTCAAAATGTTATATTTTGCTCTTTCAGTTCAAAATGCTTCTGGGTCAACTTGTTTCTTTTCAGTTACAACAAATTGTTCAAAGAGATGTTATTTAATTTATAATTTTTTTCTTGCTATCTTATTGCTTTCTAATGTAATCCCACATGGTCAGAGGACACACTTTACATAGTGTCAGCCCTTGTAAGTGCATGGCTAAGATAATGAGCTCATGGTGCACTGGTCATGTGTGTTTGTATTGAGTATGGATTTTAGTGAGGGTTATCCTGTAACTATTACATAGGTCAAGATGATTGGTAATTGTGTTGGTTTCCTAAGATTGTCATAACCATGTACCTCAAATTTGCTTAAATGACATAAATTTATAGTCTCACAATTCTGGATGCTAAAATCCAGCTATCAGCAGGAGCATGGCCCTGGAACTCTGGGGAGATCCTTTCTTATCACCGCCTAGCCAACATGCATCTTTGGCCTGTCTTGTCTGGTAAGTCTCTGCCTCTGGCTTTGCATGGACTTCTCCCTATATATCTGCACACCAGCCACCACCCACCCCTCAGCCCTGTGTCTGTGTCCACATTTCTTTTTCCAAAAGTTAAGCTTAGGGATCTGCCCTAAACATCGGTGTGACTTTTTGTCTAAATCTCTCTAAAGTCACAACATGAGTTAATCTTCACTCTCAACTTGACAGGACATAGCGTCAGCCTAAGGAGACACACCTCTGGCCACATCTGTAGGACATTTCCAGTAGAATCACCCCGCATGTGGGCAGTGCCATTCATCGCGGGGTTCTGGCTGCAGAGAATAGGAATGAGCAGCAGCACTCATCTCTCTCTGCTTCCTGACTGGGAATGCAATGTGACCAGCTGCCATGCTCCTGCTGATGGTCATCCCAGCCACAACAGACTGTACCCTAAAACTAGCCCATGTCAACACCCCCTTCTTTGAGTTGCTCTCCTCAGGTATTTTGTCATAGCAACCAATCATAGTAGCAACACCTCATCCTGCTACTTCTAGGATTGGACAGAGGAAAGTGCCAGACCTTGTGTTACACAAGCCTAGGTTTGCATCCCTGCTTTACCATTCAGTGGCTGTGTGACCCTGGCAGAGTGGCTGCACACATCTGGCTTCATCTGATTAACAAGAAAAGAGACAAAAGGCAGAAGAGACCAATGAGGAGATATTAGACATAACATAACGAGCATTCAGCAGGTCCCTAAATGCTCCCTCCCATCCCTGCACCCTACCTCCTTCACAGCTTGCAGAAACTGCTGTGGGCATGCCTGGCTTGGTTCTAAAGCTATCTCTCCTTGACCCTGGCCATGTCAACCTGGATTAGTGATCCTGGTTCCTGGACCCAGCATTCTGGTTCCAGTTTCTGAACTTGATCTGGCTCTTCTTTCAGGGCCAATTTTCCATCACCTGTTTCTGTCACTCAGAGCTGAGCCCCAGGGCAGAGGGTGCTGCTACAGTGGCTGGCTCTCAGCTGTATTTTCTCTAACAGAGTCTCAGCCTGGCAGGGGATGTGGCTAATTTTAGATTGTCCTGGGCTCACATCTGATGTGAGACAAGGCCAGGCAGATCTACCTGCCCCTTCAGGATCTTCTCAGGGCTGCAGTTTGCCAGAAGTAGCATGACCCATAGGTCTACTTCATGCCAAGAACATGAGATGCGTGTTACTGGTTGCCTCAAAAATCTACTTGAATTTGATAAGCTAAAGCTTTTACTGAACTGGCATCGGGTTTCCTGCCTACCCTGGAGTGAGGACAGTCAATTGTGAGTAAGGCAGAGGATCAAAGACAGGAGGAAAATATCTGATGTGAGCAAAGATTCAAAGGGTTACTGAATGATTGTGTTTAGTGCAGAAAGCATATGACAGAGTGTCACTAGGAAGCAGTAATGGTCTTCCTGCTCCCGGGCCAGGCTCCACACGGAGTAGTGTGGATTGAGAAACTTCTGGGGCAAGAAGGAGGAGTTGCTGAGTGCTGCTCCATGAGCATCTGACGCTATGGCGCAAATTGGAGATCACAGTGCATCCCAGGGGTTAAGAAGCACAAAGAAAGAATACCTGGGGCTGGAGTTATGGTTCAGTCAGTAAAGTGTCTGCATCAAAAGCATGAGGAGCTGAGCTCAGATCCCTAGTGCCCACATAAAACCAAGAAGTGGCGGTGTGCACTGTAACCCTAGCATAAAGGAGAGGGAATAGAAGGCGGGTGGGTCTCAGGGTCTCACTGGCTACACTGCCTAGCCAGTAGGTAAATTCTGAGAGACAAAAGAAAGCAAACACACGTGTATCCCACACATACACATACATACTCATTTGTATCACATATACACACATGCACACAAACACACACATTCAAAAACTACACATCTTTATCACCCATGCACACTTATATGTGAACACATATATGCATAAAGCAATATATACTACACATATACACAAACACACATGCTACACATACATCATACATACCTACATGTATACAAGCACACACATGCACAACACATCCACATATACTACATATTTACACAAACACAAAATACACCACACATACTACATGCATACAGACATACATATGCCACACACATACATATATAGCATACATGTACAAACACATATATCACATATGCACACATATGTACAAGCACATGCATGCACAAAACATGCATATATATACCATACATATACCCAAACATACACATAAACTATACATACACACATATACATACACATATACCACATATATACCACACATACACACATGTACACACACATATACTACACATACACAAAACACATATGCCACCATACACACATATTTACAAACATGCATCTTTATCACCCACCCCAAGGCTTAGGTAACATGGTATCAGACAGGGCAGGAAGGTTGTGAGAGCCAGGAGACAGGGAAAAGAGCTATGAGAAGCTGTCTTCACTTTTTCTCTGTCAAATATCAGTGTTAACTCAGTTGTTTAACGAAGCAATCCTTTCCCTTTAGTCGAATAATCTCACATTATCTTTTCCTGTAAGGTATCACTCACCAAAGGCGAACTTTGGAACTGGCTTGTGAGGGACCTGGTCACTTGCAATAAGATTATAATGAGACATTGGAGTGTGCTTTTAACTGAGGCTCTAGAACATTCTTGACATTCCTGAGGTCTGTGAGCATGTTCAGCCTTCCTTGAGTTTGTGCGACCCCAACACCTCTCATCCTTACACTTCTGTTGTGCTCTATTCTCTGTCCAGGCACATGGCCCTAACTGAGGAACTCCCCTAAAATCTACTGCCACCAAGCCCCAGGGTAAGACTGAGACAAAGGCTGTGCTAGAAAACCATAATCCAGAGCCCAAACTCTGTTACTCTGAATGTGGCCTTATTTACATATGGATTCATCATTGTAGCAAGGCAAAGGGAGTGGGTCCAAATCTGATTTTAAAAGTCAATTTGGAGCCACACACATGCACACAGGAAAACAGCATGTGATGATAAAGACAAAAGCCAGGGTGGTATTCTCCTGACAAGGAATGATTTGCCAACAAATGATTTGCCAACAAATCACCAGAAGATAGAGAGACTGAGAAGACCCTTCTTATGGGAGGACACTTTGCTTTCCAGCTTCCAGCCACAGTGTTATGAGGCAGTAGATTTCTATAGTTGAAGCCATCATGTTTGTGTTACCTTTTTACAAAAGCCCTTGGAGGGTGATTGTGCTGGTTAGTCTTCTGTCAACTTGACACACGCTAATATCATCTGAGAGGAGGGGACCTCAATTAAGAAAATGTCTCCATAAGATCAATCTGTAGGTAAACTTATAGGGCATTCTATTAATTAGTGATTGATAAGAGAAGGCCCAGCCCATTGTGGGTGGGGCCATTTCTGGGCTGGGTGGTTCTGGATTCTATAAGAAAGCAGGCTGAGCAAGCCATAGGGAGTAAGCAAGCCAGTAAGCAGCTTCCTGCATGGCCTCTGCTTCAGCTCCTGCCTCCAGGTTCCTGCCCTGTTTGAGTTCTTGTCCAGACTTCCTTTGATGGTGAAGTGTGAGCTGACTATTCCCTCTCCCCAACTTGCTTTTGGTGATGGTGTTTCATCACAGCAATAGAAACTCTAGGACAGACTTCAAGACTTCTACAGGGGACATTACAGCTATGGTTGAAACATGTTATGTACCTCAAAGGTCATGTTGAAAGCTCTGCCCTCCCCACCCCCCAACAGTGCTGAGAAGGAAGAAGGGAGACTTTCAGGTGTGAGGCCCGGGGCCTAGAAGATGTATTAGTACTGTCATTTCAAGGATGAGTTCCTGTGATGGATAATCTTGGTTGTCAATTCTACACGTCTGGAAAGAGTGACTTTTAGTTGAGAAATTGCTTCCATCGCATTGTCTTGTGGGCATGTCTGTGGAGCACGGTAGTAAAAGTTATTAAAATCACAGCCCGGGGTTAATGCCCTGACTTGGTTATTGAGTTATCAGATGAAACACACACTCACAGCCTTTATATTTACAACAAGCCTTAATCAGCACAAGAGCTGGGCCTCCATGCGTTAGAATCTACTTCCCTATTGATAACCCTGAGTCATTACTTACTATTTACTGTGTTCTATCTGGGCTGCTCTTAACTCCAATTGGCCAGCCCTCAAGACCACACTTTCTTGATTCTTAATCCATGGCAGCTTCTCTGACCTCCTCTCCCAGAAGACAGGGAAACCTAAACCCCACCTATGTCTCTTCTGCCCAACTATTGGTTGTTGACATCTTTATTCACCAATTAACTTAGGGGGAGGGTCACAGGGGCTTTGTGCAGACCCCAGGTCTCACAGCCTGCACTTAGCATTACAATAGACAGCGTATTAAAGTTCTCTAGAGTCACGGAACTTATGGAATGTCTTTTTATATTGAGGGAATTTATTATGATGACTTACAGTCTGTAGTCCAACTCCCCAACAATGGTCAGCTGTGAATTGTAAGTCCAATAATCTAGTAGCTGCTCAGTCCCCTAAGGCTAGCTGTTTCAGCCGGTCTTCTGTAGAAGTAGATTCCAACAGATGTGCTGGCAAGGAAATGCAGGTGAAGAAGAGCCAATCTTCCTTCTTCCAACGTCCTTATGTAGGTCTCCAGCAGAAGGTGTGGCTCAAATTAAAGGTGTGTACCACCATGCCCGAATCTGGGATTTGCTTTGTACCAGGCTGACCTTGAACTCAGAAATCTCCTTGCCTTAGTCTCCTGGAATTAAAGGCATGTACTGCCTTGCCTGGGCCTATGTTTTTCACAGCCACTATGCCTCAAAATCTCCATGCCAAGACCCAGGTCAGAAACATGTGTCTTTCAGCCTCAAGATCATGATCACAGGTGCGCCCTCCAATTCTGGATCATAGTACATTCCAAATGTAGTGAGGTTGACAACCAGGAATAGCCATTACAGACAGTAAAAGACAACACGTCAACAGGGCGTCCTCTTGATTGCTACTTGATGGAGGAGTTGATGCGAAGCTCTGGACTTCACTAGGTAGATCAGGTTGACCTCAAGTTTAGGATGGCCCTCTGGTTTCTGCCTCTTGACTGTTGGGATTACAGATGTAAGACACCAAGTATGGTTAAGGTAAATTTTCACCATGTTAAAATCTGTCTAGAAATTCTCTTTAAATGAAAGCCTGCTTTACTTTCAGCTACATCTAGATAATTTGAATGTTTTCAGCAGACCAAATAACAGTGGAAAAGGTGAGTTTAAAACCAGCTGAGTGAGCATCACGAAGGAGAGAGTCTGAGGGAAGAGGACACTCAGGAAGGGAGCCCCTCATAATCAGCACAGGAGAAAGCTCAAGCCACCCAGCAGAAAGCAGCAGCTATGTAGAAGTATGGGCCTTAGTGACAGTCAGGGCTGCCCTGGAAGTTGGCAGCAGAGGAATAAAAAGAGGAACAGGAAGAGTGTGGCATCATGTGATACTTTTCCTCTCCACACCTTTGACAGTCTCACTGTAAGCAGAGCAGACAGCATAAAGGAAGGGCTGGAAACTTAGAACTTCCCCCAAAGCCAGCCAGTCTAGTAGCATAGAGTCTGGGCATCTGCTTTCCATTGCCACATAAAGAGCCATATCTTAGAAACACAGGCAAATTAGAAGCAGACCCAGAGCTACAGACTGAACAACATGCTTGACTATCCTGTCTTCCACCACTGCCTTGGAGAAGGTTTAGCTTATGAAATCAGAGTTGGCCCAGTGTTGCCATCAGACCTCTCAATCCCCTCAAATAAATCTTATTTTTCAAAAAAGCAAGAGGTGCCAAAAATAGAGAATGCAGTGGTTTGAACTCAAGTTGATCAGTCTGTAAGTGCTTCCTGAGAGACACCAAGGGGCAAGGTATAGAGAAGCAGCCTGTAAGAGACGTCTGTTGAGAAAAGATAAAGTGATTCAATACTGTATTCAATACTTTTCTCAGACTGGGGCCTCACAAGAAGGCCACAAGAGAGTTTACACTCTCAGGAATAGGTCCCTCAAGGCTGAGCTGGTGTGCCTGCAGAAGCAAACCAATGGTCACATGGGTTCTGAGCTCAGGAAGCAGTCAGCAAACAGGAAGTATCCCCCACGAGAACTCAAGTCGCTCTTCTCCTCACAACCCACTTTCTCCAGCGAGGCCCCACCTTCTAAAGATTCCACAATTTTAACCATCCAAAATAATACCACTCACTGGGGACTTAGTACTCAAGCATATGAGCCTGTGGGAACGGTTCACATTCAAACCACATCTGCAGCAGGCTACCTGAAACCACACACTTAAGAGACATTGCTGCCTGGAGCCACAGTCTCCCAAGTACAGAAATAAATGTGGTTATCTTACAAGATGAGACCGGTGGCCAGGTGTATATGTCTTTGATGAATAAATCAATCAATAGAAAAGCTAATATTGCATATTAAAATGGTTTGAATTGGCGAAGAGCCCCTTGCCAAGGAGAAGATATAAAAGACATTTGAGACTTATGTGGAGATAGTGAGTTCTCTTCATTCAATGGTGAAGAGGAGAGAGGGTGGGAGAAGTCAGGACTCACTCACAGGTTTCTGGTTTAGGCAACTGAGTTAATTTCCTTATGACAAATAATTACAGTGCTGAACCTTGTCTGTCTGCCTTCAGAGTGTAGGCTTCTTGGCTGAAGCAATTCAGAACCACAGGAATTTGCTGAATGCCTGCTACAGGCCAGGTATGTTCAGCATCTCACCGAGGCAAGCAGTATTTGTTTTAACCTCCATGATTAAAATGCACTTCAGATACCACCACTAGAAAAGTCCAAGTATATTTCTTATTCTAGTCCAAAGAACCTTTTATAAAATAATTTTTTTTCCAGAATTCAGAGAAAAGTAACCATTTCATACATGTATATGCATTATACTGTATTCTAATTCACTCACTCATGCAAGGGCGAGAACAAGAGTTCAGTTCCCCAGCACCCACATAAGTGAGGCATGGGTGTGTTAGTCTACCTGTCATTCCAGCCCCAGGAGGTAGAAATATGTGGGTCCTGAACAATCTGGCCAGTGACACTAGCCAGATTGGTGAGAGCTGGGCTTATGTAAGGGACAGACTCTGCACCCCCACCCCCAGTGAATAGTTAGAAAAGTGGTGAAGAACAATTCCTGAAACCAGCCTTGGGCCTCCACATATGTGTACACATAGAAATTTAAATCTAGATTTAGATCTGGAAATCTTGTGTTTCCAGGAGACTTGTTTGGCTTTCAGTATAACGCTTTAAACTGGTTCTCGAACCCACCCAGGCTGGATGACTCAGAAGGATGACGCTGAGAGATGGAACAGGTCCCGTTATCCTGAGGGCCTTCTGCACTGCAGCCAGAGCCTGCGCTGATGGATGAAATGAGCCTGCGTCTTCGATTAAAACCCTGGACACAGGACATGCCCTAGCCCCTCCCATCTGGAGCCTCGTCCCAGCTCTGCTCTGCTTCTACAGGGCTGAGAACTTCCTATCCATCAGGGCTTCTCCTGCTCAGTGGGACTTCTAATAAGAACAAGAAGAGACAGCAGGAGAGTAGGTTCATTCTGGGAAGATGGCCATCCAGGGCCCAGGAGCAGGCAGGGAACTAATTACAGTGCATGCTCCTTGCCTACATCCCAATCCAAAGAGAACCAGTCACCCACCATATCCCACCCTCCCTTCCCTCTGTAGCCCTAAACTGAGAGTCAGGGATATTTTTATCAGCTCATCTGTCCCTTGAGGATTATTTCCTACAAATTGTCTCTAGATAGCAACTAGATTTGTTCCCGGGTCTTCTGACCCAAACCAGCCAAAGAATACATTATGATAACAATCGCCAGCAGAATCTTAATTTAGAATTTGCAGAATACTGGGATGGTCTTCTTCCTCCTCCACTGCAGCCTTGGGCATGGCCACCATTTGAACATCAGAGAAGATGGACAGGGGGCAAGGTGGAAGTAGCCAGGGGCTGCGTTGAGGTCACTGCTAGTGTCTGTGGAGTCAGTCAGACCCCCATGCACATAAAGGCAGAATGAACTGAATCAAGCTGGGACCAGATAGGGGATGATTCTCAGAGGCTGAAGGGAAGAGGAAGGCTTTCCCTCCCTTTGTGCTAAGGCTCAGGTTAAGAGCCACAGAGGGCCTGCCTGAATCTGTTTGCACACGCCTGCCCTGGTCTCCTGAGGACAGATGGTCTGGGTGCTGTGCCCACAGATGCTGGGACAGGTCCAGGCCCCACCTGGTTGTCCTGGAAGAGAGGTGTCAATCATCCTCCAGTTCCATGCTGGCAAGCTCTCCTCAAAACCGCCTCCAGAGAGGGCCCTGGAATGGGTGCCTCCCTGTTTGTTTGGCTCTCAGGAACTCTGCCCATCAAATTTGAATAGAGTCCAAGGCAGGTGGGCAAAGTGAAGCTCTTTCTTCTTAGAAGTGGGCGATGGTCCCTCCACCCTCTTGCACATGTAGGTGTATAAGGTGTATACATTTTTTTTTGAGAGATGCCTGGCTCTGTCTTCTAGCTTTTACGGGCCTGCATCTCTGTCAAAGCTGGCTGTCATCATGGGATTAAGCCCCATGCCTCTGAGCTTGCCTATGTTCCCATCATTCCAGAAAATAAAATAAAATAAAATAAAATAAAATAAAATAAAATAAAATAAAATAAAGAAAGCAGGAAGAAAGAAAAGGAGTGAGGAGGCTAGAACACCCAGCCAATTACATCATGGATCCTCGGTTTATAAGGGACAGTGTAAGGGGTGGGGGAATCTGGCACTGACCCCAGTCCTGTGATCAGGAACTGGTATTTCCACATTTTTTAGCTTGGTTGCGGAAGTTACAGATGGGAACATCAATACCTGTCTGCCTGACTCACAGGGCTGTCTTGCAGAGATAGGAGATGAAGCAAGGTGAAGTGCCAGCTGCACCCCTGCCTCAGCCTGACAGCCTGGCAGCTGGGACTAACATATCTGTGGTTCTCCTGAGGAGAGCTGCATCCACACCCTGTTGTGAAAGGGAGAGAGGAAGCCATGGGTTGGTCAGAATGGTAGGCAGCTTGTAAATGTATTTCAACCATTTTGCTGTTCTCTGAGCAGCAGTTGCATGGGGAATAATCACATTTGCAGTCCTGGAGGGCCTCGTGACAGCGGCTCCTGGAGGAAAGGCTGTTGAGCTACATGGGAGCTAAATCCCAGGCTTACCAAGGTCCTGCCTGCACCCTCTGTATCAGACGCCTGTCTCTCTCTCCCCCTCCCCCGTCTCTGTGAGTGCACGCACATGCTTGTATGTGTACATGAGCACCTGTTCGTGCATGCATGTGAGAACCGGAAGTCAACTCTAGGCATCTTCTTCCATTGCTCCCGCTTAACCTGCAGTTCTCACGAGGTGTCCAGTAAACCCCTCCCTGCGGTGCGGGGATTACAGATGTATGTTTCTGTGCTCACCTTTTGTGAGTGCTGGGATCAAAGCGGAGGCCCTCCTTCTTGCTCAGCCAACACTTTAATCACAGACAGCCATCTCCCTATGGAGGGAACTTTTGGTAAGAAAGGAAGTTGAGATTATTTTAGAGAAGAGGCCACCTCAGAAAGGTGTGAAGTGACAGGGACATCAGGACAACTCTAACATCCACAGTGTGGGTGCTAAAGCAGGAAGCACAGACGCTCACTCAGTCACACGCTCATTTTGACAGCTCCTGTTAGATGAGAAGCTGAATTGATCAGGTCAGACCCAGGTGGTGGCTGGAGCTGTTCCTAGGATGGGAATGAGGGTGCGAATGGATTTGCTGAAAGTCCATGCTAATGTACAGGGCCTGTCTGAGGTGTTCACTTAAACCCAAAGGTTCCACTAAGGGAAAGGGCAAGGCAGGATTAGGCTTCAAAAGCCTGCTCTGGCTGTGGTATAGAAGACAAATATCAGGGCTGTGGCAGGGAACCTGAGTCCTTAGACAGCACAGAGGCAACTGGACTGAGAGGAAGCTAAAGTCCTGTCGGTTGCTCCCTCGGTGAATTCATAGCTGAGAGAGCGCTTCAGAAGTAGAGCCTAGTAAGAGACAGTGGGGTCACTGTGTGTGTGTTCCAGGAACACTTTCTCCTCTTACTCTCTGCTTCCTGGTTGCCACAGGGTGAGCAGCTTTGATGCTCCATGTCCTCCTGTTACCATGACGCCCTGTCTCACCTCAGGACCGTAGCAATGGCACCAGTCGACTATGTAGGGGATCCTATGAAAGCAAATGAACCTCTTAGTTGTGGATCTAAGCTGATTTTCACTGGTATGTTGTTGCATCAATGGGAGTTGATTGACATCACACACAGAACTCCAGTAGAGCCAACACAAGACTGCCAGTCAGGTGGACAAGTAGAAAGCATGCTCCTGCAGGAGGGTGAGACCCAACTTTCCTGCTTCCTGTTTTTATTGCCCTTCATATTACCTTCCTATCTCCCATATGCCTTCTGAACAGTTGTCTCCTTCCTCATCTTCAATGAGGTTCTGGGGGAGGGGGGAATCTTCGGAAAGCAAGGCTTAAAAAAACTTAATCCTATGTAACTAAACGTGACATGAATTAAGATGTATTTATCATCCATGAGGTCACATTATCATATTATTATTTGTTATATAAATATACATTATCATATTATTATTTATTGCTTGAGCTTTTTTTTTTTACAATTTTTATTTAAACTTCTCTCCTACAATACATCCTGACCACAGCCTCTCCTCCCTCCACTCCTCCCAACCCCCTCTTCCCCTGTCTCCAAGATCTATTGCTCCTCCATATCTTTGCTGAAAAGAGAGGGGCTCCCAGTGTTATCAACTGAGCACAGCATAACAGAATGCAACAAGACTAGGAACAAACCCTCATATCAAAGCTGGATGAGGCAACCCAGGAAGAAGAAAAGGGTCCCAAGAGCAGGCAAAAGATTCAAAGACAACCCTACTTTCATTGTTAGAAGTCCCATAAAACCCCCCAAGCTAAACAACCACGGTATGTATGCAGAGGACCGAGCACAGACCCATGCAGGCTCTGATTGCTGCTTCAGTCTCTGTAAGCCCTATGGGACCTGCTTAATTCATTTTGTGAGCCAAGGTCTCCTGGTGTCCTTGACCCCTATAGGTCTTACAATTCTTCCTCCCGACTTCTGCAGGATTCCCTGAGCTCTGCCTAACGTTTGGCTGTGTGTCTCTGCATCTGCTTCCATCAGCTGCTGGAGGAAGTCTTTCTGATGACAACAGGGCTAGGCACTGATCTACGAGTATAGCAGAATATTGGTAGGAATCATTTCGTTGACCTTTTGCGGGGGGGGGGGGGGGGGGGGTGGATGGGTGGGGTCAATCATGTTTGGTTCTACCCTAGGTCTCTGAGCCATCTAGCTCCCAGTTCCTAGCTATTTAGGCAGTATTAAACATGGGGTACCCCCTGTAATTTGGGCCTCAAGTTAGACCAGTCCTTGGCTGGCCATTCCCACAAGTTCTGTGACAGCATTGCCCCAGCATATCTTGCAGTCAGGACAGGTGTGGGTGGAAGGTTTCATGGCGGGGTTGTTGTTCCAGTTCTACTGCTAGGAGCCTAGAAAGCAAGGCACTTACCACTCTGGATTATCCATGTTCAAACGTATGAAGATAGTGATAACCCAGCAACAAGGGGTAAACAGATTCACAGCGAATTTACAGGAGTCTGGAAAAAGCTATACTCCACGTCGTATGAGCTGTAGTACACAGAGAGACTGTAGGTTCATATTCCAGAGATCAGGTATCTGTTAGCTCATATCTGTGTCCTTGCCACTTCACAGCAAGCTGACATTTGGTGCACATGCTGGTGAGCTTGCCTTTAGTGACTGTAGAATCTTGAAAATTCAGAAGGTCATTGATTCATTCCTCAGTCTTCCAGGGCAGGACTGTGTTTCAACCATTCCTGGAAGTCAGGTGGACCCTGTAACAGATTTAAGAAATGACCAGGGCGGATGCAGATTCTCACTTTTCAGCCACTAGCAGATGTGCACCATGCAGTTTCTCCAGCAGTGTCCAGCAAAGAGAGGCTCATGGCTTTAAGAGCATCCCACCCTCAATGAGGGATAGACAGATGCCCCACAGTGGATGCCCAACAAGATGGAATGCTGGTTCTGAAGCAAAGATGGAAGGCACTTGAGTTCCCTCTGAAGAAATGAGCAGATAGCCTATGTAGATTGTATTTACAACTGTACTACCCCACTGTACTGCCATACCAGGTAGGCTTGTCTCTTCATGGCTTTGATCATCAAGAAAGGCTTCTATTTAAAAAACAAGCAGACAAAACCTTACCCTGTTCCCTGAGCTAAAATGTGTTCCACGGCCACTCATTTGCATTCTAGCACAGTCTGCCCAGTACACTTGGTTACAAGGCTTTGCTCAGGCAGTCTGTCTAATTAACCTATAAAGAGAAAATGTTTGCTTTGGCTCACAATTTTACTATTTCCAATTCAAGATCCGCAAACTCCATGCCCCAGGGGTCTTGTGGTCATGTCTGATGGCCAGGATGAGAATTGTATGGCAGGACAAACTGCTCATCTCATGGAGGCATTGAGAGGCAGAGGGGAAGAGGCCAGGCAGGATTCCAGCGCTTTCCTCAATGTCACACCCCCATGACCTCACAGGACTCTCCTAAAGAATCCACCACCAGTACTGACAC
This sequence comes from Rhabdomys pumilio, assembly GCA_030674055.1. NCBI lineage: Eukaryota > Metazoa > Chordata > Mammalia > Rodentia > Muridae > Rhabdomys > Rhabdomys pumilio. The sequence continues at coordinate 79,886,172 of JANHMN010000006.1, read as the reverse complement.
CCTGACACCAAGTCTTGTGTGTGTGTGTCTGTGGGGGGCTTTGTCTTGTTTGGATTTGTGTTTTTGAAACAGGACCTTATGTAGACCAGGCTGCCCTAAAACTCCCTATGTAGCTGAAGATAGCTTCAACTTCAGCCACCTGCCTCTGCCTGATGAGATCTGAGATAGAAAGTATGTGTTACTAGCTAGGCCCACCACCCCCACCCCTGAGACAAAGTTTCTCTGTGTAGCTGATCTTGAACTAGTGGAGACCTATTTATCCCTGCCTTCTAAGTGCTAGGATTAAAGATGTGTGCCACCATGTCCTGGTTGTGCCACTATGCACAGTTTAAGTGGTCCTGGGATGGGATTTAGCCTAGGGTTGCACGTATGACAGGTGTCTTAATTACTGCTCTATTGCTGTGAGTAGACACATGACCTAGTCAATTTACAGAAGGAAGCTTTTACATAGTGACTCGCTTAATTTCAGAGGGTTGGGTCCATTATCATCATGGTGGAGAGAGTGATAGCAAGAGTTGAGAGATTACATCTGATCCAAGAGGTGGAGACAGGGAGAGAGAGAAAGAGAGAGAGAGAGAGAGAGAGAGAGAGAGAGAGAGAGAGAGAGAATGGAGAATGGGCCCTAGTGTGGACCTTTGAAACCTCAAAGCTCACACACACCCCCAGTACCACCTCATCCAACAAGGCCACACCTACTCCAAAAAAGCCACATCTCCTAATCCTTCCTAAATAGTTTACCAACTGGGAACATTCAAATGGGGCTATTCTTATTCAAGCCACTACATCAGACAACTGAGTTCTGTCCCCAGACCCCTGGAACAAGTCTTTATGGGCTTTGAAGGACATTTGACTTTCAGATTACAGCATCAGTTAACCAAATGTTTGTTTGGTTTTTTTGTTTGTTTGTTTGTTTTTGTTTTTTACAGGTTAAATATCCTTACTCCCATTCAAGACCAAAGTATATGAGCCTGTGTGAGATGGTGTCAAGATTCTTGTTATAGAATGGAAATGAAAAGACAGAGAGGCCTAGGATTAGGCCACACAGCCAGGAGGCACTGAATCTGAGCTGCCAAGTCCTTTCCAGCTCTTATTCTTCTCACTCATTGTGAGGGAAAGCTAGGCTCTGTGGGCAAGCAGTGTAGACTCAAGACAAGACTTCTAGGCATGGCCCCCGTAACAGACATCAGGGAAAGGGTGAGGTAAAAATGGGTCCTGTGTGTTGACAGCCAGTGGCATGTCTCATGTTGACAGCCAGTAGCATGTCTCATGTTGACTGTCAGTGGCACATCTCATGTTGACTGTCCGTGGCACATCTCATATTCACTGTCAGTGGCACGTCTCATGTTCACTGTCAGTGGCACGTCCCATGTTCACTGTCAGTGGCACGTCCCATGTTGACTGCCAGTGGCACATCCCATGTTCACTGTCAATGGCATGTCCCATGTTCACTGTCAGTGGCATGTCCCATGTTCACTGTCAGTGGCATGTCCCATGTTCACTGTCAGTGGCATGTCTCATGTTAATAGCCAGTGGCATGTCTCATGTTAACAGCCAATGGTATGTCATATGTTGACTGTCAGTGGCATGTCTCATGTTGACGGTCAGTGGCATGTCTTATGTTGACGGTCAGTGGCATGTCTTATGTTGACGGTCAGTGGCATGTCTCATGTTGA